>OX456524.1:33672980-34272980 GCA_949748255.1 Eustalomyia histrio
ATCAATCTATGAAACCCCTGAGTATGAGGGCCAAATGTTGGACTTATCTGAAAATTTTCAATCTACAATATTTTTTAATTAGCCATTGCCCTAAATGCAAATAGTATAGAAACAAATCAACCTTTCGCACCCTGGGTCATAACAAAAGATTCGGGGGCCAAATTTTGGGCTTTTCAGATATTTTCCGATCTACAGTATCATTTGATTAGCCAATTGAACTAACCACAGATTGGCTTTCCTAAAGCTTGAAAATTTAAAAACTTTAACTTATAGGCCCTGAAAGTTAAAAATAAAAAAAGTACGGGGCAAAAGGTTGGTCTTTGTGAAAACCGTTTACAAATTTTTCTTCTGCTAACTTTTTTTCTGAGGTTTTTTTTATTATATTTCAAATTTTGTTCTATTAATTTATTATTTGCTTTTCATTTGAATTGATTTTTCATAACAATTTGAAAAAAAATTTAAATAACAAAACCAAAAATAGATTTTAACTGGCGGCAAAAATAAGTAGTTAAATAGTTAAAAGACATTATTGGTAACTTATTATTTTCACATTGAAAGCAATGTAGTATGCAAGGAGCTGACATGGAATATCAATGGCTGTATAACACATTATTAGCAACTCATTATTTTCACTTTAGAAGTAATGCAGTGGACAGGGCTAGGTCATTATTGGTAATGTAAAAAGCAATAAGCTGCTATTACTAAATTTTTCCTGGGTAACTGGACATGGTTTGATCGGCTAAGAATTATATAAGGATCATGCATATACAAAATATTCTTTATAGGGTCTTAGACCTAAATACACCTCCAAGTGGTACAAAAGGATTGACAAACTGATGTATACTCTTATCAAATATGGTGGAGGGTATAAAAACAAAAACACAAAGCACATGTATGTATGTAGTAGTTTTTAATTATTGCCTACTTTTGCTATTCAATCATGTTCATCTATCTCTATTGTCACGTTTAAAACATCATCATTTACTAGGTCGTTGTAATGATTCTACTTTTTTGCTTTTTGGCAGAAAACAGAATCTCTTAAGAATATTGTTAATTTTTATTATTATTATTATGAATCTAAGAATGTGAGTCTGGCTGTGTGTGTGTGCATGTGTATGTGTGTGTGTGTGTGTTTGTCAGAATTTGTCGACTAGCACTTAACATTACGAGGCCATTTAAAGTGTCACTTGGGTGCACTTGTAGAACACGTTAAATATTTTTTATACTTCCTTTTCCCCTACAACAACAATACATACCATAATATAAAATACAACAACATTCATACATGATGTTGTTGTATTGTATTGTGTGTATGTAGTCTTTGGGGAGAGATAAAATATTTTAAGATAAAAAATAAGAAACAACAACATGAAGAACTGAAAAAAAAATGTCATGTTGAATTTATTTTTGATTTAACATTTAGGATCGGTATATTAGTAAATACTTTAGTAAAATCTGACTAATAAGTTAACATTTTTTTCCCTCCTAATTTTAAGATTTCCGTTACTTTTTGATTGAAACACAGTTTTTTTGCGAAAAAAAATTATTTTTCAACATAATCTCCTTTTAGCTCAACACACTTAGTCCAACGTTTCTCTAGTTGTTGTATGCCTTCCAAAAAATAGGATTTTTCGAGGTCCATAAAATAGGCATTTGTTTGATCAATAATTTCATCGTCCGGAGAATATGGCGGATGAGGTACCAATTCGTAGCCCAATTCATGGCATTTTGCCATTGAGACTACACACGTGTGCATTGAGAGCAAACGGGGCACTCATCTTGCAGGCATCTTTCTTAAATCCAACTTATCATGAGTGCCTATGGCATCAACAATCTCACGCACTTTTACTCTTCGATCGGCCAACACCATATCGTGGATTTTTTCGACATTTTCGGGTGTATTGACCCCAATTGGCCATCCAGAACGTTCAGCGTCTTTTGTACTTGTGCGACCACAACGAAAGTCAGTAAACCACTTTTTTACCATTGAAATCGATGGTGTAGAGTCCCCATAGTCTTTATGAAGTTTTTTCTTGGTTTGATTGACGGTTTTTTGTTTAATAAGCACTCGAAATACACTTTTTTCCATTTTTAAAAAAATCCACGAGGTTGTATGTTTTGAACAGCTGTTAAACGCAAAGTATTTATTTATTTATTTTATTTATTAATCATATAATTACAAATTATATGTTAATACCCTAACCGAGCACTAGCAACAAAGGCCTTCGGCTCGTTGTAGCGAAAACAGACGAGAGGCTCTGGTGGGAATTGAACCCACAACCCCCGCACTGATAAGCTAGCACGCTACCAACTAGCCTACCGGGGCACTCAAAAACGCAAAGTAAATGACGGAACTTGCTCAAAATTTGACAGTAGTCTATTAAGAGGTGGTACTTGATGGGAACAGTGTTGCATTTCATACAACTACGAGGGAAGTTCGAAGTTACGAACTTATTGATCCGCCCTCGAAATTTGAGCATTAATAACGATAGAGATAATTATTCTAAGACCAAAAAACTTAAAAAAAAAATTATGAAAAAGTTTGCATAAATGGTCTAAACATTACTCTTGAGTTTAAAAAAAAAAAAACGGCATACTATAAAATTGGCCCTTAAAGTTGTTCTTATACAGTTCACTGCATGTGTCAAAAGTTTAAGTAAAATAACTATGGGATTACAGCCAGAGATTGTTTAAACATTTAAATAAGAAAAATAAAGTGCCAACGGAATTGAAAAATCTATTTTGGTTGCTACAACCAGTAAATTCGGTTATGACAACCATGGGTGCTGCAAACAAAATTCAGTTGTACACTCAAAAAATTATGCAGTCTACTGTTTGTTGGTAAATTAAAAAAAGTTTTTAGTTCAGTTAAAAATAAAGAAACATACATTTATTTTTTAAAGAAATATTTATTTTAACTTTTTTATGCAGTAAAATAATTTACTGATTTTTTAAGTTACATTAATTTTTTGCATATGTTTGAAATTTGACATAAATTTACCCACAAAACGGAAATTTGTGGTTTATTTGTTTCCATTACAATTTAATTTTGTTTGCTGTCTGTTTAAAAAAGAAAAGTGTTTAAAAATTCCAATTTTGTTTTTTATTTAAATTGTTTGTTTATATACAAAATTATTTTAATTCAACTTACAAGAACTTCACAACTACACACACATACACACAGAAGGTCATTCACACATAATGTCCCTGTAGGAAATGTACTACTGACTAATTAGGCCCCAGTCAACGCTTTCTGCTGTAGACATTTAACATGTGCGTGTCATTGCGAATCTACACAACTACTGACTAGGTGCTGACATTGGAACCAGAGATTCACTAGTACATTTTAGTAATTCTAGTCCACACTTTTGGATTTTTTTACTAGATTTCAACACTAGGAAGGAAATAAGATTAAACAGGTGCATTTATTTTGTTAAATAAGATATTTTATTAATAATTTTTTTTAAAGTAAAAAAAATGTTCGTGCAAATTTAATTTTTTAGTAGACAAATCTTCAAAAGACTGCACAAAATCATCCACAGGCTCCGTAAAATCTTCATCAGGCTCCACAAAATCTCTAGAGCTGCAACTTTCACTAAAAATGGTTGCCTCTTTTTTGTTATTTTAATTTTTACACAAAATTTATTGTTTTTTTCACAAGTTTTTTGTATTTTCTTTTGCTCATTATATATTTTGTTCATATTTATATATTTACTTTTTAAACTCATTTTTCTTTATATTTTTATTAAAAACTTTAATTTTGCATGCAGCCACACCATGTCGATGTCGCTCACGCAGTAAAAAACATTCTCTTGGTTTTGTATGGGGAAATTACAAAGGATCGGCATCTTTTCAAATTGTTTTTTTTTTTGCGATTCCAATTGATTTTCTTTGCAAATCCAATTAGTTTTTAGCAGATTTCCCAATTGGATTTGAAAAAAAAGGTTTAAAAGCAGTGAAATTTACTCTAATTTTTGCAGAAATCAGGGAAATTTGCGCAATTTTCCTCTGTTTTTTCTCAGTTTCCGAACCTTTGTATTATGTATAAAATTTTATTTGGCCGCTGCCGGCGTTGCATCCTCTATACTATTCTTCCTCTATGATGCAGCTATGCACATGTATTTTCAACAAAATAAAACAAAAGGAATGTAAAAAGTATAAACGCTTTGTTGACATGTCACCAAAAAATTCACCCAAAATAGTCGACAAAAGTGGTGACTCGTAGACACTTGATCCCAGGCTTCCTACAGGGGTGTTTATAGGCTGTGTACGTATACACTTTGTACATAGATTAAAAACAAACAAAAATACAAAAAAACTAAACAACCAGAGTAAAAAAAAATTATCTGGCAAAATATTTAATCATATCCAATTTTATATTCCTTAATGTCTAAATTAATCAAATTAGATCCAGCAATATATTTAGGGACTAAGTAATATAGAAATTTAGCTGAACAATGGCAAATCGAATTGTATCAGATTAGATCCAAATGTATAATATATACGGAATATAGCTTATTATTAAACGTCCTGGCCTTCGCCAGGATTTAAACTCGGTCTGCCCGAGTTATAGTGAGTTAAGCACTCAGCAGTGTGTGGCTGACTTTATTAGACTGCATTTTTTGTATAATTGTGTTATTTATAATTATATCTTCGGCACTTATGTATAATTATATTTTCGGGAATTTGGAAAAAATTTTACACAAAATGGCTAGAATTATTGGGACTAAATTGGTTCTGTACTTATCTGATTTTATATAATTATTTATAACTATATATAATTATATTTAATTATATATAATCATATCTTATAGACTAAGAAAAAAATGTAGAGAATATTTAAAACAAAAAAAAATTTATAAATTTTCCACACTTACAGGAATTTGGGAAACAAAGATCGCATATACTTATATTTATCCTATCAAAAATTTCTACTTCTCGTTGTTCCGAAATGGGTTAAAATCTGAAAGTTTTTTTAAAAAGGATGAAAAAAAAAATAAAAAACAGAAAAAACAAACAAAAATGTATTTCCCTGTACCATATATGTCTAATTATATCTTATACCATATCAACAAATATTTCATATATTGGACCATATATTGAATAATATATAATTATATCTTATACCATATTAAAAAATATTTTTAATAATATAATATTATTATATCTTAAATATTAGATAGCATATTTAATTATATGTGATTCTGTATAAGCCATATATAAGTATATATGGTTCTGTATAATTTAATTTATTTAATTGTTTTCCAATACAACAATATTTACAATCTTATAATTATAGTAAAGGATTTTTACATTAATAAATAAATTTGGTCCGTCTAAGCTATATATAATTACATATAGTGTTATATATAATTTAATATGACATAATATATATAATATTTCATCATATAAATCATATCTAATTTTATAAAGATCAATATATGTATAACTAGATGTGGTTATATATGGTACAATTCAAGGTTATTTAAGAAAGTATATTGTAATATATTATTATATATAGTAATGTATACTGACATATGTAAATATATGTGATAATATATTATTAGTTAAGACCACATATGATTATATCTAAACTTTTAACTCGTGTAATTATACAGGGTGGCTCAGAAAGACCGAAGTGGTGTGAATTCCTTATTACATTTTTATTATAATTTTTTTTTCTTTTCAGTATTTTGTAAAGAAGACTTGGATAATTTATAATGGAGCAATACTCAACTGAACAACGTGCCCAAATCGTTGAAATTTACTTTTCAAATCAACGGTCCATTGTGTTGACTCAGCGTGCATACCGTCGTCAATTTAATGTGCGGGTTGCACCCTCTCAGTCAACAATAAACCGTCTGGTTGCAAATTTTCGACAACAAGGAGCAGTAAGGAACCTTTCTGGTTCCGGCAGACTACGAACTGTCCACACGTTTGAAAATATTCAAGTGGTACAGGAGAGTGAACGAGGTGTCGCCATTTCCATCAATGGTGATCGATATCGGGCCATGTTGGAAAATTTTGTAAGGCCAGCCGTGGAAAACCATCCGCAAATATGGTTCCAACAGGATGGAGCCACAGCGCACACTGCGAGGGCCACAATGGCTCTTTTACGCGACATCTTTGGTGAAAGAATAATTTCGCGTAGCAGGAATTTTAATTGGCCTCCGCGTTCCCCGGGTTTAACCGCTCCAGACTGTTTCCTTTGGGGTTATTTAAAAGGGAAAGTTTATGTTAATAAGCCTAGGACTATTGAGGAATTAAAAACCAATATTCGAGACGAAATTAACAACATAACACCGGAAGTTTTGCGAAAGGTCATGGAAAATGTGTTGCAAAGAGCACATTTGTGCGAAGCAGAAAATGGCCACCACTTGCGGGATATCATTTTTAATAACTAATCTAAAAATATTCCCTATAAATTTACTGTATTTAAAAAACAAAAAATTAAAAAAAAATGTCTTAAATAAAAAGTTATAAGGAATTCACACCACTTCGGTCTTTCTGAGCCACCCTGTATCTTACATCTTATCAAAAACTATTAGGTGTTGTTGCCCCAAAACCAGTTAAAGTTTTGAAGTTTTGTAGAAAAAAATATTAACAAAAAAAATAAATTAAAAAACACAAAAAATGTTTATTTGTTATAATTATATATCATGTACAAAATTTCTCAACTCAAAATATTTCAACTAAAAATTAATTTTATACAAAAAAAAAATAAAATCACTTAAAAACCGATCTATTAACTTTTCATTTATATCAAAGGAATTTGTCATTTATTTTTAAAGGTTAATAAATCAACTTATAATATCCGTAAAAAATAAATCATATTTCATTTATTTGAACTGTTACCAAACCACAAATTCGTAAAATCAAATGATATTTCCTTTATATATTTCTTATAATTGATAACAAATTAACTACAAAATCCGTAAAAATAAAGGATTTTTTTACGTAGTTCTTACTTTTAAATGTCAAAAAATTAACTGAAAAATGTGTAAAAATAAATGACTTTTCATTTATTATGTTTATTTTAACTATCGACAATTTATTACAAAAAAATAAAAAAAAAACAAAAAATTCCTATATTTATTTTTTAAATAAATGCCAAAAAAATGTTGAAAAAAATATTTCTTTGTATTTTAACTTTTTAAATAAACTAAAAATATTTTAAGTAAATGTCAGGAAGTTGGGTCCAAACATGGCACAATTTTTTTCAAATAAGAAGCAATGCAAATAAATTTAAACCAGTTAATGTACGGTTTTTTATTTATACAAATTTAATACGACCAATTCAGATAGGGCCATGCTATGGAAGGTAGGTTTGAATACGGACTAATTCTAACCAAGTAGAAATTTATGTGCCAAATTAAATTTACATATCTTCTTTATATTTGCAACCAGTAGTTTGGTTATAAGGTTTCTTACACACACGGACAGACAGACGGACGGACTGGCGTCGTTACATACACTTGCAAATTAACTTTGATTTAATTCCGATTGGTATACTACTATAAGCAATTTCAGGAAAATTCCCAAAAATTCAATTACAAGACAATGTAGCTAAATCCAGGTACTAACTAAGCTTTAAAAGAGATTCTTTAAAAGAAATATTTAATGTAATTTTTTGTTTTTTTTTTTGTGGTGAGATTTAAATGCTTTCCACTTTACCCCATGTAATCCTATGAATGGGATATTAAACTAGAAATATATGGAAGAAGAATAAATAAAATAGTCCTTATATGGCCTTAAAATCCCTTTTAAGGACATTTAATGATGTACACATTAATATAGAGATATACAATATTGATTTGTACACGTACATTTCAAAATGGGAAAAAATATATTTGGGAGAAAAAATGCGATAGAGTGACAATTTGGGGAAAATGTGCAATTTTTTTTAAACATTTTGGCATTTTGCCGGTTTTTTGTTTAGTTCATATATCCCAAAAGTGCTGGATATCAAGCACAAGATATTTGAGAAGCCTGTCGAAATAAAATTGTTAAACTTTTATCAATCATAAAACTTTTTATTTAAGATTTCCTACAATTTTCTAGTATATTAAAAATTTATTTCAATAGAAAATTGTCACCCTAATAATGTATGTCATAAGTAGCTTTTGATAAGTATCAAATATCATTTTATATATTTTTTTCCCCAATTTTTGCCTAAAAAAACTTCGTCCCTAAGGATTTCCATGCAGTTGTGTGTGTGTGTGAGACAGTGTTGTTTACTTTAAGTTTACATACCGTGGTCACATTTATTTTTTTGTATTTGTTTTTTACTTGAATATACTTATAAATGAAAAGAAAGTGTCTTATCTATAAAACTTTTTCTAGATCCGCTTTAAATTTTTTTCTATTCCTTCTTTCATTTTCTTGTTGTTGGGATCAGAGTTTGAAAAAGAATTAATTCTTTTTAAAAATAATTCTTTAAAAATTCAATAATTTTTTTTCCATTTAAACAATGAATTCGTTAATTAAATAACACAAGGATTTAATTTCAATTAATGAATACAAAGAATTAAAAGTTTCTGAAAGAATTCCCTGACCAAAAGAGCAAGTAATAAAATTGAAGAATTTATTCACTAACGATTTCATTAAAAAATAATTAATTCAACTAAATGATTTTTTTTTTGAATTCCTCCAATTGTGCACTCAATTCCCAAACGAAATAAAAATTTTTCTTTAAGTGTATGAAAATATATATTTTAGTCTGGTTCGAGATTATAGAAAAAATTTTTTCTTTTCAAAATGAAAAATTTTCCTATTTTTATTTAGTAATCAGGGAGAATACGAGTACACAGAAAAATTATTAGACACAAGCTAAATGGAATGCATTTTCTGGTCCGCTACGACCTTCATCAACATTCTTCGTGCCCCTGATTTTTTTAACTCACGATTTAACTCACAAACAGAAAAAGCTACTTATGCTAACATACAGTTGATTCTCTTATTATTAAGTTTAGATGAAATTTACTATATTTGTGTTTTTTTCTATGATCTCGAACCAGACTAAGAATAAATTTTCATACATATAAGTAATAAAAAAATCAACTATAAAATAAAACTTCACTATTTTTTCTTTAAATTCATAAAGAAATTAAACATTAACTATGATAATTAAAGAATTCATTTAGTAACGAATTCATTAAAATGTGATTAATTCAACAAAATATATTCCTCTTTAATTCATTTAATTGTACACTCAGAATAGTATGTAATTTACTGTTTGCAGTTTAATAAAAAAAGTCATCAGTTCAGTTAAAAATAAAGACACATACATTTATTTTTCAAAGAAATATTACATTTGTTTAAAATGATTTACTGTCATTTATCAATTTTTTTCCAGTTTCATTTATTTCTTTCATTTGTTTGAAATTTAATAAAAATTCACCCACAAAACGAAAATTTGTGATTTATTTGATTTTGTTATAATTTTAAACCTTAATTGCAGGTCTGTTTCAAAAAAAAATAAATCACAATTTTCCAATATTGTTTTTTTTATATACAAACAATTCGAATTACAAGAACTTCATAAATACACACACATAAGGCAATTCACACAACATGTGTTTATAGAGTGTGTGAGTATACATTTTGCAGATTTAAAAACAAAAATACAAAAAATCAAAACAGTTTTTAATAAATAAATAATAATACGGAATTGGTAGGTAAAATTTTAACATTTATTTTTCAGTTAGAATATTTGTTTACATTACATTTATTATTCAGTTAGACTAATCATTTAATTTTACTTATGTGTCAGTTGCTTAAACAACATTTTAAAATAACAAAAATCATTTGATTTAAATGAAAATTAAGTAGAACGGTTTTAAAATGAAAAATCATTTATTTTACTGTATTTTCTTTTATTTTAACTTACATACTATTTTAAGTTTATGTACTCTATTCACTGCAGTAATTAAAATATTTTTTTAATTCCGTAAAGGAATTGTCTTTTTCCATTAATTCCTTAAATAAATTCAGTTTTTTTTATTTAATTTATTGAATTTCATTACTCAGAGTTTTAAAATCATAATTCCTTGATTTAACTTTTGCATTTGTTTAAATTCCTTTTATTGATTTTTATATATTTTTTTTAATGTGTAGGACAGAGGAAAGATGTTGAAAGATGAAGGGCTTCAAATATGGCAATGCTGTAATTGCGCGAGATTATAAAACTTAAAACAGTTGTTAGCCGCGATGGAGAGTTGGATAACTTACCGAAGCTTTTTACTTCGTAGCCCTCACTGGAAAAAATATGAACTAGAATTTAGAAAAATTAGCTTATTTATAGGAAAAATTTAAATTAAAACGGCGCCAAAGACACTTTTTACAAATGTTTAATAAAATTTTCCTTGAAATTAAGAAACAAATTTTACTTAAAATTTGGTCAAAATTTCTAAATTATATAAAAATTTTACTACTGAGAAGTAAATTTTTATTAGAAAATAGTAAAATGTCCTCGTAATTAGTTAATGTTTCCTTGGTTTTAAGAAAAATTTTATTTTATTTTATTTAAGTTCATTTGATATTTTTTTTTTACTAAAAACTAGGACTTAACTCCCTAAAAATAAGAAAAACATTTTCTAACATCAAGTTAAATAGCATTTCTTTTAAGTAAAAATCATCCTTATCCTGCTTCTATGGTAAAACTAATATATTTTACCATATATTTTAAAGTACTTTACACTCATTGAGTAGGTATGTTCCGGAGGACTTCCGCTTTGTGAGGACACTGCTCTTAACAAGCTTTTTGCTATAAAATTTTGTCTTAAAATTAAATTGAATTATACTTATTTTATGTGCTTAAAATATAAATTAAATTTCATTAGCAAAAAGGTAAACAAATTAAAAAAATGTACTGCAGAATATCCTGAAACGTAATAATTTGTGTAAAAAAGTCAGATATTTTTCGTAGTTAGTTAACGGTTCTGCTTGAGAGAACTACAAAAAGGGACGCCCTACGAGATCCACGGCATCTATGTCTAACGAACACTGGGGGTCCTTTGTCTTCTTAAATTAACTAATTTTAGGAAATCGTTGCAGAAATATAAAATATAACAGTTACATTTCTTGTTATTATTGGAAAATGGAAAAGTCATAAGTTTATTTTATGGGATTTTTAGCTTAAACTTTATTTGACATATACAAATTTAAACTTTTTTATTATTAAGTGAAAAAAAGTAGTTCGATAAATATAAAGTTTAATAAGCGCTATGTCAGTTATAGGAAAGGCATTATGCCGTAATGTATAAAATGTGCCTGCGATATTTTGTATTGTAGTCAACAAACAAATTTATAACATAAAAGCGCAAATTCGAAGTTTTTTACCCTTTGCTAACAAAATTTTAAAATATATTTTAAGCTACTTTAAGTTCAATATTAAAGACTGTTAACATTAGAGAAGGGCACGTGAGAGATTTTTGACTCACGTACGATCACGAACCAAAAATTACAATCATGCACGATAGTTTTTTTAAATGGTTACTTTAACTTCTTTTTTTTAATAATATTTTTTCTTGAAAATTACTGGTTTGTTTTTAATTGGTTGTTTTTTTGGAATAGAATATTAAAAATAATTTAAACGTTTTCCAATAAAAAAAATCCTAAACCAAATTTTATTATTTTTTAAAAATTAGAAAACTTTTACTTGAAAAGAAGAATATTTTATTAAAATTTTTAAAATTTATCTGAAATAAGTTGCATGAAAATCTTCCTTAGAAATAGTTCACCAGTTTGTAAAATCAAGTAAAATTTTATTATTACATAGGAAAAAATTTAATACTTGTTGTTTTCTATAGTCTAATTTTTAAAAAACAATTCTTCAAAATTAGAAAGTGGTATACTTAAAAACTGAATTTGGAAATGGCTTTCTAAAATTTTAAGTTAAACACATTTTTTGAACTAAATGGGAGTAAATTATGTCCTAATTTTTTTTTTCTTTCAACTAAACTTAATTTTATTACATTTGAGTATGCAAATTTCTTAAAACTAAGATGTTTTTTCTTAAAAATTAATAAATTTTTATTTAGTTGACTTGTATTTTTTCTAAAATCAAGAAATATTACTTAGGAAAAATATGAACTATTTCTGAGTATATAAACTATTTCGTTTTCCTCAAACTTAGAAATTTTAATTATTTCATTTTACTTAAATTGAGGACAATTTATAAACTATTTTGAAGGAAATTTTTTATTACATTTTAGTTCATTTTTTTTTTTGTGCTGTGGGTTTAAGTGCTGTGGGAATACCGCAAGAGGACGTATGAGGGATAGAAAACGCATTTTTCGTATTTTTTGCTAAATTGATGTTGCTGCCGCTGGGGATTAAACACGCAACCTTTTGTCTAACAGTCCAACGCGCTAATCATTGTACTACAATGTATAACTCTCGTTTTATGCCGTAAAGAAATTGACTTTTTCTTTTGACTTCATAAAGAAATAAACCTTTTTTATTTATTTTCCTGAATGTAAGTCGTCACTCAGACTTTTGAAAAACATAATTTCTTGATATAATTTTTATATTTAATTCCATTTTCAACAAATCGATTTGCAATCAAATTCAAACAATCAACTTGATTTTTATTTTTTGGTTCATTTAATGATTATAATAAAGGAACGAATTAAAATAATTTTAACAAATCGATTTAACCGAAAAATGTTTCGTGAACTCAATTATAAAACAAAAAATTCAATCGAAACAAAATTGTGTCAGTATAAATAAGAGTAAATCATTATCTTACTTTAGATCATATCAAATCATACTTTTTTTATTTAGAAAAGAATTATTTTTGCATGCTCTGCTTTGACTTAATATCCAAAAGATCTTAATATTCCCCTAACAAGAAATTCATCTCAAACTAAATACTCTGATTTTGATATGTGTTGAAAAAAAAAATCAAAGATCGACCTGCTTTGGGGCCACCACGCCATTTTAAGGGGTCAACAAAGAAGTTAAAAAATGGTTGTATTATCCTGTTTTTTAGCTTTTCGAGATATTTAAACAAAAGAAACCTTATGCAAATGTGGTAGCGTAGGAAAGCGCTTTTTGAGAGCTTTTTGCTGGTACCTTTTTTTGATACTTTTTTTGCTTTTTTGTATTTCTATATGTTGAAGTATAGTGCTATGACTGCCAAATTCACATAACTTATTTTTTATTAAATTTTAACGGACACGAAACTTTTCTTTTTTTATATTTATGCTACACTCAGAACAAAAAGTTAGTAGGAAAATTTGTTAACGGTTTACAGTCCTACTTTACAATTTTTGTACTGATTTTAGTAAAAAAAACTTTATTTAGCAAATCTTTTGATATTTACATTTTACTAATTAAACAATTTTTACAGAATATTTTTGTTGCTAATTTCAGAAATCATTTCACAAATTTTTGAAACCCGATTTGCTAAAATTAACAAAAAAAAATTTACTAATTTTAAAAAAGTTTATATTGAAGGAAATGTTATTTCTAATTAAAACTTACACCTACAAACTTAAGTTGCCTTAAAATGTTACATAGATTATAAAAAAGGGATCGGAAGTGAATATACCAACTCATGTCTAAAAATTAAAACAGCAATAAAGTTTTTTTGGTTCTAAAAATCAGCCCTAGAAACAATTAAAATTTGGCCTTAAAAGTAAAAAAATTTACTGAAACCTTTTTCAATTAGAACAAAATGATAAAATCGTTAGTTTTTCAATTTTTTTAGTTTTGTCTAAAATATATTTTGAAAAAAATTAATAAAGTAAAAAAATTTTGATGTTCGATAAAAAAAAATAAATTTGAAATTTTGTACCAATAATAGTAATATTCAGTAAATTTTAATTGCTAAGCCAGCAAAACTTTGGTAATGGGTCGAAATTCTCATACGTTACCTTGTAATGATAGCTGGTTACCTTTTTCATTATTTGCAAGCATAAAGTAATAAGTTACTCATTATTTATTACGTAATATATGATTTATAAATGTAAAGTAAAAATTGAAATAGCAAAAGGGTAATGTATGTTTGTTTTGACAACACTAGCGAAAAAACGAAGCGCAACAATTCATTTAAGTTTAAAGCAATCAAATACTATATGCGTCGATAGCTCAGTGGGTAGAGTTCTTGGCTGGCAACCAGATTTCCCTGGTAACGATTCCAATCTTGACCACATTATTTTTAATTACAGATAATTTAAATAAATTATTTTTAATAATTTAAATTTTAATAAAAATTCGTCTTTTTTAAAAATCTATTTTTAAACACATTACTTTTTCCACTCTCGTAACCATATAAGTAACCCCTTACATTATCACCTCTAAAGTAATGGGTATGTACATTACTTTGAGGCTCATCGCCTATAAAATTCATCAATGAAGTAAGGTGTAAAGTAATCCATCAGCTCCTATGGCTATACATTACTTTACCCATTATTTGGTAATGTGTGGTTTTGATGGGATGTTAATTTCATAAGCTTGGATTTACCCTTCGACCACTTTCAATTACAAAAAGTGTAGACTTTGTGCTACTTTTTTGAACAACTTGATATCAAACTTATTTATGTGACGAATATTTTATTTAAATGCAGTTTTTATATATAAAATTGTCCAACGTTTTTGACATAATTTCTTGATCAAAATTTGAATTAACTAGATTTTAATAAATTCTTTAATGAATGAACACATTTAATTTTATGAAGGAATCAGAAAAATATTAATGAATTCCTTTAAGATAAACCAAATAAAAAAAATCCATACAATTCCTTAAATTTGGTTAGGGAATTCATTCCCAAAATACAAATTTGATTAAAAAAGGAATTAGGTAATAAATTCTTTTGAAGCCCTGACTGTTTGACTATTGACTATTTTTATTAGTTACATGGTACTACTTGTAAATAACGAAGTTTATATGTATGCAATAAATATTATATACTTTGTGATATTAAGTTAGTTTGAAAGATTAAGGGTCAGTGTATTAATAAAAATTTAGCAGATTTTTTATTTGTTCAAATAAATATTAAAATTTATAGCCTTTTCCTCTATTTCGAAAGAACGGGTTCGTTCGCTTTCTAGTCGAAAGAAAACTGATTTGGGTTTCACTAACTCTATTTCTATGCGAACGATGACTCGAACGACAATTCGAATGAAAACGTAACTGTTTTCATACAAAATTTGGTTTCTCTATTTCGAACAGCTCGAACGCAAATGTCAGAATCAGTCACTTGCTATTTTTGTGTCGAGTAAATATATATTTTATATTTTTAAAAGCAAAATGAAGTAAAAAAGCAATGGATAACAAAAAGTAAGTACAAAATAATACAAATATTTATAGTTTATTAAGAATTTTAAATTTTAGTTAAAAAAATCAACAATGGACTATCCGAAGACGCTTGTATTTTATATGGAAGAAAGACCTGATTTTGCCAGAAGGACTGTGGTGTTCGGAGCAAACAAATTTTCCGCAAAGGAGGAAAATTTGACCAGAAAACTTAACTCCGTTTCACCCCCTATTACGCTGTTGCTGAGTGGTAAAAGGTATGTGTGTGTTGTTTGTGGCTTACGTTTGCCCAAGAAGCTCATATTTAAATTTTTTATTTTACATCTTTTATTTTACAAGACAACGGTCAACAGAAAAGCTCTCCAAACAACAATTTCACCCACAACCAATCGATAACAAAAATTTTCACAAATAAACACACTTTACAAATAAAAATTTATTTGTTTATTGTTATTTTTTTATTTCATACAGCTGATCACTGTTAAACAGGGTTGTTTTTGTCTTTAAGCAGTTTAGTAGTATTTTTGCTACTTTTAAAGAAAATTGTAACAAATGCTCAAAATATATGATCTGGCATCTCTGTGATTTGTAAATGCGTAAGAAACAAAAATTGACACACGTAAGTCAAGTCGATCGAAGGCTTTCGAAATAGAGAAACCCAAATTGATTCGAATTCGAGTAACTTGCTATCGTTCTACTAGTTTTTCGTTCGAGATCGAGGAACAGGCTATTAAAGAAATTTAACCTTTATTTATTCACAAAATGCTAAAATCCCCACAACTTTTGCGATGTTTTGCCTTTCAAAGTGATTTCAATGCAAAGTAATATTGAAAACTTTATGATATACGAGCAAACTACACTATTGTTATTCAATGACTATTGTACAATTGTAATACACTATAATTATCTTTTGAACTATAGACGAAGGGATAGATCCCAGGAAAACTTTGGTAATGGGTGCGATAAACTCATGCATTACCTTATAATGTGTACTCCTTACCTATATCATTATTTTCCAATATAAAGTAATGAGTTACCGATAATATATACTCCTTACCTTCAGCATTATTATGATATAAAAGGTAATGAGTTACCAATAGTTGATTTAATAGTGCATTACTTTGTAATGTGTACTCCTTACCTTCAGCATTATTTTTTTACCGACAGTTGGTTACGTAATGTATTACAATTTTACATAAAATAATGACTCTTAAAACTGATCACTTAATTGAAATCATACGTAGCATAAAAATCAATATTTGATAAATAATTTGTATCCCATCCCATCTATCCCAGCTAAACCACACATTACCAAATAATGGGTAAAGTAAGGTATAGCCATAGGGGCCGATGGATTACTTTACACCTTACTGCATTTAGGAATTTTACAGGCGATGAGCCTCAAAGTAATGTATATACCCATTACTTTGGAGGTGATAATGTAAGGGGTTACTTATATGGTTAGGAGAATGGAAGAAGTAATGTGTCTAAAAATAGATTTTTAAAAAAGAGGAATTTTTATTTAAAAAAAAAAATTATTACAAATATTTTATTTAAAATATTTGTAATTAAAAATAATGTGGTCAAGATGGGAATGGAACCAGGCAAATCTGGTTGCCAGCCAAGAACTCTACCCACTGAGCTATCGACGTATGTAGTATTTGATTGCTTTAAACTTATATGAATTGTTGCGCTTCGTTTTTCGCTAGTGTTATCAAAACAAACATACATTACCCTTTTGCTTACAAAAAACACAAAGTAATGTATCTAAAAATAGATTTTCAAAAATATATCAATTATTACTTTACATTTATAAATCATATGTTACGTAATCAATAATCAATAACTTATTACTTTATGCTTGTAAATAATGAAAAGGGTAACGAGCTAGCATTACAAGGTAAGGCATGAGAAAATCGCACCCATTACCAAAGTTTTGCTGGGATATTAGAGAAAAAAATCTTAGCAATAAGTACATAGCGTCGGCAGATTAATGTCACAAAATAGCTCATCGCCGAGGTTATGATAAATTTTTTTGGTTTTTCTTATAATTTGTTAAAATTTATTTAATTCTTTTAAATTTCATCATGTTTTGTTTGATTTTTTTTTGTTGCCTTATTTATAATTGTCAAACGAAAATGACAGCTAAGTTTATCGTAATAGCAATAATTGATAACGAATAATGCCGGAGAACTATTGCAACATAAATTGCCGGCAATAAATATTTACGAAATCGACTCATCCAAACAGAAGAAGCGAAAATTTTGACGTTTGCTGCAATATATGTCCACATATCTGTCTGCATTCCAGACTACGGGATGTGCATTTATTTGTACTGCACACTACTGTAAAATCTAAAAACTACTGCCATTTATTGATAACAAGCATTTTTAGTTTCAGTTTTAGTTTGTATTTTTGTAGAAAAGCCTAAATTGGTTTGAAAAATTAAAGATTTAAAGTGGAAAATTAAAGTTAAAAAATAAAAAGACAAAGTAACCAATTATTGTTAACCTCTTCGTAATCATTTAGGTAACCAATTATTTTTTTACCTCCTATCTGCAAAAAGGTAACCCATTACTTTTCATTTTTTAACAAGCATAATTGTAATAATGAATCCATTACTTTGAGGCTCATCGCCTGTAAAATTCATCAATGAAGTAAGTTGTAAAGTAATCCATCGGCCCCTATGGCTATACATTACTTTACCCATTATTTAGTAATGTGTAGTTTTGCTGGGATGATTGTTATCAGCAGTATACACAATAAAAGATTTAATATCAGACACTTGTTATAACTAGGGAGCGGAAATTTATATAGACACATGTTTATTGTCGTTAGCTGGAGAACAGCGTTAACCAAATATCCCATTAAAACTTCATACCCTTTACAAAGTAATAACTGAAATAGGTCCAACCCATTACCAAGATTTTGCTGGGTATCTTAGCGAATCTATTAATTTGCAAAAAATATGGCATCCATTCGTTATTGCATTTTTTTCCCTCTTTTTTTCTGCTAAAAATGCATATTTTTCTATAAATGCATATTTTAACATATGTTAATGCACATTCTGCTATAAATGCATATTTTGCTTTAAAAACATGTTTTTATGCATATTTTTTACATTTTTATTAAAACTGCATTAACGCAATGCAATCTTTTATGAAATAATATACATTTTATTTTTTTATTTTGTTTTACCACAAAGATAAAAATAACAAAAAAAAAAATACAATTATGAACTTTCTAGCGATGAATAACGATAATTGACAATTTTTAAACCACTATTTAAAACAAAACGTCAAGTTAGAAATAAAAAAAAATTGTTGTTTTTTTATTTAAATAGAAAATTAACCAAATCAGCCCTAAGGGAATGCCTTTAAACAATCATTAAAAACAATACTGAAATTGAATAGATAACATTGAAATGTTAGTTAAAAATCAATAATAAACTGCATACTTTTACATGCATATTTTTTAATTTTTAATACATATTTTATGTACATTATCATAAATGCATAAACTTCCTTGCTAGTTCACAACATACATTATTTCTGTTCACACAGTGATATCAGCGAAACAAAATTGCAAAGTTTTCCATATATGTATTTAAAGAATGTCCTAGAAAATATTTTTACAAAGCTATTAAGAAAGAAATTTTAATATAATATTTAAAATCTATTACAGTGGTTTTTTTACAGTGATTTTCAAAATCAGTTTTTGAGTCGATTTAGTGATATCCGTCCATCATTTCCAATTCCTCTAACCTTTATATTTATTACAATAGAGCTTCTAAAGAATTTAATTCTTAATTCGATTTTCAATTATGATTGACTATGGAATGATTGAATTCTTAAACTACAATTTTAGAAGCGGAATGAATTCATAGTTGGTCTTAATCGACATAATTTTTAATGACTTCACTCGTTTTCCATCATTCGATATGTTTAATCACTGAATTCAATCGCCAGGAATTCAACAAATGTTTTCTCAATCGTTTTACAAATATCAGAATTGTATCAATTTATTGACCAATCGATTTGAGTAATTGAAAATGACATTCGATCTTCTTCAGTCGTTTTAAAAATTTTGAAAATAATTAACTACGTTTTTAATTTTAATTAAAGAAATTTTAAGACTTTTTTACAAATGCAAGAAATCCAAAATTAAAGGAATGTGAAGTTGAAAAAAAAAAATTACCAAAGTTTTTTAAAATCGCCTACCCGAAGAGACCGCTAAAATTTTAACATCGCCCAAAATTAAAAATTGAAATCACCAACATTTAAATATATTAAAATTTTAATTAAAAAAAAACATCCCTCTAAATAAAACGCCCATATTTCGATACCTAGTTTTTCACGAAAACTATGTATTGAGAAAAAGGCTTTTTTATTTGATATATTATCCTTATCTCGAAAACTAAATGAGATAAATAAAAGCGGACCGAAGTACAAAAATCGCTTAAATGAAATAACCATCGCCCATATTTCGAAAATTAAAAGCGCTATAGAAAAAGACGTTTGTATCAGAGGTCAAAACTACCGAAACCAAGTTTCGACTTTATTGTGTGTGAATTTCTCGCAAACTATGTCTCGTAGATAAAAAAAGGGCTTTATTCGGAATATCGCCCGTAAATAAAATAAATGAAAACTGACAATGGTTGTGAGCCGAGGAAGTTCCAGGGAGTCATCTGTGACAAAATAAATACTCGCCTAGATAAAATACAAATCGTCCATATCTCGAAAACTAAAAGCACCCGAGGGAATTGAACGATCCTATTGAATTTAAAATTTCAGTAAAATTTTAAATTTTGTTAAATTCAAATGAAATAAATTGATTGAATGTCTCAGAAGTGAATTAGATCAAATGAATTCATTCGATTTAAAAGTAAATCGTATTCGATTTTTCTGAAATTCATTTAAAATACAATAGTATTCATTCTTCAAAGCTCTGTATCCGAATCACTAAATTCAGAACAAAATGTCAGCAATTTTTAGTTGCATATTTTTGCATATTTTAACTTCATTCATTCTTTAAAGCTCAAATCACAAAATTCAGAACAAAATGTCATTGATTTGTAGTTCCATATTTTTGCATATTTTGACTTTAAATCTACAATTGATGCTTTTTTAAATGCATATAAATTTTAGTGCATATTTTAAAATTTTTGAGAGCGTTTCTTAATTTGAAATACATTTTTTTTTTTTGTTATTTAAAAACATTAATATTGTTGAGGAAGAAAAGAGCGTTGAATTCTGTTCCTGTTGCAAAAATTATGCTTTAAAAATGCATGGTTTTAATGCATATTTTTTAATGCAAAACCTTTGCTTAAAAATTGTAAATTTAAGGGGTTAGGTGAGTTTGCAATAGCAAATGGTTGCCCTGTATACTGCTGCTGCAGCAGGTTCTTAATGTTATAGTGCCGCAATCGCTGATTATATGTAAGTTTTTCTCGAAACTTTTTGTCATGAATTCTCGAAAGCAATGAGCCGATCTTATTAAAATTTTACACACTTCTTGAAAGTAACATTATCTAGTACTTGAGGGAAGAATTTCTTTTATTACAACTTATTCGATGAGGTAATATGGTGAAAACTTTACCAACAAATAAGACTTTTTGTTCACAGCTTGTCTAAATGTAGGGCAGACAAACACTAATAATTAAAATACAACTCTACCAAGTCATAACGTCAAAAATGTATGGATCTAGAAAATGTGAATATAGAAAAATAAAATATTGTATCAAATCAGATTTCTTTCAGTGGTTCTTTGTGACTTAAATTATAGACAAAATAGAATGTTTAAATTTAATGAAGATAAATTATAAATGTATATTTATGTCGACAATGCGGAAGTCTGAATATTTTTATATTTTGCAAATTATTTTCGGAACCACACAAAAAAAAAAAACAATGTATATTTCTAAATATTGAGCAAATTAAATAAAATATATTTTTCTACAACTTTTTTTTAGTTTTTTCAGTCTACTAATATTTTTTATGACACCATCTGCTAAGTGGGTAATTTTTAAGGAGCTTTCAGATTTGATAAAATTTAGAGAAATGTATGAAATCTTTAATTTGACCCAATTTTGGCATAATCTCTCAAACATATTGACTGGTATCTCACGAATAAATTCTTCAATATTGGCTTATAGTGCGTCAACCGTTGCCGGCTTGTCCCTATAGACATGAGCCTTAACATAGCCCCACAAAAATAATGTAAAGGCGTTAAATCGCACAATCTATGCGGCCAACGTTAAATAAACTGTTCACCGTACTCGCCCCTCAATTGGGCCATTGTTTCGCGTGCTGTGTGACATGTGGCACCGTCTTGTTGAAACCACACACTCAGAAAAAAAATTTGTAAAAAAATTTGTAAACGGTTTTCAATCCCACTTTACTATTTTGGTACTGATTTTTAGTAAAAAGATTATTATTTATGCTATTTATTTATGCTATTAACATTTTACAAATTACAGATTTTTTACATAATATTTACAAATTGTTGTTGCTAATTTTAGAATTCATTTTACAAATTTTTGAAAACCGATTTGCTAAAATTAGCAAAAAAAAATTAGTAATTTTAGAAAAGTGAATATTGAAGGAAATATTAGGACATCCACTTCAAATAGCACTAAAAAGTTTTTTTAGTACTAAAAATCAGCCCTAAAAACAATTAAAATTTGACCTTAAAAGTAAAAAAATTTACTGAAATATTTTTTAAAAAATAAATTAAAACAAAATGATAAAATCGTTTGTTTTTACAATTTCTAAGCCTTTCATTTTTTTTTTTAATTTTGTCTAAAATATATTTAAAGCAGCAGACATGTATTGCTAAGATGAGCAAAAAATTCCGCTGGGCTCAAATTAGCAAATGTCCTGTAATAACAGCGAAATTTTCAGTTGCCATTACAGACTTTTTTTGGTGAGTACATGTCAGTCAAGTCCAGCTCTTCTATTTTGGCAAAAAAAAGTTTATAATCATCGCACGGTTGCGCTAGCTACCTGCTTTCGTTTAGTACGGTCCAATGATGCCATCGGCCGTAATCCACACCAAGCAGTGCATTTTTCGGGATGTATTGACAGTTCTTGCATTGCTTTTGTCTGCTCTTTAAACCCAATTCGGCAATTCTGTTTGTTGAAGTACTCCTTGACCTAAAAATGAGCTTCGTTGCTGAAGACAATTTTTCGATAGAAACACATTTCTCACACAGCACGACTTTTTATAATAAAATTTAATAATCTGCAAGCGTTGTTCATTTGTAAGTCGATTCATGGTTAAATTATAGACCAAACTGTACATGTTTGACAGTAACATGTTACATGAAAACAGCTGTGCTGCCAAAAACAGTGTTGCCAAAAAGAAAGTTGCTAAAAAAAATCACCCTTTACAACTTTTGTTAAATTTACTAATTTTTTGCTATAAATCAGCTCGTTGATTTCCACCAACACGATTTTGTTAACATTTGCAATTTTTCTACAAGCAACCTTTTGACCAAAATTTTGCTAACTCTACTAAGATTTTTTTGAGTGTATTAACTTCTAAAAATTCGATTTTAAAATTATTTTTTATTAAAATCTTTATGATTTCTTTGTGGTGTAATCGTTTGCGCGTTGGACTGTTACACAGATTGTTGCGGGTTCGATCCCTAGCCACATATTTAAAGCCCTTCACCTTTTGCCACATTTAATCTCTTCTCTAACCACTTTGCATAGAAATTAACACACTGATTAGTAGGAATAATTTATTGAGTGTTAATTTCCTTAAAAAAAATATTAAATATATAAAACTTATTTCACGAACACTTTTTATAATTTTCTGCTGTGTCAATATATATATTATAAGGAAAGTAATTATCAATCATCATACTCATTATGATTCTTAACAACAAAACAAATAATAATGAATATTGTTTGTTCAAAAATAAGATAAATAATTTGTATAAAACAACAAGTAATAACTTTACAGAAAAACACAGAAAAAAATTAATATTTCCATAAAAAGAAAAAACAAACAACTCAAAATAAAAGACATAAAAAACTTGTATTTAAAAATTACTCAATTCTCTGTACTATTCCTGCAAGATAAGGACATTGCTTTGACATGATATTAGTTTATCTGATAGAAAGGATATTAGAAAAGTATTCTTTGTTTTGCCTAGAGAAAAGGAATATGAACTAATAAAAATTACTTACAAATAGAAAAGACCCTTTGAACAGAATAGCAGACAAATGACAATAAAATGCTCGACCAACATACACCGTGCAACAAATTTTAGGTAAACACCATCATAACTAATGGTAACAACGCGAAAATAAAACTCCTCAAAAAGTTGTTCAAAGTTTGCACAGTTTTTTATTATATGGCCTTTGAAATAATTGTTTGATTTAATGGTAATCAGTCCAAGAAGAAGCAAAATAAAATGCTATTTTTTACGCAGATTGTTTGCTATACCCCTGATCAGTTTGGTGTTATCGAAAACTATCTATGGGAATTTTAAAAGTTTCCATTTGAACAGCTGTACCAATTTTAATCATTTTTAAAACTTAACTGTTGCCGAAAATAGTTAACAATCTGTGTAAAAATGACTCAACCTAATTGGATCTAAGCGTTGTAATTGCCATTAAATAAAAATTCAATCTAAATTTACCAATCCCCTTTGGGGATTTTTTGTAACAAATTATATACTTTCTACGTATTAGAACCATTAAAGCTGAAATTTATTGTTGCAATGTGTAATCAACAAGGCAGCGACTTTTATGCAAATGCCTATTTGAAGTCATTAGCCCAAAAATGATTTCGTTCAAGTATTCTTACAAATTGCAGAATTTGCCACAAAAATAGCATTGATTTGTTGTTGCAAACTTTTCTAAAAATTCATATTTTGCTTTGAAGTGCTTTTTTGCATATTGATTTAAAAAAAAAACATAAAATTTAGAGAAATGTATGATATCTTTATTTGAGTCAATAGAACGGTCTCTATAATTCAATGTTTAAAGATGATTTAAATCTTCATTTACATAACCGAGCCATTAGGGTCTTATGTGGTTAATTAAAGCTACTATCTAAATAACAAACTTCTAGATAAATCATTATAAGTATATTATATAAATTATATCCTAATACCCTTACCGAGCACTAGCAACAAAGGCTATCGGCTCGTTGTAGCCAAAACAAACCAGAGCATCTGGTGGGAATCGAACCCACGACCCCCGCACTGATAAGCTAGCACGCTACCAACTAGCCTACCGGGGCGCCCCATGTGAATGTTGGCCGTGGCTGCGCCTCACATGCCTCATACGCTGGGTCCAATTTTGGCATACGAGGGCGGATCAATAAATCCGTGACTTTTTGTATAAAACACAGTTCTTTTTGCAAAAAAAAAATAGTTTTCAACATAATCCCTTTTTAGCTCAATACCTTTAGTCTAACGTTTCTCCAATTTTTGTACAGTCAAAAAAAGACATGAACTAAAATGTAATTAAAAATTTCCTTTAAAATAGTTTATAAATTGTCCTCAATTTAAGTAAAATTTTATTAAAACTTAGAAAAATTTTCTAAAAGAAAATAAAAATTCCTAAGTTTGAGGAAACACGAAATAGTTTATATACTCAAAAATAGTTCATATTTTCCTAAGTAATAATTCTTGATTTTAGGAAAAAAACAAGACAATTTAATACAAATTTATTTATTTTAAGAAAAAACATCTTAGTTTTGAGAAAATTGCATACTCAAATGTAATAAATTTAAGTTTAGTTCAAAAAAAATTTAGCACATAATTTACTCCCATTTAGTTTAAAAAAAAATGTGTCTAACTTAAGTCGAGAAAGTACTTGAACTTAATGTGTGTTCATTTTTTGTTCGCTAGTAGGAAAATTAACCAAATTTTAGAAAGCCATATACAAATTCAGTTTTTAAGTATATGCACCACTTTATAATTTTGAAGAATTGTTTTCTAAAAATTAGTTGAGACAATTAAAAACAAAAATTAATAAATTTTTTCCAATGTAATAATAAAAATTTACTTGATTTTAAAAACTGATGAACTATTTCTAAGGAAAATTTTCATGCAACTTAAAAATTTGAATAAAATATTCTTTTTTTCAAGTAAAAGTTTTCTAATTTTTAAAAAATAACAAAATTTGGTATAGGATTTTTTTTTTTTGTTGGAAAACTCTAAATTTTTTTTAATACTCTATTCCAAAAAAAAAAAACAATCAATTAAAAACAAACCAGTTAGTTTTCCTAATTTTCAAAAAAATATATTATTAAAAGATACAAATTAAAGTAACTATTTATAAAAAATTATCGTGCATGATTGTAATGTTTTGGTTCGTGATCGTGCGTGAGTCAAAAATCTCTCACGTGCCCATCTCTAATCTTAACAGTCTTAAATATTGAACTTAAAGTAGCTTAAAATATATTTAAAAATTTTGTTAGCAAAGGATAAAATATTTCAAATTTGCGCTTTTATGTAATAATTTTGTTTGTTGACTACAATACAAAATATCGCAGGCACATTTTACACATTACGGCATAATGGCTTTGCTATAATTGACGTAGCGGTTATTAAACTTTATATTTACCGAACAATTATTTTCACTTAATAATAAAAAAAGTTTAAATTTGTATATGTCAAATAAAGTTTAAGCTAAAATCCCATTAAATAAACTTATGACTGACTTTGTCACAATTTATTACGTTTCAGGATATCCTGGAGTATATTTTTTTAATTTGTTTACCCTTTTGCTAATGAAATTTAATTTATATTTTAAATACATGAATTTAGTATTATTCAATTTAATTTTAAGACAAAATTGTATAGCAAAAAGCTTGCTAAAAGCAGTGTCCTCACAAAGCGGAAGTCCTCCGAAAGTGGGAAAATACCTACTCAATGAGTGTTAAGTACTTTAAAATATATGGTAAAATATATTACCTTTACCATAGAAGCAGGATAAGGATAATTTTCACTTAAAAGAAGTGCTATTTAATTTGTTGTTAGAAAATATTTTCTTATTTTTAGGGAGTTAAGTCCTAGTTTTTAGTAAAAAAAATTATCTAATGAACTTAAATAAAATAAAATTTTTCTTAAAACCAAGGAAACATTTCCTAACTAAAAGTAAAATTTTAGATGATGTATGAACTAATTTGGAGGAAATTTTACTGTTTTCTAATAAAAATTTACTTCTCAGTAGTAAAATTTTTCTATAATTTAGAAATTTTGACCAAATTTTAAGTGAAATTTGTTTTTTAATTTCAAGGAAAATTTTATTAAATATTGGTAAAAAGTTAATTTTTCTAAATTCTGTCACTGGGGGCTAAATCCGGAGAATAAGGCAATTCGTAGTCTACTTCATAGATTTTTGCCATGGAAACTAAGCTGTCACACGATTACGTTTATGGTCAATTGAGAGCAAACGCGGCAGACAGCTTTCTTAAATTCAGTTGATCATTTAAAATCGAAACCACACTGCCATATGAAATGCCTATGGTATTAACAATCTCACGCACTTTTACTGTTCGATCGGCCAACACCATATCGAGGATTTTTTCGACATTTTCGGGTGTATTGACCTCAATTGGGCGTCCAGAACGTTCAGCGTCATTTGTACTTGTGCGACCACAAAGAAAGTCAGTATACCACTTTCTTACCATTGAAATTTTTTACCATAGTATTTATTAAGCTTTCCCACGGTTTGATTGACGGTTTTTTTTCGCAAAAAATAATGTTTAATGAGCAATCGAAATTCACTTTTTTCCATTTTTAAAAAATCCACGAGGTTGTATGTTTTGAACAGCTGTTAAACGCAAAGTAAATAACGGAACTTGCTCAAAATTTGACAGTAGTCTATTAACAGTTGGTACTTGATGGGATCAGTGTTGCATTTCATATAACTAAGAGGGAAGTTCGAAAAGTTACGGACCTATTGATCCGCCCTCGTACTCTCCCCAACATGTCGGCCAGTATCTCACGAATAAATTCTTCAATATTGGCTTTCCGTTCGTCAACCGTTGCGGGCTTGTCCCTATAGACATGAGCCTTAACATAGCCCCACAAAAAATAATCTAAAGGCGTTAAATCGCACGATCTAGGCGGCTAACTCGCTGCTCAATTGGGCCATTGTTTCGCGTGCTGTTGGTATGTGGCACCGTCTTGTTGAAACCACATGTCAGCCAAGTCCAGCTCTTATATATAGTGGAGTAGCGGAGCCAAATTCATGCGAACGGCGCCGAATCGATAATTCACGGTCATCAACAACACTGGCGAATACAGCTGCGATATTTTCCTCTGTGTGCATGTAAAATTGGTGCGAAATTTAGTCACAATATTCCGAATAGCCGCCTCAGAAGGTCGCCCAAACTGGCCTTAAATTGAAGGAAGTGCATGAATTTTTATAAAAAAATGCAATAATCTGCAAGCGTTATTAGTTTGTAAGTCGATTCATGGATAAATTATTGACCAAACTGAACATGTTTGACAGTACCATGTTATACAAAAACAGCTGAGCTGCCAAAAACAGTGTTGCCACAAAGAAAGTTTGCTAAAAAATCGTCCTTTATCGTATTTTATATAATCTAGATATGAAACCATATAGAACAATATCTTAAATTTGTTTGCAAATATTGTACCATATATAATTATATCTAATACCCTATCACAATTATTTTTTTTTATTTGACCATATATTGAATTATATATAATTATATCTCATACCATATCCAGCGCTGAGTAATAAATGTTATTAAAAACTGCTAAAATTATAAGTCCATATTTTTTTCTTTGGATTTTAATGCATATTTTTAAATCTCTATAGTGCAAATATTTTAGGTTTTGCTGCATATTTTTTAGTTTTTAAAATAACCTTTCAAAATATTTTTTATTTTTATTTTTAGCAAATATTTTGCATTTTTAACTGCATATTTTCGAGTTTTTAGTCATGAAAGTCGCTGC
Organism: Eustalomyia histrio; assembly: GCA_949748255.1. NCBI lineage: Eukaryota > Metazoa > Arthropoda > Insecta > Diptera > Anthomyiidae > Eustalomyia > Eustalomyia histrio. The sequence goes on from OX456524.1 coordinate 33,701,195, forward strand.
TCTGCTTATCAAAAATTTGCTAACATGAATCAGTATTAGAAAGTAAATAGGCAAGAAGAAACTTCAAGTTTTTTATATGTACGTACAAACGTTATTTTTCATTTTGTAAAACAAATTGAAAATTTACATCGAAATGACAAAAAAGAAATAAATAATGTTTTAACAGAATACCAAGAAAACCGATTTTATATTAGAATTCCAATACGATACAACTATGTTAGGGGTGTAACGAAAAGTAAATACGATTTTTTGTTTCTTAACTCCAAGGCTTTTTATTTTCAACCAACAAATAATGTTTGTAAGTTATAGCAACTTGTAAAATGAAGGAAGGAAAAAATTATCAACTAAAATTCGACATTGAACCTATTCAAGCACTAATTTTGTTTGCTACAACATTGAAACGAATATGTGTTTGGCATTTATAATAAACAATGAAGGCATTTTTTAAAAAAAATTTGTTTTAATGCTCAAGCATTGAATGAGTTGTATTATTTTTGTTTTTGACAAGATCAAACCAATGTAGAACAATATATACGCTGCAAAATACGCCATCCTGGAAATATAATGTTGATGGTAATATGGCATATTTTTGAAAACGCTGTAAGTTATAATTGCCGCGTTTCTTATACAATATAGTTGCCTTCACTTGTAAACATATTTATGTTTATTTTTTGATTTTGTTTTAATTAATAAGGTAAGAATTTGAAAAACTCTACTTGGCGTCAGTGAATATTTTATTCACGAGACGAAATTGTATTAAAATTTACAAATTTGTATGGAAAATTTACTTCACATTGAGAGGTTACTTACTAATTTACAATACCAAACTGCTCGAGAAAACAACAAACAGAGGAACATTGCTTGATCGGCTTAACATTACATAAGGAACATTAACATATATACGAGGGCGGATCAATAAGTCCGTGACTTTTCGAACTTTCCTAGTAGTTATATGAAATGCAACATTGCTCCCATCAAGTACCACCTGTTAATAGACTACTGTTAAATTTTTAGCAAATTACATCATTTACTTTTTTTAAAAAAGGAAAAAAGTGAATTTCGAGTGCTCATTAAACATTATTTTTTGCGAAAAAATACCGTCAATCAAACCAAGAAAGTGCTCGATAAATACTATGGGGACTCTGCACCATCGATTTCAATGGTAAAAAAAGTGGTTTACTGACTTTGATTGTGGCCTTACAAGCACGGAAAATGCCGAACGTTCTGGACGCCCAGTTGAGGTCTCTACACCCAAAACAATTGAAAAAATTCACGATATGGTGTTGGCCGATCGGAAATTAAATGTGCGATAGATTGTGGAAGACATAAGCATCTCACATGGCTCAGTAGTTTCAATTTTGACGATCACTTGGGTACAGGGTGGCCCAAAAATAACCTTCCGATGTTTTTTGGCTGTAATTTAAAAAAAAATGAAAAACTTTGATTCTTCTTGTGGATTATTTTTATTTGGTCTTTTAATTTTTTTTACATCAAGTCGAGAATATGATGTCATGTAAATGGCCGCCACCACAGTTGATTGTCATTTGAGCCCTTTTTATAGCATTTTCCATCACTTTGGCCAAAACTTCCGGCGATAGGTCCTCACATTCTTAACGGAAATTGTCTTTAAGAGCTGCAAGAGTCTGAGGCTTGTTGACATAAACCCGCGACTTCAAAAAGCCCCACAAAAAGAAGTCTGGAGCGGTCAAATCAGGCGATCTTGCTGGCCAGTGCAAATCGCCAAAAAGGGAGATTAGGCGCCCGGGAAATGCATCCTTCAGCATATCGGTTGTGGCACGTGCAGTGTGTGGCGTTGCACCGTCCTGTTGGAACCACATGTTTTCCAATCCCAATTCATCAAGTTGCGGCAAAAAGAACTCGTTGATCATTGCTCTGTAGCGCTCACCATTCACAGTAACCGTTTGGCCCGCGAAGTCTTCGAAGAAAAAAGGTCCGATGACTCCTCCAGCGAAAACAGCACACCATACAGTGACTTTAAGCGGGTGTAATGGCTCTTCGTGGGTTACACGCGGATTTTCAGTGCCCCAGAAGCGTAAATTTTGCTTATTTACGTACCCGCTAAGATGAAAATGGGCCTCATCACTCATGATTATTTTTGATGAAAAATCATCTTCATTATTGCTCAAATAAATAGTCACCAATATTCCGCGTTCTGGAGCAGTGTAGCGTAACATTGTTTATTAACGTGTATTTCGCATTTGTTTACTACACAAATGTCAAAACAGAACAGACATTAGGGGCCAATCGCAAAATTTATAGCATTTTCTGATAGGAGGATTACTTTTGCGCCACCTTGAATGAGAAAGCTTTCTGCAAGATGGCTGCCGCGTTTGCTCACAATCGACCACCAACGGAATCGTATGACAGCTTAGTTTCCATGGGAAAAATTGATGAAGTAGACTACGAATTGCCCCCTCATCCGCCATATTCTCCGAATTTAGCCCCCAGTGACTATTTCCTATTTCCAAACTTAAAAAAATGGCTCGGTGGAAAGAGATTTAGCTCCAACGATGATATTATTGATCAAACAAAAGCCTTTTTTATAGACATCGAAAAATCCTATTTTTTGTTTTTTGGAAGGGATACAAAAATTGGAGAAACGTTGGACTAAGTGTATTGAGCTAAAAGGAGATTATGTTGAAAGATAATTTTATTTTTTTTTGCAAAAAAAACTGTTTCATTCAAAAAGTCACGGACTTATTAACCCGTCCTCGTATATGGTATAATTAAGTGTCCCAAGGGACATATTTACGGACTCTCCGACACGTACGGATTCATGAATGCTGCTTCGACTGTGCGTTTACAGTCCGTAAATCATACATGGAACTAATGCATCAATTGAACTAATTAATTTTTAATTTCATTACCATTACATTGATAAAAATTGTAATGAAATAAATTTCATTACCATTGTTTGAATTAATGGTATTGATTTAAAAATCTGATTTCATTTATCAATGAAAATGTTTTTGAATTTCATTACCATTATTAATGCACTAATTAAAACAAAACATTAGTATTATTGACCATTATTTTATGTGTTAATATTTATGCTAATATTTATTCCTGTAGGACCCAGCAAAACTTTGGTAATGGGTGCGATATTCTCATGCATTACCTTGTAATGATAGCTCGTTACCTTTTTCATTACGTAATATATGATTTATAAATGTAAAGTAATAATTGAAATATTTTTGAAAATCTATTTTTAGATACATTACTTTGTGGTTTTTTGTAAGCAAAAGGGTAATGTATGTTTGTTTTGATAACACTTGCGTAAAAACGAAGCGTAACAATTAATTTAAGTTTAAAGCAATCAAATACTATATGCGTCGATAGCTCAGTGGTTAGAGTTCTTGGCTGGCATCCAGATTTCCCTGGTTCGATTCCCATCTTGACCACATTATTTTTAATAACAAATATTTTAAATAAAATATTTGTGATAATTTTTTTTAATAAAAATTACTACTTTTTAAAAATCTATTTTTAGACACATCACTTTTTCCATCCTCGTAACCATATAAGTAACCCCTTACATTATCACCTCTAAAGTAATGGGTACATACATTACTTTGATGCTCATCGCCTGTAAAATTCATTATTACCCAATATTTGGTAATGTGTGCTTTTGCTGGCAAAGCTACATTGTTAATTTTCAAAACGTATAAAATATTATTGTAAACAAATGATTTTTCAATCAATTATAATTAGTTTTTTTATGCATTGGTGCTATTTCATTACCATTAAATGATATTGAAATTGTTTTCATTTGCATTAGTGTCAACTAATGGTAATGAAAGTTCAATGGCAATGAAAAATTCCCAAGTATGCCGTAAATACGTATCCGTCAAAACTTGTATGTCCGTCAAAGCTTGTATGTTAAAAACAGTACGTTTGTACTCCATTTTGTTGTATCCGTTTGTGTACCGTCATATATAGAATTCACCGACTTTCATCAGTGTTACTTCCGTTGCTTTTGAACTCGCTTTCTTATCACAAATGAATTCTTAAAAATGTCTGTGATCATTACACGTACGCAGAGAATAAACATAATTGCAACATGATCACTGCTACTATATTATTCTTGCTGCATCCAGGTATGGTTGTCACAACCAAATTATTGCTTAATAAATAAGCTCTAACCATCATTATGGTCGCTAGCATCATTATTATAGTAAATATTTTATTATTTCATGATTGCCACTTTATATTTTATAACATTATTGATTGTAACTATACTGTGGTAACAAGAGTTTTAAATATGAAAAAATATGATAATTATGGAACTATAAAATGCTGACAATAAATAATTATAAATCAAATAAAACATGATTTTGACATTTACAGTCATAAAACAGTGTTGTTTCAATAAAAAAAATTGTATCAGTTCAGTCACCCATGCAAAAATGGTAATATATGATCATTTTAACTCGGGGGGTTTTATTTTCGCAAGTGCCTTTTACATATAACATTATAATTAACACTAATCAATTTATTGTCAAAAAATTTTTGTTAAAAAGATTTTTTTATTTAATACTTTTCAATAAAAACAATAATAATTTTATTTTTTGTAAATATGAATTAATATTAATATTCTGTTAATTAATATAAATTTTTTTGTGAAATAACGACTTTCTTTTGGAACTAAAAATTAATCCAAACTTTCCTTTAAAAAATTTCCTCAATTTAAGCCAAATTTTAATAAATTTTCTTCAGAATAATAAAAATTTATGTTTGGGTAAAACCGAAATAGTTTATATCTTTCCTAAGTAATATTTCTTGATTTTAGGAAACATTTTAGGTTTTTGAAATTTGCATATTTAAATAAAATAAAACTAAGTTTAGTTCAAAAACAAATTAAGAGCATAATTTACTTCCATTTAGTTCAAAAAGAGTGTCTTACTTAAAACGAGAAAGTTCCTGAACTTAATGTGTGTTCATTTTTTTCACGAGTAGTAAAATTAACTAAAATACAGTTTTTAAGTCTACCACTTTCTAATATTTAAAAATTTCTTTCTAAATATTAGTTCAGGCAATTAAAAACAAAAAGTAATAACTTTTTTCCAAATGTAATAATAAAAATTTATTTGATTTTAGAAACTTGATAAAGGAAACAAATTAAAGTATACATTAAAATAAATTATCGTGAATGATTGTAATTTTTGTTTCGTGTTCGTGTGTGAGTGTGAGTCAATAATCGCTCACATGCCCATCTCTAATCTTAAGAGTCTTAAATATTGAATTTAAAGTAGTTTAAAATTAAACTTATGACATTTTTCCATTTTCAACTAATAACAAGAAATGTAACTGTGATATTTTGTATTTTTGCAACAATTTATTTAAATTGGTTAATTTAAGAAGACAAAGGACCCCCAGGGTTTCTTAGCCATAGATGCCGTGTGTCCCTTAGGGCTTCCCTTTTTGTAGTTCTCTCAAATAGAACCTTTACTTAACTAAGAAAAGGATCTGACTTTGTAACAATTTATTACGTTTCAGAATATCCTGCAGTACATTTTTTTAATTTGTTTACCTTTTTGCTAATGAAATTTAATTTATATTTTAGATACATAAGTTTAGTAAAATTCAATTTAATTTAAAGATAAAAATGTACAGCAAAAAGTTTGTTAAAAGCAGTGTCCTCACAAAGCGGAGGTCCTCCGAAAGTTGGAAAATAATTTTGGTTAAATATATTACCTTTATAATAGAAATAGTTTTATATTTATTAAAAAATTTTTATCAAATTTAAGGATTATTTTCACTTAAAAGAAGTGCTATTAAAGTTGATGTCAGAAAATATTTCCTTATTTTTAAGTCCTAGTTTTTAGTAAAAAAAATTATCTAATGAACTTAAATAAAAAAAAAATTCTCATAAAACCATTTCCTAACTAACAGTAAAATTTTACTGTTTTCTAATAAAAATTTAATTCTCAGTAGTAAAATTTTTCTATAATTTAGAAATTTTTACCAAATTTTAAGTAAAATTTTTTCTTAATTTCGAGGAAAATTTTATTAAATATTGGTAAAAAGTGTCTTTGGCGCCATTTTCATTTCAATTTATTCTCCAAAAAAGTTCATTTTTCTACCTCATTTTTTGGTATACACACTAGTGTTTAAATTATGTAACTTTTAACCCAGATAATTTTTGTTATCTCTTAAGGGGTTTATATATTCAAGAATTTGTCCTTAAAAGGATTTTACAAAATTTCAATTATTTACCGAGTTACAGCCATTTTACTGACGCGGCATTTAAACTGGGTTTTTTTCCTAAACTACTTTTTTCAAGCTTGATATCTGAAGTTCTACTAAACCAATTTATTTAAAATTTGGTTCGACGCTCACTCAAGTGAAAATTTAATATTTAACTTTTTTTAAAAAATTCGAAATTGTTATAAAATTAGTGTAAACATTTTTTTTATTCAAAGGGTCGCCATTTTGTGAAAAAAAAAATTTTTTTGACTTGTCCGAAGGTTATACCATAGCGACATCTTTACGAATGAATATTCGGATGATTTTTTGAGTTTTAGATCACCAAAAGGGTTAAAAACTTGCACACGAGCACAAGCCTTTCTTTGAAACCCCCGCTTTACCATACTTTACTAGCTTATAACTTTTTGAATTTTAAATATTTTTTTTGTTAAATTTTTTATGTACTCTTAAAATATCAATAAAAAATGATAAAAAAATGTATAGTAAAAATATTCTTTGTTTTTTTTTACAGAGCTCGAAAAAGACCTTTAGACTAAAATACCCCCTTTGCTTTAAAACTAACAGGTCAATTGAGAAGTCTCCGGCCTGACACATAGATGGCGCTACTAGACTTAAATCGATATGATTTTTAGTTAGCCCTAACCTTCAAAAGACACGTGTATAAATTTGACAGTTGTCGGATCATTAGTTTGTGAATTAAAGCATTTTAAGTGAAGCAACTTTTGTTATTGTAAAAATAATGGATAAAAAGAAATTTCGCGTGTTGATAAAATATTGCTTTTTGAAGGAAAGATATACAGTTGAAGCAAAAACTTGGCTTGATGACGAGTTTCCGGACACTGCCCCAGGAAAATCAACCATCAAGGATTGGTATGCTTAGTTTAGACGTGGTGAAATGAGCACCGAAGACGGTCAACGCAGTGGACGCCCAAAAGAGGTTGTTACGGACGAAAACATCAACAAAATCCACAAAATTATTTCGAATGACCGCAAATTGAAATTGAATGAAATAGCAGGTACTTTAAAGATGGGTGCCGCGCGAACTCACTTTTGACCAAAAACAACGACGAGTTGATGAATCGGTGCAGTGTCCAATCTACAGTCAGCCGAGTGGACTGCACGTGATGAACCAACTCCAAAGCGTGGAAAGACGCAACAGTCGGCTGGCAAGGTTATGGCGTCTGTATGGAATAATTTTCATTGACTACCTTGAAAAAGGAAGGACCATCAACAGCGACTATTTCATAGCGTTATTGGACCGTCTGAAAGACGAAATCGCCGGAAAACGGCCGCATTTGAAGAAAAAGAAAGTGCTGTTTCACCAAGACAATGCACCGTGTCACAAGTCAGTGAAAACGATGGCGAAAATCCATGAATTGGGCTTCGAATTGCTTCCGCATCCGCCGTATTCTCCAGATCTGGCCCCCAGCGACTATTTCCTGTTCTCAGATCTCAAAAGAATGCTCGTCGAATGAAGAGGTGATCGCCGAAACTAAGGCCTATTTTGAAGCAAAGAACAAATCGTACTACAAAAATGGTATCGAAAAGTTGGACGGTCGCTATAATCAGTGTACCCCCCTTGAAGGGAACTATGTTGAATAAAAAAAACGAGTTTTGCCAAAAAAAAAATGTGTTTTACTATGGTAGGCCGGGGACTTTTCAATTGACCTGTTAACTTACCTTACTAAACTTAAATTTTACATGCTTTTTTTATATTTTATCTTATTTTTTAACAAATTTACTACATATCCAGTTGAATTTCACTGTTAGCACTATACTATATACATTTAAAAACTTATCTACACACAGGGAAAAAAATATTTTAATATCAAGCAGATACAACATTAAATTAAATAGAAACAGCTTTGAAATCAAATTGTTTTCTTTTTAATTAAAATATGTTTCTGTTTCTATTTATTTTAATTTTACAAAACCCGTAGCTAAAATGTTTATATACAGGGTATCCGCCGGGAAGGTATAATACTTTGTTTAGCCGCCATTTTGGTAAATATTGGTAGTCGTGAAGTAGACACGTGGCAAATTTATTATGGAAAAATATTCGATAAACCAACGTGTTTTAATAGTTAAAACATTTTATCAAAATCAATCATCGATTACTGTGACCATGAGAAAGTTACGTGATATTTTTGGGAGAAACAACGTGCCAACAAAACGCACTATTTATCGTGTTGTGAATGATTTCGAAGAAAGGGTCTGTAGGTGATAGGCCCAAGCAAGGACCACAACGTACTGCAAGATCGGCTGAAAACATTACTGCTGCTCAAGAAAGTGTTCAAAACAATCCATCAACCTCAATTTGACGCCGTGCTCAGGAGCTTGGTCTACAAAGAACAGCTTTGGTCAAAATTTTATGGGTTTGCATTTATTTCCATTTAAGATTCAGTTGACACAAGAGCTTCTTCGACAAGACCATTTACGCCGCCGTACATATGCCAATAGGATGTTACAGTTCGCCCATGACGACCCCGATTTTCATGAAAAAATCATAATGAGTGACGACGAGGCACACTTTCATTTGAATGGATATGTGAATAAACAGAATAGTCGGTTCTGGGCAATGTAAAACCCTCAAATTATTCATCAGTCACCTTTGCATCCATTAAAAGTGACAGTCTGGTGTGCAAATTGGTCAGGAGCGTAACGGTAACTGTGAATGGGGAGCGATATCGCGATATGATATGATTTTTAGTTAACGTCAAAACTGCATGCTTTGGGCTTGATTAACATGTGGTATTAACAAGACGGTGCCACATCGCATACAGCCAGGATTACAATGTAATTACTGCAAGACCTCTTTGCACAATAATGTATTTCAAGAAATGGTGATTGACGGCTCCGGACTTCTCTTTGTGGGGATATCTCAAAAGCAAGGTTTATGCAAACAAACCAGAAACGATTGAGCAACTCATACAAAAAAGGTCGTGATGAAATTAATCAAATACCGCGTGAAATGTGTGAGAATATAATGAAAAATGTGCTCAAAAGGGCTCGCATTTGTGAGGCTAACAGAGGCGGACATTTATTTGATATTGTATTCCATACATAATTGCCGACATTAAATAAAACATTTATCAATATAAGATCCATTCTCTTTCATTTAATCAAAAATTATAAACAAACAAAGTAGTATACCTTCCCGGCGGACACCCTGTATAAATTTCTTCTAAAATCTTAATGTAAATAAGATTCATGCTTAATTTAAAGAAGTTGGTAAAATAGGATGTTGATTCAGATATTGATTAAGGTAAAGTTGAAAAAATGGAATGAGAAGTGAAGGGTATCACAACGGACTCATGACAAGATTTGTTAGGAAAACCTTTGGTTTACATATGTAAGTATCAAGCAAGTCTCACATCAGTCAGTGATAAATATTGGTGTAACTATGACTTTTTTTTCTCTGTGTACATGTTTTTTTCTACAGAAATATTGAGGGATGTCTTTTTTTAAAATTGTATTACGTTTAAGTTAAATGTAATAAACAACTAGTTGTGGGTGTTGAGCATAAAAAAGTCATACATCTATTACCCGTTTGGCAAGAAAACCTCTTCAAGGTCATGTGCAAAATTCGTAGAAATATTTTTCAAACGGATGTTTTCAATTGGACGGAAAAACCCCCAGGAAGCAATTGATGTTTCTGAATTAAAGTCTTTACAGCAATAAACAGAAAAAACATTCAATGTATAAAAACAAACAAAAAAAAACAGCTCATATTTTAAAAGAAATAAATAAATCCGTAACAAGGACGAAAACAATACTTTGTCAATGTTCTGTATTTGAAAAGTTTGGATCAAATTTTACTAAGGGCCAGACTATTTGTACGGTGATCCAAAACTTTTAAAAATTGTTATATTTAAGTTAAAGCTATCAAAAAACAAATATTAGATTAAGGAAATCCTTTAAAAACAATAACTTACTTATTTTTTAAGAACTTTTTTTTCACAAAATTGTTTAAATTTGAAAAACAAACTTAATTTTCCTTTACAAATAAAGTTGTTAGTTACTTTTGCAAATCAAAAAAAGTTAAATAAATTAACTTTACCTTAACATATGTTTTATTTATTATTTATGTATGTTTTTCTTTTTTGCACATTAAAGTTTTACTTTCTTTTTCCGTAAAAGTTTTCTTAAATATAAAAACTCTAATGTGTATGTTAGTTACACTTTCTTTTAAAGAAAAATAAACATATACAATGTTTTTTTTTTTAAATCACTGTTGATACATTACAAGTGTAATATTAAGGATATAATCCTGCTTATATTTTGGAATGTATGTATTAGTTAAGAAAATCTCTTGATAATATTGATTTTATAATTTTACACGCACACACACAATGTAAATAATATTATGATAATAAACAAAAAGTCTACAACATTTTAAAACATGCCATGTCACTGATGATTGCATGAGTGAGAGTGAGTGTGTATGTTTTTGAGTAAGAATGATTTTATTTCTTCCGTTATTACTTTGAATTTAATAACAGACAATTTGCTTCAATACAATATAATGCATATGTGAGTGTAAAGTCAATTCAATAGATGTGTTTACAACTGTAACTTATGTATGCACGAATATTTACATCATACTTGGGAATTTTTCATTGACATTTAAATTTTATTAGATGCTGTTGAATAGTGTTAACGGGAAAAAAACAAAATAAATATTTAACTCTCAAACTCTACAAACGGAACATGTGTTAAGCCAAACGAAGCTTTTGGATAAGCTTTAGCCGTGTTAACGTGAAGTTTGGGTAACTACTAGACTACCCAGCAAAACCACACATTACCAAATAATGGGTAAAGTAATGTATAGCCATAGGGGCCGATGGATTACTTTACACCTTACTTCATTGATGAATTTTACAGGCGATGAGCCTCAAAGTAATGTTTGTACCCATTACTTTAGTGGTGATAATGTAAGGGGTTACTTATATGGTTACGAGAATGGAAGAAGTAATGTGTCTAAAATAGATTTTTAAAATAGAAGAATTTTTATTAAAAAAAAATATTACAAATATTTTATTTAAATTATTTGTAATTAAAAATAATGTGGTCAAGATGGGAATCGAACCACTAAAATTTGGTTGCCAGCCAATAACTCTACCCACTGAGCTATCAACGCATATAGTATTTGATTGCTTTAAACTTAAATGAATTGTTGCGCTTCGCTTTTTCGCTAGTGTAGTCAAAACAAACATACATTACCCGTTTGCTTACAAAAAAACCTAAAGTAATGTATCTAAAAATAGATTTTCAAAAATATTTCAATTATTTCTTTACATTTATAAATCATATATTACGTAATCAATAATCAGTAACTTATTATTTTATGCTTGCAAATAATGAAAAACGTAACGAGCTATCATTACAAGGTAACGCATGAGAATATCGCACCCATTATCAAAGTTTTGCTGGGTCCGGAACATGATTGCTGGAAATTTGCCAATGGCGAGCACGATAAATACGGAAGAACAAGAGTGGAGAGTGAAAAGAGAGCAGTGGGAAGACTCTGGATGTACTTACCGATACTCGCTTTTGGGGCTTCATATATAGGGTGGGCCATTTAAAATTTTAAATTTGAATCGGCTATAAAAAAAATACTGATTTTCAAATTTTTGGTTTTATTGGAAAGGTTTAACTTTGTCATTTAAGAATGTAACACAATATTATTCACATGACTACCACGACTGGGCCATTTTTCTTCGAAAATGAGCAAGGAGCCGCCATTACCGTCAACGGTGAGCCTTGCTGTGCCATGCTCAACGAATTTTTCAAGACTGTATTATATACGTATATATTTATACGTATTATATACGTTAGAGCGGGTCGATTTGTAGGGAGTGAAAAAATTCACCAATTTCCCTATGATTTCCGTATTCTATGGGTTATTCCATGAAAATTTGCCGAAGGAACCATACCTCTATCGTTAAAATCGAGTCCCCTACTTTTTGTTGGTAGATTTTTTCCCAAATTGACGTTCGTATGAAATATTACCTACACGTTCACATCCATAACTCAAAAACTATCCATCGGGTTTAATCGCGAGTAGGTGAGCTCATTTTGATAAAGGTGAGCTCATTTTGATTTTGGAAAGGTGAGCTCATTTTGATAAATTTACAAAAAAAATCTCCAACATTGGTCCAACGGTTCAAAAGTTACGGGCATTTTTGTCCAAATTTTGGAGCCTTTTTCCATTTTTTTCATGATTTTGTCCAAGAATAATACTTTCATGGCCATTTTTTTGGCTCAATCCATTATTTAGTTCAATTTACAATTCAAAACGAAGAGTTTAAGCCCAAATTTATCGAATTCGGTTGATTAATTCATGCGATATTGCTAAAACAAAATAACACATAAAACCAACTTTTTGATTTTTTTTTCCCTTTTTATTTTTTTTTCTACAAAAATTCAAATTAAGAGATAATAAAGTATCTATCAACCTATTATCAAAAAAAAATATTCAATTTGAGTGTAGTAAAAGACAAAATGTGAAAAAAAACATTATTTTTTCTGAAAGTCTTGTTTGCTTTCAAGTCTGGGTGTTTTCGTACGGCTCTCTAATGTCGTCGCCATAGCGCCTTCTACATTCTTTCCTGCAACTCGTTTAGCAGTGGCAGCCAGCAATTGGACATGTCTTTCCGTTCCTTGAATGTGTAAAGGAATTTTTGGATCATCGAACGGTGGCACTTCGTAATTTAAATATCCCTCCAAATGTTCATACGAATAACTTTGCGTAAACGGTGGTTCGAATAAAATGGTATCGTCATTTAAATCAATCATATTTGTATATTCCGTACAATTAAAGTTTATAAGAGATTTTTTATAAACTCTAAGTTCCGTTGGGTCGACAATATCTCTTCGGTAATGTAAAATCTTCTTTATAGCAATGTTTCGTTTTTCCATTCTATCATCAAACAACATAGATAGCAAGATATTTTCTGAGTGTGCAAAATATGGATTATCTTGAATTACTGTATTTACAACTCCAAGTAAATTCCGTGGTAAAAATCGTGTCCAAGTAATAAATTTAAAAAGTAATGTACTACCGTATGCGGCAGAGCTATAATACTTAACATTGAAATACATTGGCGTGTATACTTTTATTATATAGTTAGCCAGAATTTTTAAATTTTCAGTTGGATTATTAGTTGTCACATACAACCGTAATAATCTATTGGCTTTGGTCAGCCAACAAGAATGTGCAATTGGCCCTGGTTTTATGTGAGATAAATCCGCAGGAACCACACCATTAGAAATTGCATTGGCCATTAACATCAAGTACCTCGAATCAGTAGATAATTCTTCTGGATTTAAATCACCAGGAGGCATATTTTCCAAAGCGATTTCCTCAAAATCGGTTACCACCTGAAAAGAAAACATAAAAGCTAAAAAATAGAATAAAAAATGGTAAAGAATTAGCTATAAAAATTACATACCGGAAGATTTTCACAATCAGCAATTTTTGAGCTCAACTTTCCGGTAGTTGATCGTGGTCCAGTGGTGGTTGATTTGTCTAAAGTGTCAAACAAATGTCTAAACGGAAGCTCGTTAAAGTGCAGAAGACACACAAACCAGTGCAGTGGTCTCTTTAACTGTTTTTCGAATAGTCGCAAAATTCCACCTTGTACGCCAGTATTTGTTGGTTCACCATCAGCGCATATGGCAATTAATGAATCGAGAGACAATTGTTTTTCTTGGAAGAATTCGATCAATTTGTTGACTTTGCTTGCCGCAGTTTCACTTTCTAGTTTTGTGTAGCCTATCAATTGAGAATTTGGTTCCCTCAAAACAACTAGATGAGGTTCTTTAACCATCCTTGGATGCAACTTCTCATCAATTTTTTCTACAGTTAGAGCATCATTTTTCCTGCCGTCGAATGAAAATGATATCAAATTCGAGCCATCATACCGCTTACGAAGTGCGTCTTGTCTCCATTTTTCTCTTTCTCTACGAAGTTTACTTTTATCCATGATGACAAGATTGCCATGAGCATCTTTTACGCCCAGGTCTTCCATCAGAGCTGTTGCCAATGCTGATCCCATTCTATCATGCACACCAAATCTGTCACACATCATTGCATAGTTTTTAGTATTGTATCTGGGAGTGTATGTTTGTGGTGGTAGAACTAATTCTGAACCTCCTCTCACATCAACTTCCATTTCGTCATAATGTGGTTCGTATGTAGGATCGTTGCTCACTGGGATTGTTGGTATAGTCGTTGGTATCGTCTCTTCACTTCCACTATCGTGTTCCGGTATCGTTTGTATTCTGTCATTATATTGATCGCGCATGAAATCTTTTAAGTTTTCTGGGATAGATCCACATGAGCAGTCGTTTTCTTTCAAGTTGCATTTACATTTTCCAATGTTGAATAATTGGTTTGTTGATTCTACGAATTTTTTGAATTCTGTTGCGCGTTTTACTCGTTGTTTATCTGCATTACTATATGCGTCAAGCAAATTATTCAATTTTCTAATGATGCTACCTTTGAGTATAAGTTCAATATTAAGTTGATTCCAAATTTCTAACAATCTGTCTGCTACTTGGGGAGTAAATCTTTTATACGAAAACATTTTGCTTTGGGCTTTTGAACGTTCGGCCAAGAAAAAATAGTACTTCAATATATCTCGTTTAGTTGACAGATTAATATCAGGTAATTCACAGCCCACGCCAAAAGAAAAAACATCATGAGAGACCAAATGTTGCAAACTACTGCGTTGGGTATCTGTTGGATTTTGCGATGAACCAGGCTCTGAATCCATTTTTTAAACCGTCACTAAAAGAATTATATATGTTTTTCATAGAATAATAATATAACTATTAACTATAATAGTTAGCAATGTTTTTACACTTACCTTTAAATCTTTTCTAAATTTCAAAATAGTTTGATTATTTGTTAGTTATTTCAAGTAGCACTTCACTGAAATGACGCTCAAACAAAACTAGCATACACTGGAATCCCCACCCCTCCAACTACAGCTGATTGTTTCGTCCAATTAGAATTGCTATGTATTTGTTGTTGTCAAAATGACGTCAGCGAAGAATTATTCTTTATAAATCGTATGCAAACCCAAAAAAGAGAGCAAAAATAAAAAGGGAAAAAAAATCAAAAAGTTGGTTTTATGTGTTATTTTGTTTTAGCAATATCGCATGAATTAATCAACCGAATTCGATAAATTTGGGCTTAAACTCTTCGTTTTGAATTGTAAATTGAATTAAATAATGGATTGAGCCAAAAAAATGGCCATGAAAGTAATATTCTTGGACAAAATCATGAAAAAATGGAAAAAGGCTCCAAAATTTGGACAAAAATGCCCGTAACTTTTGAACCGTTGGACCAATGTTGGAGATTTTTTTTTGTAAATTTATCAAAATGAGCTCACCTTTCCAACGCGCCTACTCGCGATTAAACCCGATGGATAGTTTTTGAGTTATGGATGTGAACGTGTAGGTAATATTTCATACGAACGTCAATTTGGGAAAAAATCTACCAACAAAAAGTAGGGGACTCGATTTTAACGATAGAGGTATGGTTCCTTCGGCAAATTTTCATGGAATAACCCATAGAATACGGAAATCACAGGGAAATTGTCGAAAAATAAATCGACCCGCCCTAATATACGTATATATTTATATACGTCCACTTGCAGGAAGGGATGGCGACATCCAGCACTCTCCCATGGGAGAGTGCAATGGGCTATTGACTCATTTCAGCCATGCAATTCACTGGGGCCGGATTGAATATTTCCAGCTCAACCTTAATGCCAGAGATCGTCTGGTATTACGGTTGATTAAGATCTTTAGGGGGTTTTCTAAGGCTGAGCTATGTGCAAAGGTTGTATTTTTACCAAAATCAGATCATCGCAGCCATTTGTATTTCATATATTACATACAAATAAGTGAGACTTATTTCCTTCCGAAGACATTAATGAGAATGTGGAACTTTCATGATAAGGACAGCTTGGAGCTAAATTTTCCTTGTGCCAACGATTACACTTAAAAGAGGGGCAAATCTTTTGAGAGGGCGCTTCATTCAGTTGTAGCACAGATCGAAAAAGCTCTTCCTCATTAGGGAATTTGCTTTGTGAGTCTTCCTTGACATTAATGGTATTTTCAGTAAAGTGTCTATGGTTGCAATAATACATAGAGTGGCAAGAACGGGAGCTGCTGTGCATGTTGTGAATTGGATAGGTATCCTCTTGTTTGGCAGAATAATTCTTACAGAATGGAGTAACACCCAGGTGGGGAATGCAGTCGCAGGAAGGAGTTATAGCTACCCAACTGTGGACACATGTTGAAAATTAACTTCTCGAGGGGCATTAGGTGATGACGAACACCATACAAAATACCTGGTGATAAATATTGGACAGCAACTAGTGATAGAAATTTATCAAAATGAGCTCACCTTTCCAACGCGCCTACTCGCGATTAAACCCGATGGATAGTTTTTGAGTTATGGATGTGAACGTGTAGGTAATATTTCATACGAACGTCAATTTGGGAAAAAATCTACCAACAAAAAGTAGGGGACTCGATTTTAACGATAGAGGTATGGTTCCTTCGGCAAATTTTCATGGAATAACCCATAGAATACGGAAATCACAGGGAAATTGTCGAAAAATAAATCGACCCGCCCTAATATACGTATATATTTATATACGTCCACTTGCAGGAAGGGATGGCGACATCCAGCACTCTCCCATGGGAGAGTGCAATGGGCTATTGACTCATTTCAGCCATGCAATTCACTGGGGCCGGATTGAATATTTCCAGCTCAACCTTAATGCCAGAGATCGTCTGGTATTACGGTTGATTAAGATCTTTAGGGGGTTTTCTAAGGCTGAGCTATGTGCAAAGGTTGTATTTTTACCAAAATCAGATCATCGCAGCCATTTGTATTTCATATATTACATACAAATAAGTGAGACTTATTTCCTTCCGAAGACATTAATGAGAATGTGGAACTTTCATGATAAGGACAGCTTGGAGCTAAATTTTCCTTGTGCCAACGATTACACTTAAAAGAGGGGCAAATCTTTTGAGAGGGCGCTTCATTCAGTTGTAGCACAGATCGAAAAAGCTCTTCCTCATTAGGGAATTTGCTTTGTGAGTCTTCCTTGACATTAATGGTATTTTCAGTAAAGTGTCTATGGTTGCAATAATACATAGAGTGGCAAGAACGGGAGCTGCTGTGCATGTTGTGAATTGGATAGGTATCCTCTTGTTTGGCAGAATAATTCTTACAGAATGGAGTAACACCCAGGTGGGGAATGCAGTCGCAGGAAGGAGTTATAGCTACCCAACTGTGGACACATGTTGAAAATTAACTTCTCGAGGGGCATTAGGTGATGACGAACACCATACAAAATACCTGGTGATAAATATTGGACAGCAACTAGTGATAGAAACTCAAAGTTAAGGAGAGGGTCAAAAAGACCTCAGATGCACTCTATGCATGCAGAAAATTGCTAGCCAAAACTTGTAAACTAGTCTCATGGATTGGATTTATAAGACAGCTGCTAAGCCAATTTTACTCTATGAAGTACTTATTTGAAGAACTGCCTTGGAGAGGAGTCTGGATTTAATCTTAAATATACAACCTATTAATTTCGCTTGGGGACTACAAGACAGTTTGTGCATACGTCTTATGGTAACGGTAGAGTGATTGGGGCTGCAAATTGTAGCATTGTTTACATTATCCCTATGTTGGGCGTCACTATGGGGGATTATGGATGGTTGAAAGATTTTCGAGAGCTGTGTATCGAGAAGTCGTATAAACTTCTCGATGAATGCAGCATTATTCAGGCGGAACATCTGGAGGCCAATATTGCTGCTGACCTTACGACGATTAATGCTTAACATACATTAATTTCTATATTGATATTTAGGCTATCTCCGCCAACCTAACGTACTCATCGATTGTTCAAACGTGCAAGGATTCTTAAGGTAGACTTTGTACCAACACGACAGTAAACATCTAATGGGTTCGTGGACAGAGGGGCACTGAGAGTAACGAGAAACAGAAGGTGGACTCCACTGAGGCGGCCTGTAAAGTATCGAACGTCATACGATCCTAAGTCGACGGAACTTCTGAAATCATTAACCAGACTTCTGATAAGGGTACTGGTCAGTACTGGACTGCGGTGTTTGCGAGAAAACGGCAAAAGCTGGTGAGGGATAATTGTAGGTTTTGAAGGGTACCGGAGGATAGAGAGGCTGCCACTGTCCGACAATTGCTTGAGAGCTTATATATACCGAGAGCTAGAGAAAATCTCTGGAATCTGAATTCTAAGACTCATAATATTTAGTTTATCGTTTCAAGTTGCATCCGAATTTGAACATTGGCAGAATTTTAATATCATTATTTGTTCTTGTACAAACAGCAAAATAAATTCAAAATAAATGCAAACACTAAATTCAAAAGAGTATTTTGGTTGCAACAACGACTACTTTCTGTTAGCACAACCAAATTCAAATGTGTATTAAGCGAATTTTGTTGTGAAACCCAATATTTAGTTGTACCAACCGATTCCCGTTGTAGAAACTAAATTAAAGTTGGAAATTTAACAAATTTGTTTTTTTGTGTGTACACTTAAAATAGTTTGTAAGTTAAAATAACTGAAAATATCATTTAAAAGAAAAAATATCATTTAAAAGAAATGATATTTCATTTAAAAACCAGTCTACTTAATTTTCATTTAAATTAAATGTCATTTGTTATTTATTTTTAAATGTTGATCAATCAACTGACACATCCGTAAGAAACAACTGATATAATCAGTTAAAATAAATGTCAAAATTTTACCCACCAATCCTTAAAAAATAAATGTTTTTTTTATTTATTTGAAATTATTTCCGTTTTTGTATTTTTTGTTTTTTTTTTTAATATACTCGTTCAATACAAAATGTATGTATGCATATGAAGGTATAAACACTTTTTATGTGAATGTATTTGTATATGTATGTGTGTTTATGAAGTTCTTGTAAATTGTATTAAAAAATTTTGTATATATACAACCAATTTAAATAAAAAAACAAATTGAAATTTTTGGAATATTTTTTTTTGAAACAGACAGCAAACAAAATTTAAGTTTGTAATAACTGTTACGGACACAAATAAACCACAAGTTTCCGTTTTGTGGGTAAATTTTTATTAAATTTCAAACAAATGAAAAAAATAAATGAAACTGAAAAAATCGGTAAATGATAGTAAATTATTTCGAATAAATGTATGAAAAAGTTAATATAGATGTTTCTTTGAAAAATAAATGTATCTTCCTTTATTTTTAAATGGAACGGAAAACTTTTTTATTAAACTACAAACAGTTAACTACATAATATTCTGAGTGTATGTTTAATTTTTCAATTTGGCAAGCGATAGTACCATTAATTTACTAAAAAATTAAATTTTCGTTACATAAAACATTGATCAATATTACAAATGATGAATATTAGTTTTAATATTGACCCATTTTTTATTGGAATCAATTACAAAATGAATTGACTATGGCTTTGTTACAGAACAAAATTTTGAGTTGCTGAAATTTAAAAAAAAAACGTATTTGATTGAACGTTCTTTGGTCTTAATGAGTTCTTGATCTTGGTCGTATAGTCTAAATTATACAAAAAAAAAAGAGTACGATTTGGGTCATATTCTGGGAAGGGATCTTATTCTTATTAAAGGAGTAGAAGATTCAGAGAAAATTCTAAGTTAAGTTGGCAAAAAGTACATTTAAGCCACAATCCATTACATGGAAAGAAAAAACCTTAGCTATGGTTTAAAATAAAAAGAAATGAAATTTTAAATTATATTTAAATAAAATCTTATTTATTTTTAAATTTATTGGCTATACAAGTTAATAATGTCGATTTTTTTGTTTAATATAATAACAAAATAAATTGATACATTATTCAAAGTATTGTCCATCGTTAGCCACAACTTTTCCCCATCTTTCTGGTAGCATATGAATTCCGCGCCAAAAGAACTGCTCCGGTTATGAGGTAAAAAAGGAATCAAGTCAATTTCTGATACCCTGTTCTGAAGTGAAGCGTATTACAGTAAGGGCCTTCTGCGTCGATCGAAACAAATGGTAGTCATAAGGGGCAAGGTCTGGGCCATAAGGCGGGTGAGCCAAAACTTTCCATCCACTGTTTTCCAAATAGTTTTTGACCGGTCTCGCAACATGTGGCCGAGCGTTGTCATGATAGAAGATTATGGCCTCGTGTCTGGTCGTTTTTCGTTGATTACTCTATTCAAACGAATCAATTGTGTTGGGTACAGGTCCCCTGTGATTGTCTGACCCGATTTCAACAGCTCATAATACAAAATATCCTTCTGATCCCTGGCTGGTTGAGCGGCTTTTACATATGACTTTTTGCGCTTGCAGTTATCGTAATGTATCCATTTTTCATCACCAGCAACAATACGATGCAAAAATGACTTCGTTCAAGCAGCATTTCCCACATGTAAAATCGCCTTTCAACGTCTCTCGCCTTCAATTCATATGGGACCCAATTTTATTGCTTTTGAATGCATCCCAATGCTTTAAACGTAGGAAAATGTCTTGTTGTGTGACTCCCAATGATAATGCAAGTTCTTCTTGCGTTTGACAACAATCTTTGTCGAGTAATGCTTTCAATCCCTCATCTTCAAACTTTTTCTGCAGACCAGGGCTCTCCTTGTCTTCTGTGTCGAAATCACCACTTTTGAATCGCACAAACCATCGTGCACAAGTTTTTAGAGTTGGTGCATGTTGATCGTAAGCTTCTGCCAACAATCGATAACTTTCAGCAGCCGTTTTCTTCAAATAAAAGAAGATTACCAGACTTCCCCGCAAAACATCTTTTTGATGCACAATATTCAACATTATTATAGCGATTGAAAAAAATGTGTGTTTACACTTTGGCTTCTATCGAATACTAAATACTGAATGACAGATGTTTACCCTCCAAAATACCATATTTGTTATAATTGACACAAACCATATGTGATAGTTATGCCATCTGTTGTCCAAATCGACATTATTAACTTATATGCCCACTAGGGCGGGCCAAATTTTTTGACGATTAGAGCCGCACCCTTAGATGATTCTATGGACAATTCTAAGCAACTTTGGTGAAGGAACTATAGGTCTATCTCGATTTTCGAGTCTCCTACTTTTCAAAAAATGATTTTTTCCCTATAACATCATTTTGATTCAAAATTCGATTTTTTATTCATCGTTATATTATCTTTTTTATATGTATATGGGGGGTTTTCGGGGTCGAGAAATTCATTTCTGATCTTTACTTTTACCTATGACCACCACCAGAGGTTGTTTCATGCATATTTTAACTATTTTTTGTCTATTTTCCGAGAAAAATTTTTCGGTAAAATTGATCTTTATTTTATTTTTTTTCAACAGAAATTCGACCTAAAAAATAAGAACATGTGCAAAAAAAATTAATTAAGTGGAAGAAAAGCGAAGTAAGTTATTTTTGAAAGTAAAAATGTGAGGATTTTATTTATATTCAAATATCAAATTTTGATTTGAAACGAAAAACGAAAAAAAACTGTTTTTAATTGACTTGAAAAAATCATTTTTTGAAAAGTGGAAGACTCGAAAATCGAGATAGACCTATGGTTCCTTCACCAAAGTTGCTTAGAATTGTACATAGAATCATCATAGGTGGGCGGCTCTATTCGAATTTTTCGGCTCCATATAAATTGGCCCGCCCTAATGCCCACGAATATGAATTTTATTAAAGTAAATATGATTATAGTTAAAATAAGCTATTCCGTATTGAAATAAATATTTTTTTGTTTTCGCATTTTAAAAATGAGTAGAAACAACTTTAAATTGAAAAGAAAATAAACTTAGTTTGATTTCCAAACTGTAAATATTTATTTTAATATTCCCAGCAAAAACATGGTATCAACTACTTACCAGGCTATTTACTCGCTTTGTTCGCGATGTCCAAAAAGTAATGGGTACTCATTATTTTTTGGATGTTCGTAAGCGAGAGGGCAATAACCACCCATTACTTTGTGTTTTTTGTAAGCGAGGAGATATTGATCACTCATTACTTTTAGGACATCGCGAACAATTAAGAGGGTAAATAGCCTGGTAAGTATTTGATGCCATGTCTTTGCTGGGTTGCTTCAGCTTGATTTTAAACATGTTATTTCTTTTATGTGAGGACTAGGTCCGGAATTGTTCCGAATTTTTTTTTTTTTTTCATCTGTTGGCATGAGTTTTGACATTAAATTGATTTTAATGTAAATAAAATTTTTGGCATTAGAATTACTTTAATTAATCATAACTAGTCCCATGTATGATTTAAATACAAATGATTTTACAAAAAAAAAGAATAACATACACATCATTTCCTTAGGCATGTCATAATTTTGCCTAACACATTGTCAAATTATGCCATACAAACAACAAAAGGATCAAAAGTTATTCATAACAAAAGAAATAATACTCAGCGAAACGTCGGATTGGAATAAAAATGCAAATAAATAGTATTTTTTATTAAAATTCGTACATTAGCTGCGCTCCCGCTCTTACCTATCAACGATAATGATTTAAAGCAAATCTACGTTAAACCGAATAAAATTAAACAATGTTTAAACAGCAAATATTTGTAATATTTGCGATATAATTGAACGTATAACCCTATTATCCGCATGGACTAAATCCCTCTGCAACCACTGCATGTCTGGGGGCGATGTTGGCAACCCCAACACCAGGATCGGATGCTCTGGTCCAATCATTCAGTGGTCTTAAAATAAACCTAACTACCGAAACCGTAACAACATGAAAACAAGGACACGTATTGAAACATGGAATGCTAGGACACTCTCGGAAACATCACGCCTGGCACAGGTCTGTAAAGAATTTAACACCTACAAACTTACGATGTTCGGAATATGCAAAACACGATGGTATGATTCAGGTGACCTTACAACTGCCGATGGTCTTATGCTACTCTATTCCGGGAAGACAAGTGATAAACCTCGATCCAGTGAGGTGGGCACAGGCAACGAATAAAGCCTTTATTGACTGGAAACTATATTTAGATCGAATTTTAACTGCAGGACTGCGTACTCTAGCCCGCAAACTTACATGAATACAATGCTACGCACCAAGTGTCTATAGCCATGCATACATACATTTTATAGATAAAAAAAATACAAAAACTGAAACGGAAACAATTTCAAATAAATGATTAAATCATTTATTTATAAGGAATTGGTAGGTAAACATTTATTTTAACTGATTTTTACTTACGGATGTGTTAGTTGTTTAAAAAACCCTTTAAAAAAAATAACAAAAGCTATTTGATATAAATGAAAATTAAGTACTCCGGTTTTGAAATAAAATATCATTTCCGGTAAAGAACATTTTCTGTTTTTGTAACTTACAAACTATAAAACTAAAAATTTTTTTATTTCTAAAAATCAGCCTTTAAAACAATTAAAATTTGACCTTAAAAGTCAAAAAATAGTCCAAAAATATTTTTCAAAACAGAAACACGCAAATTAAAACAAAATGATGAATTCGTTTATGTTTTTACTATTTTTAAGACTTTGATTTTTTTTTTAAATTTGTCAAAAAAAATATATTTTTAAAAATAAATAAAATAAAAAAATGTTGTTGCTCGATAAAAAAAATATTAATTTTGTATTAATATTAATAATAATTTTCAATAATTTTTTTTTTGCTGATTTTATCAAACCGATTTAAATCCCACTTTACAAAAAATTTAATAAAATTGGCTGCTAATTTTTTGTACAAATTTCGTTGTACTACACGTCAATAGACATGATTAGCAAAAAAAAAAAAATACCGCTGGGCTCAAATTAGCAAAATTTCTCGTAATAACAGCAAAATTTTTAGTTACCATTACAGACTTTTTTGGTGAGTGTACAAGGTAATTTATTAAGATTTTAAAATAATTAATAAGTTAATTTGGTTTAAATTAAATGAAAGTTATATTCTTAAATTTTGAAAAATATTTTTTTCATAATTTAAATTAGAAAAAAAAAAATTAACTAGAATTTAGAAAAATTAACTTATTTAGACGAAAAATTTAAATGAAAACGGCTCTAAAGACACTTTTTACCAATATTTAATAAAAATTTTCCTTAAAATTAAGAAACAAATTTGACTTAAAATTTGGTCAAAATTTTTATATTATAGAAAAATTTTACTAATGAGAATTAAATTTTTATTAGAAAACAGTAAAATTTCCTCTGAATAAGTTCATACATCATCTAAAATTGTACTGTTAGTTAGGAAATGTTTCCATGGTTTTAAGAAAAATTTTATTTTATTTAAGTTCATTAGATAATTTTTTGCATTAAAAACTACGACTAACTCCCTAAAAATAAGAAAATATTTTCTAACATCAACTTAAATAGCACTTCTTTTAAGTGAAAGTCATCCTTATCCTGCTTCTATGGTAAAGGTACTTTACACTCATTGAGTAGCTATTTTCCTACTTTCGGAGGCCTTCCGCTTTGTGAGGACACTGCTCTTAACAAGCTTCTTGCTATACATTTTTGTCTTAAAATTAAATTTAATTTTACTAAATTGATCTATTTAAAATATAAATTATATTTCATTAGCTAAAAGGTAAACAAATTAGAAAAATGTACTACAGCATATTCTCAAACGTAATAAATTGTGACAAAGTCAGATCCTTTTCATAGTTAATTAACGGTTCTGCAGTTACATTTCTTGTTATTATTGGAAAATGGTAAAATGTCATTAGTTTATTTTATGGGATTTTTAGCTTAAACTTTATTTGACATATACAAATTTAAACTTTTTTATTATTAAGTAAAAAAAAAAGAACGATAAATATATAAAGTTTAATAAGCGCTACGTCAATTATAGGAAAGCCATTATGCCGTAATGTATAAAATGTGCAAACAAAATTATTACATAAAAGCGCAAATTCGAAATTTTTTACCCTTTGCTAACAAAATTTTAAAATATATTTTAAGCTACTTTAAGTTCAATATTTAAGACTGTTAAGATTAGAGATGAGCACTAACGTGAGAGATTTTTGAATCACGCACGATCACGAACTAAAAATTACAATCATGCACGATAGTTTTTTTTAATGGTTACTTATATTTATTTTATTTAATAATATTTTTTCTTGAAAATTAAGATAAATTACTGGTTTGTTTTTAATGGATTGTTTTTTTTTTTGGAATAGAATATTAAAAATAATTTAAACGTTTTCCAAAAAAAAAATCCTATATTTTATTAAAATTTATCTGAACTAAATTGCATGAAAATTTTCCTTAGAAATAGTTCATCAGTTTCTAAAATCAAGTAAATTTTGATTATAATATAGGAAAAATGTTATTACTTTTTATTATTAATTGTCTCAACTTATTTTTAGAAAACAATTCTTCAAAATTAGAAAGTGGTATACTTAAAAACTGAATTTGGAAATGGCTCTCTAAAATTTAGTTCATTTTACTACTCGCGAACAAAAAATGAACACACATTTAGTTCAAGTACTTTCTCGATTTAAGTTAAATAAATTATGTTCTAATTTTTTTTTCTTGAACTGAACTTAATTTTATTATATTTGAGTATGCAATTTTCTTAAAACTAAGATGTTTTTTCAAAAATAAATAAATCTGTATGAAATTGACTTGTTTATTTCCTAAAATCAAGATTTATTACTTAGGAAAATATGAACTACTTTTGAGTATATAAACTATTTCGTGTTTCCTCAAACTTAGGAATTTTTATTCTAGTTAGAAAATTTTTCTAAGTTTTAATAAAATTTTACTTAAATTGAGGACAATTTATAAACTATTTTAAAAGAAATTTTTTATTACATTTTGTCTTCTTTTTGAGTGTTCAAAAATCATATGAAACCCTGAACATTTTTGATATTTTCATTACGCTTGCGGGCGGCTTAATGAGTTTCATTCGATGTTTCAAAATAATGGTATATTTAACAAAAACTACTGCCTTATAATATATAAACTAAATTTACTAGATATCACGCAAAAACGTATAATTTCGTTCAAATTCGCAATTTAATAAATTTTTATTTTGTAAAATGGAATTTTATGAATTGTTGATCTGTTATTTTGTAAGTGAATAGTATAGTAGGATTTTAAGATCATATCATATTCTTTTTAATTATTTTTTATTGTAAAGAAACATGAAAATTTGTATTAGTAAGTTATAGAGAATAAAAATTGAGAAATTCCACTGAGCCAGCAGGATAGAATACTTAGTATTTTCGGTTGGCGCTACCCAACCTTGTCAATATTCATGCTCTTCTTCTCCCTTTGCGGTCATTGCTTGTTGATGATTGTCTATTTTATATTGAGTGTTAGGAAACATATTAACAAACTTGTAATCAACAACACAATTAGACTAACATCAACGAAATTTAACAATCTATATTTATCCTCTATATTTTACAGTTTTGTAAAATATTTTTACTTTTACTTTTTTTTTTTGTGCCAAATCATACCCAAACTTCCTTAATTTTCTGACAAAAAATGTTGCTTTTTTTTTGACCTTTTTTACAAAATGTCTTTTTGTGCATAAAAAGGCGCACAAATAAGTTATCAAATTAAATATATTTAAGAGACATATTCAAATGTGTATAAAATATTGTTGAATCATGCCTCAAATTTCGTGAAATTCAACAAAATGTTACATTTTGGGTATTTTTATGTTTTATTAAAGAAGTTGTTCATGCTTGGATATGTCTTAAACACATTCAAATAGCTCTCTTGAATACCTGTAATTTTGATACCCAATTGTCTGCATTTACTTTTTGTTATTATGCACAAAAATACATTTTGTAATAAAGGGCAAAAAAAAGGCAACATTTTTTTGTCAGAAAAGAAAACGGCATTTGTAAAATTATTTAATATCTAGTTAGGTTTTTTTTGTAAGTGTATAAACGTAATACGACAACATTTTTAATATTTAATTCATAATAACAAATTTTTAAATCAATAACAAACACAATAACCAATGTCATTTTGTAATGGAAAATGTAATAAAACGTGCGATGAGTAGATGAATTATGAAAATGTAAAATGTTATTATGTTATTGATGGCAAGGACTTAAGTTATGCTTGTATTTGTGTGTGTGTGCATAAGCATTTATATCAACATTCACAGCAAACATAAACATAATCTAAATATCTATTCGTCTATATACTATTTATATATGTACATATACATATATTCATTCATATATTTATTTATTCATACAGTAACATTGGCATAGTATATGTAGGTATGTATATATTCATGTATTGAAAATTTTAAACATGCCTTCTAATAGAGTTTATTTATAGTATAACCTCAGTAGTAATAGGTACATATATACACTAGAGGTGTTCACATATGTATGGATAGTATTAAAAATTAATTTAAAAGAGTTTCTTACTTTTTGAACTCAATATTTTCATTTGCGTGTAAAAATTACTGAATTGAAATTTAGGGGGCGATTGATAAAACAAAAGTCGGAAAAAAATGGAAACAAATTTGTTTCTCTTGTTGGTCCACTCTCTTTACTTGTTACATTCCTGGGCCTTGCTTCTGTATTTCTCTCATCGATAAAGATTTCGCAAAATACATGTAAATGCAACATTGTTCTGATTTCTATAGGGTGACTCACAGGCAATTAAATATATATTAATCTAAAGAGGATAATAATGCCCTTTCTTCATGTTATTTCTCTATCTAATAAGAAATTTCACAAAAATAAATGTGTTCTCAGCTTTTGAAGTTAAAAGCTCTAAAAAATTTCCAGTAAAAATGCAAACAACTTTATCATCTATTAAGTCACCCTGTATAAAGTAGAATGACCATAAATTTCTCAATGCGAAAACTTCTCGCATCAGATACAGAAACGGGGTGCTGGGCGATCTCAATAACATTTTGCAATTATTTACTTATGTAATTTGTTTCTATTAATAAACCTACACTCAGAAAAAAAAGTTGGTAGAAAAATTTGTAAGCAGTTTTCAATCCCACTTTAATGTTTTTGTACTGATTTTTAGTAAAAAAAATTATTATTTAGCAAATATTTTTGCTATTAACATTTTACAAATTACAGAATTTTTACAGAATATTTACAAATTTTTGTTGCTAATTTCAGAAATCATTTTACAAATTTTTGAAAACCGATTTGCTAAAATTAGCAAAAAAAAATTACTAATCTTTAAAAATTAATGGAAATGTTATTTCTAATTAAAACTTACACCTACAAACTTAAATTGCTTTAAAATGTTACATAGATCAAAAAGAGGGATCGGAAGTGAATATACCCACTCATGTCTAAAAATAGGACGGACATCCACTTAAAATAGCACTAAAAAGTTTTTTAGTTCTAAAAATCAGCCCCAAAAACAATTAAAATTTGATCTTAAAAGTAAAAAAATATTGACTAAAAAATTTTTCAAAACAGAAATTACCAAATAAAAACAAAATGATGAATTCGTTTATTTTTTAACAATTTTTAAAATTTTTAAGCCTTTGATTTTTTTTTTAATTTTGTCTAAAATATTTTTTGAAAAAAAAAATAAATACAATAAAAAATTTTGATGCTCGATTAAAAGCAATAAATTTGAAATTATGTGCTAATATTAATAATATTTAATAAATTTGTTTGCTGATTTTAGCAGATTTTAAATTCCACTTTATAAAAAGTTTACTAAAAGTTAGTAGCGGCAACTAATTTTTTCTACAAATTTCATTGTATTTACTACACGTCAGCAGACGTGTGTTGCTAAGATTAGCAAAAAATACCGCTGGGCTCAAGTTAGCAAAATTTCCCATAATAACATCAAAATTTTCAGTTAAAAATCAGCAAGACAACAATATAATTAAAACGTTAGAAAAAAATATATGTAGTTTATTATTTTTAAATGTTGTATTTGGTGTGGGTGAGAGCTGGCTAAATAAAATCTAAACTAAATTCAGGTACCCAAAGTTCTATGAAATTTTAAAAATTGTTCAAATATTTTGTTAAAGAAATTTTAAAATCTTTTGTCAATTTGTATTAAATTGAGAATTTATTTAGCTACCTCGCACAGGTCCTAATTAGAAGTATTTTATTTTTATATTATCTTTTAAAACAAAAAGTTCGTATTTCCAATTTTGAGTTTATTTTTAAATCAAAGCATAAGTATTTAAAATTGAAAAAAATTAATTAAACAACTTAACTTATAAAGACTTTCAAAGTAGTTATAGTAGTTAAAAAAAAAGTAAAAGTAAGGCTTTATAAAAATGCTGCCAAGTCTTGGCAATTTTTGGCTTTTCTCTTTTCAATGTAAACAAAAATATTTGCCCTAAAAATATTTGAAATTTTTCTATTTGAAATTTGATAAAATATTAAAAACAACAAAAGCTAACATATTAATTATGTGTTTGTTAGTAAATGTAGAGCAGGGTATACAATATAATTCCTATATTTCCTGTTCCATTGAAGTCCATATATGAAAACAAGCAGTTATATAGAGATAACAAAAAAAATAAAGCTTATAAAAAAAAAAACAAAATTGCCCAAAAATGACAACTGAAATTAACAAAAAAAAAAATCCGAAATAAGAGAACACAATTTAAATTCAAAAAATTACAAACGAAATTCAAAAACTCACAATCGATACTTATAAGGATCAATTGAAATTAAAAAATACCAAACGCAATTCAAAAAATTATTGAAATTCAACAAATATTTATATAATTTAATTTGGTGTTTTTGAAGCATTTGGATTCATTCCCAAAGGTTTTAAAACAATCTAATCGCTTTTGAAATTGTCTTTGAATTTGAGTAAAAATTTGCACGTAGCTATTCCACGTTCCCATGATATCTGTGCTTTTTTATTTTTAAAAATTCGATGTAGTTCACGTGGCGTTGTGTAAAATGACCCTAAAAATATGCACAGCATTATACGTATTTAAATTGCATGGAATCAATAGTGATGCGCAACTACTGCCTTTCGGAAAAGTTCAAAAATCAAAAAAAAAAAAAAATATGCTCTCCGTTCATGAGTGTGTCCTCCCAGTCAATTCTTATTAAATTTGTTGGTAACAATGGAAAAGTCATCAATTTCTGATATGCGGTTTTGCAGCATCCGACGATCTTGTAAAATTTAAGAGCAAATGGTTTTCTATGACATTGCGTCTTAGAGCTTTGAAATTTTGAAACCTGTTTAGAATTATATTTGTTCTTAATGTCTGAAAAACAAAATTTTCGTACGCGGCGCCTATTAATATATGAAAAACAAAATGAATTTTTTTTAACAAAATCCACGCGATTTTTGGTAAAATTTTTCGCCTGACAAATAGATTTTCCGGTCACGATAATGTGGTAAAGAATTTATAATATATTGCATTAAGTCGAGTCTTTGACGTTTCGTCAAAAGAATTTTGTACCATAATAGATTTTTATCAAAATCATCTAAAATGTACTTGATATTAAATTAGATCTCAGTCAATGTAATAAATAAGTTTTAAAAAAAAATTGTTTATGAATTTAAAAGCTGTGAATTTTGTTTTAAATGCTTCAAAAAGGTCAAAAAAATTCAGGTTCAGGCCCCCCGCCCCCCAAAAAAAATCCTGGGCACGCCACTGACTGGAACCATATGTATTTATAGGGCAGGGCAAAAACCATCATCTGATTTTCTTTCGCTAAAAAATTTTTTTTCAATTAGTTGTGGAAAATTGTGTCCGACAAATGCAAATTTGGGCTCTTTTGATTAGATTTTACATAACTGTGGCTAGAATTTGTGGTGTCACATTGTCAATTTCGACTCGCAATGTTGTTCTTTAATTTCGCCAAGGTGGGGAGTTTGTAGGCGTACTCATATGAAATACGGATTATCGAATTGGAATATATCGCTGGCCAAGTCAAGTCATTGAAACGCGAGTTTAAACGCGCTGGAAAGGTATCCTTCAATTTACGTATTGTGTCGCATGCAGTATGCAAAGTGTCCCCCAAATCTAGATCGTCAATTGTCGTTAAGAAAAATTCTGTCAACATGGATCTATAGTGGTCGCTGTACACCGTAATAGTTTTACCGTCGGTTGATTCGTAAAAACGGATCCAATCACCTTTTCAGATATAACTGCACAGAACTCGGTGACTTTGAGAGGGTATGTTGGTGCTTCTGGAATTATGCATGGACTTTCCGTCCTCCAGAACCTAGAATTTTCCGCTCAGATCAATTTTAATGAAAAATTATCCACTTCAACATTAGCACAATTACAGCGTATTCTTACGCGTTATTTACTAGAAATTTCACACGTGTCTACTTCACGAATGTCAAAACCAAACTGTCCTACAATGCCATTTGCGAAAATGGCAGCATTTTCTAATCGGGTGATACTTATTGCTCCACTTTGTAAAAAAACCTACTACGCTCCTACTGAAACATCGGAAAGATCAAAAGAATGCATTCTATAGGCAACTTGAATTTTATGGTCATAGGTGATTTCAATGCGCAAGTTGGTGCTGAAAATTCCAGTATGGAGAGTAGGATGGGCAGACATGTCTAAGGGATAATGACGGAAAATGGCGAACTATTTACTGAAATGTGTACTACGAATTCTCTCGTCATTGGTGGCACACTATTTCCTCACAAGAGAATTCACAAGGTAACTTGGATCTCATCTGACCATGTGGCCGAAAACCAAATTATCACATCACCATCAGCCGGAAATGGTGGGGGTCTCTTTTAGACGTACGCAATAAGAGAGGGGCCGAAATTGCAAGTGATCACCACTTAATAACTGCCACACTCCAAATGAAGGTCGCTTCCATAAGGAAGAAAAAAACATCGTCAAGGGTCAAATTCGAATTAGCAAAACTGAAGAATCCCGGTGCTGCTAAGAAGTACACCGAAACATTGGAAATCGCAATGCCAAGCTATATCACTTCCTCTGAATATAACTTGAACACCTGTTGGTCTATACTGCCGTTTAAAATATAGGCTTCAAAGAGAAGGGATGGAAGGAATGGATGTCTGAGGAAACATGGAAGCTGGTGGATGAAAGAAAAGCAGTAAAGAGTGACATAAATGCTTCCAAATCACGCCTCGCTAGGATGACAAGTTCGGAGAAGCACTCTAATCTAGATCGAGCTGTCAAGAAAAGTTCAAGACGCAATAAGAGACGATGGGTGGAAAATATTGCCATAGATGCACAAAAGGCTGCCGAAAGAAATAGGAGCAAAGATTTTTATGGAGCTGAGAAAGACCCCTGTACTCGGTGGAAAGCCCTTAAAAATGATAATGGGGAGCTAACAACATCAAAGAATAACAAATGCAACTTTGGACCGATTTTTACAGGAACATGCTAGCTCAAACCCCCAACACACATGATCAAGCACTGTGCGACTGCAAGTCACATAAGGTGAACTAAGAGATCACCACGGAATGTCCCTCTATTCCCGAAATATTTGAAGCTATAAAAGCATTGCAAAGCAACAAATCTCCAGGCCTGGACAATATCCCTCCCGAATGGCGGCTGGTCGATCCTATGTCAAGCTCAAAACTACTTATCGATGAATTTTGGTCTTCCAATTATTTACCAGATTCACTCTTGGAAGATGTAATCATAAAAATACCGAAAAAAGGAGACTTATCAGAACGTAGTAACTGGAGGAGTATCACCCTTTGGAATATGCTGCTGAAAGTTACTGCCCACATCAAAAAAAAAAAGGCTTTGTGATGCAATCTCTACCGGTATAAGGAGAGAACAAGCAGGTTTCCGCCGTGGAAAATCCTGTGTTGACCATATCAACATTCTCAGAATAATAGTCGAGCAGTCCGTTGAATGGAGACCCCCATTATATCTCCCCTTTATAGATTTTGAAAAGGCGTTTGACACGCTCAACTATACAGCAATTTGGAACGCGTTAGCCTGTAAGGGAGATCGACAACAGCTGATCTCTCTCATAAAATCTATTTATGCTAATGCAACATGTATAATATTGCATGAAAATTAGCTATTTGATAAGATAAATATCGGTAAAGGAGTCCGCCAGGGATGTGTACTCCCGCCACTCCTCTTTAATATTGTGCTAGATTAATTTTAAGAAAAAACATTTTAGTTTTAAGAAAATTGCATACTCAAATGTAATAAAATTATGTTTAGTTCAAAAAAATAAAATTAGGACATAATTTACTCCCATTTAGTTCAAAAAATATGTCTAACTTAAATCGAGAAAGTAATTGAACTTAATGTGTGTTCATTTTTTGTTTGCGAGTAGTAAAATTAACTTAATTTTAGAAAGCCATTTCCAAATTCAGTTTTTAAGAATACCACTTTCTAATTTTGAAGAATTGTTTTCTAAAAATTAGTTCAGACAATTAAAAACAAAAAGTAATAAACTTTTTCCAATGCAATAATAAAATTTTTTATTAATTTTAGAAACTGATGAACTATTTCTAAGGAGAACTTTCATGCAACTTAGTTCAGATAAATTTTAAAAATTTTAATAAAATATTCTTTTTTTTCAAGTAAAAGTTTTCTAGTTTTTAAAAAATAATAAAATTTGGTATAAGATTTTTTTTGTTGGAAAACGTTTAAATTATTTTTAATATTCTATTCCAAAAAACTATCAATTAAAAACAAACCAGTTAGTTTTCCTAATTTTCAAGAAAAAATTTTATTAAATAAAAGAAATTAAAGTAACCATTAAAAAAAAAAACAATAGTGCATGATTGTAATTTTTGGTTTGTAATCGTGCATGAGTCAAAAATCTCTCACGTGTCCATCTCTAATCTTAACAATCCTTAAATATTGAACGTCAAATAGCTCGAAATATATTTTAAAATTTTGTTAGCAAAAGGTAAAAACATTCGAGTTTGGTTCATAATGGCTTTCCTATAATTGACATAGCGCTTATTAAACTATCGAACTATTTTTTTCACTTAATAATAAAAAAGTTTAAATTTGTATATAAAGTTTAAGCTAAAAAAATAAAATGACATATTTCCATTTTCCAATAATAACAAGAAATGTAACTGTGATATTTTGTATTTTCGCAACAATTTCCTCAAATTAGTTAATTTAAGAAGACAAAGAACCCCCAGTGTTCCTTAGCCATAGATGTCGTGTGTCACGTAGGGCGTCCCTTTTTGTAGTTCTCTTAAGCACAACCGTTAATTAACTACGAAAAGGATCTGACTTTGTAAAAATTTATTACGTTTCAGAATATCCTGCAGTACATTTTTTTAATTTTTTTACCTTTCTGCTAATGAAATTTAATTTACATTTTAAATACAAGAATTTAGTATAATTCAATTTAGTTTTATAGCAAAAATTGTATAGCAATGTCCTCACAAAGCGGAAGTCCTCCGAAAGTGGAAAATACCTACTCAATGAGTGTAAAGTACTTTAAAATATACGGTAAAATATATTACCTTTACCATAGAAGCAGGATAAGCATAATTTTCACTTAAAAAAAGTGCTTGATGTTAGAAAATAATTTCTTATTATTAGGAAGTTAAGTCCTAGTTTTTGGTAAAAAAAAATATCTAATGAACTTAAATAAAATAAAATTTTTCTTAAAACCAAGAAAACATTTCCTAACTAACTGTAAAATTTTAGATGATATATGAACTAATTAGGAGAAAATTTTACTGTTTTCTAATAAAAATTTACTTTTCAGTAGTAAAATTTTTCTATAATTTAGAAATTTTCACCAAATTTTAAGTAAAGTTTGTTTCTTAATTTCAAAGAAAATTTTATTAAATATTGGCGCCGCTTTCATTTCAATTTTTCCTCTAAATAAGTTAATTTTTCTAAATTCTAGTCCTTTTTTTTTTTTAGTGTTCTACAATTTATCTTGCATTCTTTTTAAAATTTAATGTTATGTTATTGTAATTAATTTTGAATTTCTGCCCACTCTAATGTGTGTTTTTGTAGGTATTAGTGTCACAGTATTTATCTATGTCATTACTTATTGTTAGACAAGAAGTTACATGTTTTCCATTTTCATTATTTTATGTCTTTTTGTCTTCTTAGCGTTTTCATTCTGCTACTTTTACTAAATGTCTCTTGTGTTGTGTTTTAGAAGTCTCTTTTCGTGGTTTGTCTTTTTAGCACTCCAACACACTATTTTACACTGACACTATATAGTCAATACATTCAAAAAAAATA
Source organism: Eustalomyia histrio (assembly GCA_949748255.1). Lineage (NCBI taxonomy): Eukaryota > Metazoa > Arthropoda > Insecta > Diptera > Anthomyiidae > Eustalomyia > Eustalomyia histrio. The sequence goes on from OX456524.1 coordinate 33,736,597, forward strand.
TCCTTGATGACAACTTAACATCGACACCATGTCCAACATATTAAATTCAATGTCAGTTATTTTGTTGTATTTTTTATTATCTTATATTTCATAAACATTTTTTTTTTATATTTTTTGGCAGAGAAAAATTTTAATATGTTTGTATGTATATGAGTTTGGGATTGTGTTTTTTTTTTAAGTTAAATTTGATGTGCTTTTATTTCTGTGCATTTTATGACCTTTTTGTAGTGTTGGCATTTTCTTTAAACAAACAAAATAATGGTCTTATATTTTTATAACTTTTCTTGCGGTATATTGTTAAAAAAAAAAAAAGCTTTAATGGTTATTGTTACTGATGAATGATGTTGATTTAATGACATAATAAAATCAATTAAAAATTTATTGACGTTATTTAATATTTTACCTTAACGTATGAGTAATATGCAATTAAATATTAATCATACGTTGTTTATTTAAGATTTTCACCATTTAAATAATTACATTAATGTAAGTAATAGAAGTACTTTGATATCTTAGATCTTTTTATTTAAAATATATTATAGAATCCCATATCTATCACTACTAACATTTCCCGTACTTAGTGTCAGTTTAAAATATTTCTAAATATGTCTGGTATTACATTTTGTTGGAACGGCCTTAATTCTTATAAATATTACAATTTTATTTAATTTGCATTTCAATAAGCATAAATTAAATCTTCAAGTACAAACAATATTTTATGACTGCAAGCATAATAAATGTTAATGTTTTCTTCAAAATAATTCAGTCATTAAAATTTATGTATTTTTCACAATCTTTTTGATTTAGCTTCGCCAAATGATTTTTTCCACTTGTGTATATGAACTCCAAATATTGCATAAACGCAAAAATGTTAATGGAGTACATTACACCATTAACCTTTATCCAGTTTTCCAAATTTTATTTCATCTCAGACTTGGGCTAAATCATCAAGGATTTAAGGGTTTGTTGCATAATAAAATAACAATTTACTTCATTTGTTTTGCATTAGTTATTAAATTCACAGCTGTTGCCCAAATAGGAGATGGAGGTCAATAGAGGTGTTCCAGAGTTTTATGAACCTCTATTTAAAAAGCGTTTTTGGGGGATTTTAGAAATCATTGAACCATAGTTCAAATGTAACTTTTAACTCTGTTAATTATTTCGATAAGTTAACGGCCTAAAATGATTTTATTAAATTTTTTATATAAATCAAAAAATTTTAAATTAAATATATAAAAATCAAAAAAATCAAAAGAAATATAAATCAGTCAAATATATAAAACATTAAAGGCTTTTTACACTGAACAACATCTTTGTGAAACGCATGGAAGATGTTAAAAACGTGAAATATGTGTTTTTACATTGGCAACATCTTTCATCTTTTGTCTGTTGCTGAATAAAAGCTGTAAAAAAATTAAAGGAAAAGACGCATAATTTTTGTTAAAAATAAAAATGGATTTAGAAAAAGCTTTGAAAGAACAAACCCAAATTTTAATGCAGTCCTTTGAAATATTAAAGGCTATTTTAGAAGAAGATGATGATGAAAAAGAATTTTTGATAGACATAAGTATGAAATTCTTACATGTGCCGATCATTTTTCTTTGTTGAATATTTTTTTTTGTTGTTTATTTTCTGTAATGTCAGTTTGCTAGTGATGGCACAAAGAAACTCGATTTTTTTTTGTCATTTTTTAAGTGATGACATTTAAAATAACGAAATATGTAAGATGGGACAAAATGAGAAAGGATCATCTTTTGTAGATGTAGTTAGATGTAGAATTTTTGGCCTGTATAATTCTTATGGGAAGATGTTAACATCTTTGCGAATTGATGAAAGATGTAAAATGTAACTCAGTGAAAAAAGGTCATTAGCATCGATCCAAAAAAAAAATATATAAAAGCCATTATATTGGGCATACAAGTTAAAAATGCCGATTTGGACAACAGATGGCATAACTATCACATATGGTTTGTGTCAATAATAACAAATATGGAGGGTAAACATCTGTCATTCAGTATTCGATAGACGCCTAAGTGTAAACACACATTTTTTTCAATCGTTATAATAATGTCGAATTTTGTGACGAGAAAAGATGTTTTTCGGGGAAGTCTGATAACCTTCTTTCATTTGAAGAAAACGGCTGCTGAAATTATCGATTGTTGGCAGGAGCTTACGATCAACATGCACCAACTCAAAAAACTTGTGAACGATGGTTTGCGCGATTCAAAAGTTGTGATTTCGACACAGAAGACAAGGAGAGACCTGGTCAACCGAAAAAGTTTTAAGATGAGGAATTGAAAGCATTACTCGACGAAGATTGTTGTCAAACGCAAGAAGAACTTACATTATAATTGGGAGTCACACAACAAGCCATTTCCTTACGTTTAAAAGCATTAGGATTTATTCAAAAGCACGGAAAATGGGTCCCATATGAATTAAAGCCGAGACACGTTAAAAGGCGATTTTGAATGTGGGAAATGATGCTTGAACGCTACAAAAAGAAGTAATTTTTGCATCGTATTGTTAATGGTGAAGGAAAATGGATACATTACGATTACCCCAAACGCAAAAAGTCATATGTAAAGCCCGGCCAACCAGCCAAATCAACGCCGAAGCCGAATATCCATGGCGCCAAGGTAATGCTCTGTATTTGGTGGGTCAGACGATCACAGGGGACTTGTACCGAACACAATTGATTGGTTTGAAGAGAGCAATCAACGAAAAACGATCAGAACATTCGACCCGACACGAGGCCATAATCTTCTATCATGACAACGCTCGGCCACATGTTGCGAGACGGGTCAAAAACTATTTGGAAAACAGTGGATGGGAAGTTTTAGCTCACCCGCCTTATAACCCAGACCTTGCCCCTTCTGACTACCATTTGTTTCGAACGATGCAGAACGCCCTCACTGGAATACGCTTCACTTCAGAACAGGATATCAGAAATTGGCTTGATTCATTCTTTACCTAAAAACCGGAACAGTTCTTTTGGCGCAGACTCCATATGCTGCCAGAAAGATGGGGAAAAGTAGTGGCTAACGATGGACAATACTTTGAATAATGTATCAATTCATTTTGTTATTATAATAAATGCATTTTTTAAGCAAAAAATCTACATAATTAATTTGTATACCCGATATTAAAACTTAAAACAAACCTGCTTTCATAAAACTTTGCCTCGCAACATTAAATAAAAAATTCTCAACCCAACGGTTGAGATCTCGACCACAACGGTTGAGATCTCGACCACAAATTTTTTGCTGTTTTTCATTAAATAATTAAAAATATGAGGTTATGGAATTAAGCTTTTTTTAATTTATATTTAAGTTTGATATATTGGCTTCCAACCTGAACGTTTTATTACATTTCATATCATATTATTTAGAAAATTGATTGCTCTAAATATCCCAGCGGTCGAGATCTCCACCAGCCATTTTCCGGAAAAATCTCAGGCAAAAATCATGGCCTATTTTCAACTAGCCTGGTACAAAATGGGTTAAGAATAAAATCATAGTTATGATTTTTGTTTTATTAAAAAAAAAATTGGTGGTGTATGTTATATCCAACCACAAAACGTGACAGGATTGTAACTTAATATAACATACAGACAAGCTTAAATAACCGATACTTCGTTACGCCTAGTTTTAAATATCGGATTAATTTACTAAAAAGATTGAATTCATAATGCACGTGTCATTAAATTGTTGCTTTTCGTCTTTTCTTAACCCCATTTTTACTACGCTTTAATGCGAAATTCCGAAAATTATCGCTCCAGTGAATAAGCCCATAATTAAAAGAAAACATATTTTAAATGACAGGATTGCTAGCCTAAGGTTTTTGAACAGAGCACTAATGGCGAGATTTTCCCGCTTTCTGCTCCTACCCGCAAAAATTTCCAAAAACTTGTATCATTAAATTTCTAAGCTGTAGAAGGAACCTACACGCCAAAATTTAAGAAGTGCACAGACAATATATTACCAACTGTAGTTTATTTAAAAAATAATACGTAAAGTTTATTTTTAAATGAAGAATCAATTGATATTCATATAAATATATTTTTATAATTATTTGAATCAGTCATTCAAAAAAAACTATAAGAAATACAGACTTTCAGTAGGAGTTGATATTTTCTGTTAAATGTAAAATTTCATGTTTTCTGTTTCTAAAAATAGAATTTCAAATAATTTCTTTTTGCTTTTTTTTATCAAAATAGTTTGTTTGAATACAAAATTATTTCAATAAAAATAACAAGAACTTATTCAAATGTACATACACACATAGAAAATAAAAATATATACATCTGTGTGTGTTGTATTTGTAATTTCAACCAAATAAAAAAACTCTTTCAATTTAAAAAACAAACGCGAAAAAACGTTTTTTTTCTAATGTTTTGTCAGTTTAAAATTCATGGTTATTGTATTTTAAACTTGTTTTTACTACAATTTTTTTTTCGATTATTAAACAAAGATTGAAAATAAACAACAAAATAGGCTGAATATGTATAATGTAAAATCAGTATTCCTCTTTTTTATTGTATTTTCGATTTATTTTTTTTTTAATTTATTTCTTATAATTTGGTATTAAACGAATTGACGCGTGCACTAGCATGTCCAACTTTTTTTGTTATTAAAGAAATATATTTTTTAAATAGCACTTTTGTATAGAAATTTATTGTCATTTAATTTAATACGGGGGTGTCTAGACTTTTTTCGATATTCGTAACCGTTAGGATTTTAAGTGATTTTTTCTCAAAGAGCTTTTTGACGTATATTTTTAAATATCACAAATATGTGGTATCAAATTTTTTGATTTTTTTAATTTCGTAAATTTCAGACATATTTCCGTACAAAATCAAAGTAATTTTTGACCGCTTAACGTGAGATTAGGCTTAAAAAAAGTGTATCTTTTTATTTCTCTCCTCTATCACATATCTGAATTTCATTAAGATCGGATGGAAACTATTAGGATACATTCCTAGTTAGTGGATGTTTACACAACTAACTAAATTTAAACATCCTACACAAAGAAAACGGATTCATTGTGACAACCGAATTTCTTGCCAAGCGAATCGTTTGGTTGGAGCCACTGACATATTTGTTTGTGGCGACCGAAATTTGGTTACTACAACATAATTTTGGTTGAAACCATATATTTAAATCGGATCTGGAATGTATTTGGTTAAGACAACCGAATAATTCAGTTGCTGCAAACAAACTATTCAGTTGGCAAGAAATTCAGTTGTCGCAATAAATCTGTTTTCTATGTGTAGCTTCAGTGGTTTTAGATATCTGACTGAAGCCTCTTTTTAACTCCATTTTGTCTACTTTTTATTTGGAAATTTAGGGAACACATATTTTAATTTTAAATTTCTAACGAAAAGTGCTTAAGCAGGATATTTAAGGGGAGAATTTTTTTATCACTAAAATCCATTACGTTTGGTGCTTAAATTCTACTCGTTTCCCGTTCCATTCCGTCCCCCTTGCCTAGTGTTTCAATTACACTCAATTCGTGTTTAATTCCATTTTGTTTTTCTTGTCAATCCATTATAATTTTCACCGAGTGACGCTCTTTAAATATCTGCTTTGTAGTCAAAGCAGTTTGGGCAGGCCGTTAAAGGGGACATGCTTCCCTTTTAAATCCCTTTTTTTACCTATATTACTAGCGAAAATTCCAAAAAGTACCCCATCAGTGAATTAGCCCATACACCATGGAAGCAATATTTTCAATTTTAGATTTCCTTTCTTTTCCCCTTTTCAACCATCATTTTTAAAACATTCCTGAAGAAACTTCCAAAAAGTGTCGTATCAGTGAGTTAGCTTATACTCCATATGAAACCGAAGGATTAGAGATCATTAGGATTAGAAATCTTCTAGTATCGATAATATTGATATTCATGTATACACTCAGAAAAAAAAGTTAGTACAAAAAGTTGTAAACGTTTTTCAATCCCACTCTACTATTTTTGTACTTATTTTTAGTAAAAAATTATTATTTAGCAAATCTTTTTGCTATTTACATTTTACAAATTACAGAATTTTTACAGAATATTTACAAATTTTTGTTGCAAATTTCAGAAATCATTTTACAAACTTTTGAAAGCCGATTTGCTAAAATTAGCAAAAAAAAACTTACTAAAGTTGATATTGAAAGAAATGTTATTTCTAATTAAAACTTACACCTACAAATTTAAATTTCCTTAAAATGTTACATATATTAAAAAAGGGATCGGAAGCGAAGATACCGACTAATGTCTAAAAAGAGGACATCCACTTAAAATAGCACTAAAAAGGTTTTTTAGTTCTAAAAATCCGCCCTAAAAACAATTAAAATTTAACCTTAAAAGTAAAAAAAAAAACTGACAAAAAAATATTTTTTAAAACAGAAATTACCAAATTAAAACAAAATGATTATTTCGTTTTTTAAAAAATATATTCAAAATTTTTGATGTCCGATAAGAAAAATTAATTCAAAGCTTTTTACTAATATTAATAAAATTTAGTAATTTTTTTTGCTGATTTTAGCAAATAGATTTTAAATTCCACTTTACAAAAAGTCTACTAAAATTTAGTAGCGACTACTAACTTTTCTACTAATTTCATTGTACTACACGTTAGCAGACATGTGTTGCTAAGATTAGCAAAAAATACCGCTGGGCTCAAATTAGCAGATTTTCCCGTAATAACAGGAAAATTTTCAGTTGCCATTACAGACTTTTTTGGTGAGTGTATTATACACCTCATTATGTGGATTTCGGCATGTCTACAATAAGGATAAGTCAGTGGATAAGGCACTGCACTCACTCGTGGGAAATATTAAGGGATCGCTCACGTAGTGCATATCGGCTACTTTTCTGGATATATTAGGTGCAAAACTGATGCGGTCAGGGATAACACAAGGGATTAGGGGGTAGATGATAATATAATCCAGTCCATCACGAACATGCTTAGGTATAGGATAATCAGAGCTACACTTCCAAAATAGGGGTAGACCCCCATTGTAGAGATCTACCGTGACCACTACCCTGGAATTTGACCATAAATCGACTACTCGTGCGAATGGACAGTGTGGTATGGAAGACGGTTGCTCTTTGAACTAGGAATAGGATCAGGGAGTTCAAGCTGTCAAGGGTAAACAGGGTTAAGGTCGCACTTTCCTAGGGTGTCAAGTATCTGGGTATTATCCTTTGCCATCTACGATAATTTTGCAAAGGAGCTATATTCGGAGCTATTGGGCATCAACCCATACTGGCTTTTCAATGCAGTTATCAGACCCATACTGATGTATTTGAGAGGATCTTAGCAATAGACCTTCTAGAAAGGCAATAGCCGAGAGCACTGCTGTAGGGCTGGCGGCTAGCAGGGCACGGACTTACAGATCGTTTAGACATGCCAGGATACTGAGGCTCTAGTGAGACACCTCGGCACATATTGATTATCGCACCCCGCAAACCTCATTCGATTTTGATAGATCAGAGGGGTCAACCCCTACCTGCGGGACCTGCGGGGGCATGAATGGCTCTAAAAATCATTATTATTATCAACTCCATTCAAGCTATAGGATTAGTGCAGCATTTAACAGGCCGAAATAGTGGCCATAAAACGGGCTATATCTTGGAGACGGTTCGGCATCTCACGGGGTGCACATTAGAAGTAACAGTAAATGTGGTCTGAAAACAATCTATTGTTCTTCGAATTAGCCGCTCTGAAGGACGATTATGTACGCCATAAAATGGAAAAAGTGCACGATAAGTTTGACGAAAGAACAATTATTTGAATAAAAATTTTAACAATTTGCATGCGTTGCTCTGGTGTACATCGATTTATAATTAAATTTTAAAGCAAACTAAACAAAAAGCAACTATCAGCTGTTAAATGGGTTGCCACACAAAGCAGTGATGCCAACTGAAAATGGTGACACTCTAAAGGGGAGATTTTTCCGCTTTTTGCCCATACACGTAGAAATTTCCAAAAATCCCATCGCCGGAGTTCGAACCTACCTACCGAATTTTAATTTTCTACCTACAGCAGTATAAGCTGGGCGATGATTAGTTAATCAGTCAGTCAGTAACGTTATTCTTTTATATAAAGAGATTTATTGTGTTTTTTTAACAATTGTGGCAATAAATTCTTTGACTATTACAGGTTTCCAAGACACACCTTTATCTTTGCGATATAAATATGTATATGTGTATGTACATACACCCGCATATATTTAATATAAAAATGATTTTTATGGAATAAGAAAATTCTAGCAGTGTTTACACATACACAGAGAAAATAGATTCATTCATCGAATTTGTTACAGCCACCGATATACGATACGATTATAACAATAGAATTTCGTTTGGAAAATTATGGCCAACAAAATATTTGATTGCTAAAACTAAAAAGTCACAATGAATCTGATTTCTCTGTGCATCAACATAGTACTGATGTACATACATACATATAGTTAAACAAAAGTTTTAAAACAAACAAAAAAAAAACCAACCTTAAGTTCGAAGAATTGTGAAGTATAAATTTTTCAATTGTAAAAAATTTCTTTACACAATAATAAGAGTTAAGGAATTTGTTAAAGGCACACAATAATAATATGCCCCCCTATGCGTATAAGTAATAAATGTGTTATACAAATAAATATCAATCATACGTCACGTTGATATAAACACCACAAAGCTTTTCTACAGATATTGTAAAATATATGAAATTTTGTGGTAAAACAATAGAAATATGTACATAAGACAGAAAAAAAACAAAATTTTATAATGAATTTTATTTTCCTTTACTATAAATTAAAATTTAAATCAAAAGCACAGTAAGCTTTAAATTAATATTAAACAATTTTTGCACAAAATCAATTAAGTTGTACTGGTAAAACTATTCATTTCACAAAAATGTATGAAAAATTTAATTTTTTTATTAAAGTTTCTTTGCTAAAAATTGTTTTAAATTTTTCGCTAGAATTCAAAAGTCATTTTTTATTAAAATATATATATATTTATTTTTAAGTGTACTTTAAGAAATTTCTATTATTAAAACATTAATCGGTCTTATTGGCAGATATTATTTTATTTCCATATAAATGGGAATTAAGTAACAAATTGTTTTAAAACCCCAGTTTCATACTTGTGTACGAGTATGTGTATTCCTACTTTACTTCGTTGTTATTTCAACGTGATATACTTGTATAATGGAAAAACTTTTACAATTAATTTACGGTTTTACACTTTTGTGTTTTTTTTTTGTAAGGCATTCGTTATTGCCACGAAAAGGAAAAAGAATATATTTGCATATGAAAAAGTGAGTAAAAAATAATGAAGAATAAACTAACAAGGAAGGTACTCCAACAAATTTGAACATTTTTACTAAGACTTTATAAAACAAAAGAGGAAAAATTATTAAATGTAAATCTAAATAATGGATTAACTGATTATTAGAGGAAAACTGTATGTCAATGGATAATTGTATACTAATTATACTAACTCAAACAATTTGCCAGTAGAAAATCTGTTTAATTGCAAGTACTTTTTACGTATTATAAAAACTCTGATATTTAATATTTTAAGGTCTCTTTTCGTTAAACATATCAATTATATTGTAAAAGGGCTACCCTTAGAATAAGGCTGGGGACTTTGCTCACAAAAATGTCATAGAAAAGCCATCAGATTCCAAGAATTGTTTTGTACAGAAACAATTTTTAAATCTTTAGGTTTTTGTTTCCTTTAGTTATGCTTTAAAATACTTATTTTTCTAAAAGAAAAAAAAAAAACCTAATTATTCTAATTTTAAAATAAACCCAAATTCTAAGGACTTTTTCCAAAGTGTCCTCCACCGTACGAGTAAATTGCACAAACTGTCACAGGATACTCGTATCTTATAGGGGAAAAAAAACGAAACTTTTTTTATTTCACATTTTTAATTTTTAAAAAGTTTTTCTTAGAGAAAAAAAATATAAAACTTCAAAGTAATATCTTTGATTTATACAGGGTGTCTGCCGGGAAGGTATACTACTATGTTTTGCCGCCATTTTGGTAAACATTATTCTTAACAGTTCATATTTGGCAGTCGTGAAGTAGACACGTGGCAAATTTATTGTGGAAAAATATTCGATAAACCAACGTGTTTTAATCGTTAAAACATTTTATCAAAATCAATTATCGATTACTGTGACCATGAGAAAGTTACGTGATATTTTTGGGAGAAACAACGTGCCAACAAAACGCACTATTTATCGTGTAGTGAATGATTTCGAAGAAAGAGGGTCTGTAGGTGATAGACCCAAGCATGGACCACAACGTACTGCAAGATCGGCTGAAAACATTACTGCTGCTCAAGAAAATGTTCAAAACAATCCATCAATCTCAATTCGACGCCGTACTCAGGAGCTTGGTCTACAAAGAACAGCTTTGGCCACAATTTTGCACAAGGATTTGCAATTGTTTCCATTTAAGATTCAGTTGACACAAGAGCTTCATCCACAAGACAATTTACGCCGCCGTACATATGCCAATAGGATGTTACAGCTCGTCCATGACAACCCCGATTTTCATAAAAAAAATCATAATGAGTGACAAGTCATTTGAATGGATATGTGAATAAACAGAATAGTCGGTTCTGGGCAATGACAGTCTGGTGTGCAATTTGGTCAGGAGGAATCATTGGACCTTACTTCTTTAAAAATGAAAACGGCGTAACGGTAACTGTGAATGGGGAGCGATATCGTGATATGCTTGAACACTTTTTAACGCCACAACTGCATGCTTTGGTTTTGATTAACATGTGGTATCAACAAGACGATTCCACATCGCATACAGCCAGGAGAATTACAATGGAATTACTGCGAGACCTCTTTCCACAACAAGTTATTTCAAGAAATGGTGATGTTGATTGGCCTCCACGGTCGCGTGATTTGACTGATCCGGACTTCTTTTTGTGGGGATATCTGAACAGTAAGGTTTATGCAAACAAACCAGAAACGCTCTAGTGCAATGTGTGAGAATCTAATGAAAAATGTGCTCAAAAGGGCTCGCATTTGTGAGGCTAACAGAGGCGGACATTTATCTGATATTGTATTCCATACATAATTGCCGACATTAAATAAAACATTTAACAATATAAAATCTATTCTCATTCATTTAATTAAAAATTATAAACAAACAAAGTAGTATACCTTCCGGGCGGACACCCTGTATGAATTTCGATAATTTCTTTGACCACATCGGGGATTATGGGGGATGAAATATGGGAAAGAAAATCGTTCAGCAAGTTGAAAACTTACAAATTTCGAAATAAAAATAAAAATAATGTATTGATTCAGAATAGGAAGTTTGATATACATACATCTATGGCGTTTAGGCTAAAAATTGTCCATTAAACCATGATGACCTTGAGAGAAAACATAAAGGAAGAAAAAGGAAAAATGAGAAATAGGATTGAAATTAGAAAAAAAAAAAATAAAAAAGGTGTCCCAGCCTAGAATTTTGCGGCTTTTCTTATAAAGCTAAGAAAATTAGGCAGGGGTTTAATCCATAAACAAGACGTCATTACCCCGAATGCCCCGTCTGTTTCTAAAAAAGCTCAACAGTAACAGATAAAATGTTCTATCGTGCCTTCATCCCCAATTGTTTTTCTGTCGGTTATCACAACCGAACCATCGACTACAAATTCGGTTGTCAGTACAATTCGGTTTTCTCTGTAAATATATTTCATATATAAGCCGATCCAAAGTACTAACTATGAAATGATGATACCTAGCTGTGATATGGTGATGTGGTAGTAGAAACCGATTTAGTGTTTGTCAATGAGTCGGCTATATCATTGCACGGAATACCCTCATGACCCGCTTGCCATTGAAACCTCGTCGAGCCCGCACCTGCACTCCTGCATGTAGTGATCGGAACGCAGCCTGACTGTCACCAGATACTGATACCCCTGACCCTCCAACCGTTATCGATGATCCAATTCGCCACATCGAAATAACAAACATTTCAGTCTAAAAAACTGTTCACATCGTTCAGATACCAACCGGGTCCAGTATCGTTAGAGATATTGGGTTTATCAGTGAAAACAGTATTAAGATAATCCATAAGTAGTTTAATAGGGCTTGTTATTAAAATTTTCATATACCTCTCAACGATGAAAAAAAACATACGCCAGGTTCCATTTTTTTGGATTCTACATATCGATTTTTAAGCCTCACCCTGTATATAAAGATCCAGAGGTAGCATGCCTAACATAATATCAAGAGCGTCACGAGATGTGATACTCAGCAGTTCTTTGTAATCTGTTCAGCTCGAATGATTTTCACCATTGGTTTAGGCCACCAGACTACAGATGCGTATGTCACTAAGGGTGAAGATACCACAAGTCTCTCCAAAAGTTCTCCGGCACTGCCAACATGCTTTATCCACATCAGTTTACTATCTAAAGTCAGTTTACTATCTAAAGTTGGCGAGTCATCCTCTTTAACATTGGAAATCTCAAACTCTTTTGTTGTGTAATATAAGCCTAGTTCAGTTTGGATTAACGGATAGCCCATAACTGTTATACCAAATGTCAGATATATCTCACTGATAAGGTACTTTTTGAAAAGTTCGTGAGATACGTGTTAAAAATTGAAGGTTCAATGGAGGAAAAGTCCTCGCCTTGACGGCCTACTCAGAGTCATTCGGCTAAAAATCTGAAATTTAAAATGTGTTCCATGGGATATGAGATAATCCAACTGAGATAATTTCTGCAATTTCTAATAAAAAAAAAAAAAAAAGTAACCCAATAATCACCCAGCCCAAGCCTCACCGGCTTTTAATTTCGCACGTAGGCTCTTCCCTCGCTGTAGACAACCCCTAAAATGGGATTATTTTGTAATACCACTGTTCAACAAATTAAGACTTTTTGAATGGAACAGAATAGCGACCCCATAATTCTGAAAGGGTATGTTGAGTAGATCATTTTTGTAGAACAAACTTATGGTCCAGCACGTCTGAGTTTTTTTACAGTGGGTCAAAATTTTCATTTTTTGGTCGAAGGGAGCATTATACTATATGAAAAAAATGCTGTAAGTAAATTTCTGAGAGAATTCTTATGGTCAGAGTTGTATTGTGGAATTGTATGAGGATTATTTTTGTGGAAGATCTTAACCCTCTAACTGGTCTCTTTATGGGTCAATTTGACCCTTTTTTCGAGAAAATCAAAAAATATGCTTTAAAAAAGGACATTTAAGGATTAAAATATTCTACGAAAATGTTTGCCGAAAAATTTCAGTGGGGGTCACCAAAGACACCAATGTTGTAAATAAAGCTCTTTACGCTTAATTAGTAAAATTATACACCAACATATACAAAACAGGTAAAAACAGCGTCAAGTTCGGCCGGGCCAAACACTGAGTTCTCGCGTCTAGTCAGCTGTGACTTACAAATCGGGTGTGATATTTATTAAAATTAATAATAAAAAATAAAAGAAAAAATTCAAGCATAATTGAGCTTCTAAGCAGTACATATCGGGTGTGATTTTTACTAAATTTAATATAAAAAAAAAATAAAGCTTAAATAAGCATGGCGGATTCTGTTTGCAAATTAAAAGATTGGTTTTGTTTTATTTGTGGACATTTTACGCACCATCAAAGCAGAAGAAAGATATTCCCTAAAATTGAAGAACCATATTTTCTTTTCTCTGGAATACGATTTTTATCTGAAGCTTGGATACCAAAAACCGTATGTACTACTTGCGAAAGTGGTCTTTTGACCTGGTACAAAGGCGGTACTAAGGCGCTGCCATTTTCTGCGCCTATTACATGGATTAAACCTGAAGATCACAAATCAGATACATGCTATTTCTGTGTAAATTACAAATTTGGTAGAAGCCAAAGGCACTACGCGATAATGACATACGAAGCAACAAATAATGTCATTTTACCAGTAGTGCGCTGTGAAGGTGTTCCGGTGCCTCAACCGCCTACACATACATTTTCGGCCAATATGACAGTCGCCAATACAGAAATAACAGCGGCGGTTGAAAACATATCAGATATAAGTTACTTGCCTCTTGATGGTTTAAATATATGTCCTAATTTGATAGACCAAGCTTATTTTGAAGATCTTGTAAGAGATTTAGGACTAACAAAAGAGAAAGCTGAAATATTATGTTCCAGATTGAAAAACAGGAATTTGATAAAAGCCGATGTAAAAGTTACATTTCCAAGAAAGAGACACACCGATCTGTAAAGTTTTGAAACAAAAAAATAAATATGTACATACTATAATAAACCACTATTAAAACAAAATTATAATTTTTTTATAGAAGTTGGCGTGTAATTTTGCCAATTAATCGTAAAGAGCTTTATTTACAACAATGGTGTCTTTGTTGACCCCCACTGAAATTTTCCGGCAAACATTTTCGTAGAAAATTTTAATCCTTAAATGTCCTCTTTTAAAGGATATTTTTTGATTTTCTCGAAAAAAGGATCAAATTGTCCCATAAAGAGACCAGTTAGAGGGTTAAGATGTTCCACAAAAATAATCCTTATACAATTCCACAATACAACTCTGACCATAAGAATTCTCTCAGACATTAACTTACAGCATTTTTTTCATATAGTATAATGCTCCCTTCGACTAAAAAATGAAAACTTTGACCCAGTGTAAAAAAAAACTCAGACGTGCTGGACCATAAGTTTGTTCTACAAAAATGATCTACTCAACATACCCTTTCAGAATTATAGGGTTGCTATTCTGTTCCAAAAATGCTGTTGGACAGTGTATTTTAGGGGATGAGGAAAAAATAAATAAATCTTACCCTAAATTCGGCCCAAAAATCTTCATCTAGAATTCTGATATTTAAAATATGTGGCTCCTGGGATATGCGTAAATTAAATTTGGAATTTACAAAAATAACGTGGTAAAAACGCAGTCTTAAGGGTACAAATTACCCCCTCAAACCGCTGGAGTTAGGAACATGAAACTTGGCATGTATGCTCTTCCCCTAAAATAGGATTATTTTGAAATTTTTACGAATATGAGCAAAAGGAATAAATCTCAGGCTAATATCCGTCCCATAAATCTTCGGCTAGAAATTTGATATTTAAAATATGTGGCCCGTGGAGTATAACCTTCAGTTATAAATCTGACTTTTAAAATCTGTGCTCCCCGGTATATGGCGTAAATCACTAAAGAGATACTTTTTATAATTTCCCACAAAAAAGTGAAGAAAATGGGGAGTGCTTATTTAATTGTCCGGTGCAATCCACTATGACCGAAATTTAAAAAAAAATTGCGGAAAAAATATTATTCGTGGATTTTTTTTTTTTTTGACTAAGGCAAAGAAGTTTCCGAATAAAAAAAACTCAAATTTTTTCACACGAAATTTAAATTTGAATTTATTTCGAGCGAAATTATTAATAAGTTTTTTATTAAAAAATTATCGTGAATAAATTATCCATTAGGCAACAGGGAAAGGGGGCATAAATCGGGTTTCTGCTTCTGTTTTAGTAGGGCGCCACTGGTTCTTCAATTTAAAGTATCCCTAATAAGCATTGAAATGTCAACAATTCCAGTGCTTTAAATATAAATATTGCTTGTATTGTGCTTTATTTAAGTGATTTTTACAGTCAAAATCAAGTTCATACAATTAGAAATAATTTGGTTAATTTTCTCGTTTATTGTCAATATTTTTAAATAAAATTAAATCATTTGTTAAAATTTACAAATTTCCTGTGAAGATTTTTATTTTGGAGCTAAACTCTGTCCTTTTCTTATTACAGAAAGCTTCTACAAATGTTTGCGCTTCTAAATAAACCATGGATTAGTGAAAAAATATCGGCTGTGCCGAATCTTTGAATATCCTTCACCAATATCCTAAAAAGATGTTCTCTTCTGTTTTTGTTACACTCAGAATATTATGTAGTTAACTGTTTGTAGTTTAATAAAAAAGTTTTCCGTTCCATTTAAAAATAAAGGAAGATACATTTATTTTTCAAAGAAATATCTATATTAACTTTTTTATACATTTATTCGAAATACATAATTTACTATCATTTACCGATTTTTTTCAGTTTCATTTATTTTTTTCATTTGTTTGAAATTTAATAAAAATTTACCCACAAAACGGAAACTTGTGGTTTATTTGTGTCCGTAACAGCTATTACAAATTTAAATTTTGTTTGCTGTCTGTTTCAAAAAAAAATATTCAAAATTTCAATTTGTTTTTTTATTTAAATTGGTTGTATATATACAAAATTTTTCAATACAAATTACAAGAACTTCATAAATACACATACATATACAAATACATTCACACAAAAATTGTTTATAGCTTCATATGCATACATATATTTTGTATTGTACGAGTATATTAAAAAAAAAAATAAAAATACAAAAACGGAAATAATTTCAAATAAATGAAAAAAACATTTATTTTTTAAGGATCGGTGGGTACAATTTTGACATTTATTTTAACTGATTATATCATTTGTTTCTTACGGATGTGTCAGTTGATTAATCAACATTTAAAAATAAATAACAAATGGCATTTAATTTAAATGAAAATTAAGTAGACCGGTTTTTAAATGAAATATCATTTCTTTTAAATAATATTTTCAGTTATTTTAACTTACAAACTTTTTTAAGTGTACAAATAATATAAAAAAATACTTTTGAAGTAAAATTATGTAGGTGCAAAAATTTTTTGAGGTGAAAAACTTTTATAGATGTAAAAAGAACTTTTTTAGTAGAAAAAATTTAGAGATGAAGAAAATTTTTTGAGGTGAAAAAATTTTTTGTGGTGAAAAAAATATTAGTAGTGAAAAAATGTTTGAGGTGAATGTTGGAGAGAATAGAGCAATGAAATTAATTTGTTAAAGAAAGAACATGAGTTGTAACTATTTGTCAATAGATGGCCCATCATAAGTTTCTTTCTCTCCATTAGGCATATTTTGCCGCAGAGCTGGTCTCCATTTGCCATATTGTGGTACAATATGTAGTAGAGTATTATTGATTTTCTATTTTCTTCGTAACATAAATGAATTTTTGCCAAAAACTATGAAAAATATATGTTTTATGTGTATATTATCCCTTAATTTTTTAAATCAATATTCATTTAGATGTTTAAGAGCACAATATTGCACTTTATTCATGTGTATTTTTTTATAAAAAAAAAAATTAACATAAATATCCATTTGCCAATCCCTCAATTCTCAAAAATATAAATGGAATAAAAAATACGATTTTTCTCTATGAAAATTTCTTTTTTGACATAAAAATGTGAAACAAAGGCTTTTATAACGTCAAACATTTGAAAAATTGACTTTAAAATTATGTAATAAGTCTACTAGCAACATCTGAATGCATTAGAATTTCAAGTATGTAGTTAATTTAATATTTTTGGTAAATAAATTAATTGAAAGCCTAATCCAAGGCTATGTCGACCTAGCCAAGGGGCAGGGTATTGTTTTAATGTGATTCTGCGCCACCTATTCAAAAGTAGCGGCACTAAAGCAATTATGTATTTTGCTCTTTCTTTATATATAAATGTCTTTGGTTACAAAAACAAAAAATACATTTTATGGAATGAAACGAAAAACCAACAAAGCTTAACAGAAAAAAAATGGATACAGAAAATTTTTACCAATTTGTATTGAAAATTTAGAGGTACCTTCACTCATAACTTTTGAACCGCTGGACCGATTTTGCTCATTTTCAATACCAAACTGCTCGGGAGGATGTTTAATAATCTGGGTAAAAATAGGCACCTCCGCTTGCGTCTTCGCGTCGTGATCGCCATTTCAACAGAAAGACAGACGAACATCGCTAAATCTACTTAAAATTGCATAAGGATAACAAATATATATACTTTATGCGGTCTTACACTAATATTTCGACATGTTACAAACGGAATGACAAACTGATAAATACCCTCACCATATATGGTGGAGGGTATAAAAATCAAGATTAAATACACCAAACTAAAATTATAAAAATGTATGCATGTTAAATTGTACCAAAACCAATCATTACCGTGTTTTTATGGCTTTCTTTAAACTTGAAGTTAGGTCTTGAAAACAAATTTTATTATTATGTTGTTTGAAATTGAATTGAACTGTGATTCAAGGTTTGAATTAAAGTATATTCTCACTGTTATGTTCGACTTGAATTCCAGTGCCCATTTTAGCTATTGAATTAAAGTGTAATTAAAGTATAAAATAAGGCTTGAAATTGAAAAACATCACTTAAATAACACTTGATTTTAGCTTTAATTCCAGCAACAATGTTTATTGGGTCTAACCCAGTAAGCTGAGTAAACACTTCAATATATTTTATTTAAATTATTTTGCTACTAATACAGGGTTTTTACATTTTCCCAAATGTTAATAATATTCCAACCTATGCAGCCGGCATCCTATTAGTCCTCGAAACAAAATCGTAATATATTTTCAAAATAAAGACTTTAGCCTAAATTCATGTTCACTGTTTATGTCTATTAGAAAGGTTTAATATTTTTGAAAATTTGTTTCATTTTGAATTGATTTCACTGTGCTAGAATAGGAAATATTTTTCATACTAACAAACTGGGCTCGTAACTATTTCCAGTCTGTTTTAGTCTTAGAATACCTTCTCCGCTAGACACATTTAAAAAGGAAACAAATTTTAAAGATGTAGAAAGGGAAACAAGTAAAAAATTTTTGTTACAAAAACTTTTTCTTTATCCCTAATAATTATTCTTTTTCTCAGCTTTTTATGCTGATTTTAACTTCGCTTGATTAAATTGTATTTTTTTAAAATCCTCTTTACACTACGAACTAATGCACATATTTTAAACAAGCATTAACATGTTTTAAATCGTATTTGCTGTTCATGGCTTATGCCGTGAATGAATATGTAAATATGAATGTTAAACTGACAAGGGTGTAAATATGCCCAGTGGTAATTTTATGTATTTTACTTTTTTTTTTTTGTGTGTGTGCTTGATTTTTACTTGGAAAATTCCGATGAAAGAATATTTATGTATGTAAGCAGTATTAGCACGACCTTATGTAGATGAGGATGTGAAGTCAATTGAAAATTTGATTTTTATTGTTTTTTATTTTTTATACATACATGTAGCTTGGTAGTGTTATAATGCATATGTATGGGTTTGTTATTAACAATTTGACTTTTATATATTGTCATCGAAAAAAAGAACTTAATATTCATTAAAAAAATTGTCGCAATTTTTTCGAATTTAGGATAAGGGAAACAAATATTTTAGATACCATGAATTGTCTTTTTTTATATTTAAAAACGTTTTTATGCAATAACAAATTTTGTGGTTGTAAAAAAATTTTTTTACAGAATTTCTTTTTTTAAAAATTTTTTTTGGGAATTTTTTTTGTGAAAAAATTGTATTTTCTGTGAAAAAGTTTTTTATTTTTTTTTCTGTGAAAAAATTTTTTTACTGAAAAAAATTTTTCAGCAAAAAAATATTTTTAAATGAAAAAATATTTTATACGTGTTAATTTATTGGAATATAAAAAGAGTGCGAGTAAAAAATTTTAATTTTTCCCGCGAAAAAAAAATATTTAGACCAAATTTTTATTATATTGCGCGAAAATCGGTATTAAACTGTAATATTGAATTAAAATATTTTAATGAACTTTATGCAAAAACAAATTTTGTGGTTGTAAAAAAAAATTTTTACTGAATTTTTTTTTTGTGAAAAAATTGTATTTGCTGTGAAAAATTTTTTTTATTTTGTTTTCGGTGAAAAAATTTCTTTTACTGAAAAAATTTTTTCAGTCAAAAATATTTTTAAAAGAAAAAATATTTTATAGCGAAAAAATTTTATTTACCTGTTAATTTTATTAGAAAAAAAATTTAATTTTTCTCCAAAAAAAAATAATTAGACCAAATTTTTATTTATTTTGCGCGAAGGGGGCAAAAATCGGGATTCAACTGTAATATTAAATTAAAATATTTTTATGGACTAAGTAAAACTAAAAATTGTATTTAAAAAAAAACATATTAAAAATATGTCAAATCACATATAAAAATAATTTTAAAGTATCATTTAAAGATTCTATTTACTAGGACTCATAATAACCTTAATTATAAAGTTTAAGGGCCAGTATTATAGAAATTGGATGAAACGAAAAAATTAAATAAATCCCAGGAGAAAAATACTAAATAATACCTATAAAAAATGAAATGACACCTAAAAAAGGAAATCAAAAAAGTTTGGGGTTTGTGTTATAATGAATAACACCCAAACGAAGAAATGAAGAAATTTGGGTGTAATTTTATTAAGTGACGAAAAAGAAAAAGTACATATTAGATGTAATTTAATGGTTCGTGGGAACAATCTCTAATCCAAAAAGTTCAAACACCAAAAATATTTTTCTTGATTATGTATTAAGGATGTCTCAAAGCAGTTGAACGATAAAACTCAAAATCTTTGATAGAATATATTGTATTTTTGGCATAAATGGAGTTTACCAAAATGCCTCAAAAATAGTGCATCTACACGCAGAGAAAAAACATCGTTGCAATATGATCACTTTATTGTGCTTGCTGCAATCGGGTATGGTTGTCACAACCAATTTATTGGTTTTCTAACCATCAACATCGTCCGTCGCTACCGTCATTATTTAGTAAATATTTTACTATTTTATGATTGTCACCTTCTATTTTATATCATGGCTGTAACTATACTGTGGTAACAGAAATGAAAATTATATAATAATTATGCAACGATAAAATGCTGACAACAATCAATGAATAATTGAAGCAGAGCCGCGAATAACGTTGTAAGCGACAAAATTGAAATTGTTGAGAAATCGAAAAAAAAAAACGTTTTAAAACTTGTGGTATATCCTACTGACTGACTTCTTTAGATTGCAACGAAATCCTGCATAATTTTTCCTAATTTCATTTTTAAGTCACAAAAGAGAGTTATTCTAACGGTAATCTGGAAAAACAGGTTTTGTAAAAATTGTCGCTTATAACGTTATTCGCGGCTACGCTTCAATTATAAATCAAATAAAACATAACTTTAACATTTACAGTCATAATATTGTCTTGTTTTCATAAAAACCAAAATTTTATCAGTTTAGTCAATTTGTATTTGCTACAAAATGACTTAAAACTGGACAAATATCAGATGGGTAGAAAATACCTTTCACATGTCATTAAAACTTTTCATTAGTTGACCCATTAAGTTCCAGTGATTTTTTTTTAGCTGTAGAAATTTTTGTGAAGATTTTTTTTATTAAAAACTCATTAAAAATTTAAAAAAAAAAGTTTTAAGTATTTTCTTAAAAAAAGTCCACAGAATCAAAGTTTTCTTGAAAGAAAAGTTCTTAAAGTCTGTTATTTTTTCCTTTACAACTTTTCTTCAAAAAGTCCTTAATATTAATTTTTTTTAGAAAACACATTTCTAAAAGAAATATTCTAAAATTTAAAGAGCTTTTTCATAGTTTCTTAGAACGTTTCTTTAAGGAATTTTCTTAGATTATGGTTCATAAAAGATAATCCGGGAATCATAATATAGTTATGAGGGAACATAATATGATGACATTTTGAACATATTATAATTACGTGCGATCATATTTGATCAATTATTATAACATGTTTATTAAGACCAATAATATGATAATTTTTGAATCATAATATAACTGTAGGGACCATGTCATGGTAAAAATATGGTTATTTTATTATCATAATATGATAACCATAATATAGTACGACTATGGTTGGCAAAAATATATGATGCTCTTCGAATATGATTTACCCAACCATGTTTTTTCTTTGCGTGTACTAAAATTTTCTTGCTGAATTGAATGATACAAGTTTTTGTTTTACGGTCATGCCCCTTTTAAAATAGGCGGGTCTTTAAAGTTTGGTAAGGTTTTTGGCGATTATCTAAAAATGTACTATTATGATCTGGTTCAAATGGGCATCGTTGGAAGGTTTATTCAAGTATCATTTTATACCATTTTCAGGGATGGGAGTAGATTAAAAATATTTTATTTTAAAAAAAGACAATATTTGTAAACAAACTTGTTTTTTAATTTTTTTTATCGATAAAAGGGTGGCAAATAATATTTAATAATAATTTCTAATGATGTATCATATGTTGATATTTTATTATAAAAAAAGTTGTTAAACTTTCATAGAAAGAAGCATCTCTAAAATTTAATAGTCCTTAGAAATATGTATAAATTTGGAAAACTTCTTTAAATACCTTTAAAATGATATAAAATATTATATTATATCCAGAGAAGGCAGCAGATTAAAAAATATTTGTTTTAAAATTAAATATATCTTTTGTGGACTACTATAATTAATAAATAGTGCCGTTTTAGTATTTTCAAATCAATTTGGTAAAATTTGAACAACTTTCTATCACATATCCGAATTTTATTCAAATCCGTGTGTAAGCATTGGAAAGCTTCCCGTGTCAGACCCACAAGGTTTTTGTTACAAAATTTAAGTTATTACAAACTCTTTATCATTACAATAACTTTACATTTTATACGGTTAATTTTCTGTATAAAAAAAATATTAATTAGTTTTTTTATGATATCACGTTTTATGTAAAGAGATCGTAAAAATGTTTAAGATTTTTTCACCATTTTTTAAAGCAATAAAAATTTTGTGTTTCTTCACAAAAATAATATTTTACTTTCTTTAAAATAATTTATTACCTTTTGGTGTTTAAAAATTCAAAAGTTGATGTTGTAGGTAGATGATTTTTTATTACTTTAACAGAAACTTCTTTAAAAAATACAAGTCATTCTTTTTGGAAAAAAAAATACAAAAACACAAATCGTGCACGTTTTTGCCAATTTCCTTTATGTTCTCTTTAACAATACATTATTGCTCTTTGAATCAGATGAGAGAAATTTCTAACAGGCCAAAATCTCTTAAAAATAATGTATGAGCACACTCATATGTACAAATATATGGTTAAAATACAAAACCATTCATATCAAGTTGTTAAACAGTGATGACAATTAAGCTTTTCTATTTTGAAGATAGGTTAGTATGAAGTAGCTGTCAAATGAAAAATATTCTAGATGCCGAATAAAGAACTTTCAAACGTATTCAGTATTTTTAATTAATTTTTTCAAAATGTCACATGGCAACCCTATTAACTGAAATATTTATATATAAAATATATTTGGAACTGTTTACAAAGGGAGGCGAAAAAGGGAAAATCCTCTACCTTAACGGCCTACCCAAGAAGATTTTGCTAGAAACCCGATAATGGGATAATTTAATGAAGAGATATTTTTAAAATTTTCAATAAAACGTGGTAGGAACAGGATTAAAAAGAAAAAGTGTCCCTTTAATCATTTGGCCCAAACTACTGGAGCTACAAACTTGAAATTTGGCATTTATATTCCTCTTTCGGCGTAGACATCCACCAATCCCAAGTTTTTGGATATTTTTACTGCTAAAATTTCACTCAGGGAAAAAGCTTCACTATATTGATAACACAAACTTCATAAATATGATAAAACACTTCATAAATATAATGAAGCAAATTGATGACATTTTTCTTTATTTTTTTGAAACATTTTCTAATGAAGAATTTAAAAAAATATATATACAAGGTGGCGCAAAAGTAATCCTCCTATCAGAAAATGCTATACATTTTGCGATTGGCCCCTAATGTCAGCTCTGTTTTGACATTTGTGTAGTAAACACATGCGAAATACACGTTAATAAACAATGTTACGCTACACTGATCCAGAACGCGGAATATTGGTGACTATTTATTTGAGCAATAATGAAGATGATTTTTCATCAAAAATAATCATGAGTGATGAGGCCCATTTCCATCTTAGCGGGTACGTAAATAAGCAAAATTTACGCTTCTGGGGCACTGAAAATCTGCGTGTAACCCACGAAGAGCCATTACAACCGCTCAAAGTCACTGTATGGTGTGCTGTTTTCGCTGGAGGAGTCATCGGACCTTTTTTCTTCGAAGATGTCGCGGGCCAAACGGTTACTGTGAATGGTGAGCGCTACAGAGCAATGATCAACGAGTTCTTTTTGCCGCAACTTGATGAATTGGGATTGGAAAACATGTGGTTATAACAGGACGGTGCAACGCCACACACTGCACGTGCCACAACCGATATGCTGAAGGATGCATTTCCCGGGCGCCTATTTGCACTGGCCAGCAAGATCGCCTGATTTGACCGCTCCAGACTTCTTTTTGAAGTCGCGGGTTTATGTCAACAAGCCTCAGACTCTTGCAGCTCTTAAAGACTATATCCGTGAAGAATGTGAGGACCTATCGCCGGAAGTTTTGGCCAAAGTGATGGAAAATGCTTATGGCTCAAATGACAATCAACTGTGGCGGCGGCCATTTACATGACATCATATTCTCGACTTGATGTAAAAAAAATTAAAAGACCAAATAAAAATAATCCACAAGAAGAATCATAGTTTTTCATTTTTTTTTTAAATTACAGCCAAAATACATCGGAAGGTTATTTTTGCGCCACCCTGTATTAAGTAGGATTTATGGAATATTTTTTTGTATTAATGAAGATATATAAAACATTTGTTATAAATTTTTATATTTATGAAAACTCAGCAAAATCTCAGTAATGAGTGCACATTACCAATATCTAAATAATAAGCAGTAATAATAGGGCGTACGACATATATTTTGGTGTCAAAATTCATAGTTTTTTATCGACAAGGAAATTTTTTAAGCAGTTGAGTAGGAAAAACCACACAACCACACCTGCTTACCGGTTGCATTACAAAAATATAAAAAATAAGTTGTTAACAAAATAAATAGTTGTTCGTGTGCTGATATGCAGCTAAAAAACAAGTGGTATAGATAGTGGTTATAGCTTTTTTAGCATTAAAAAATAAGTAGTTACCAACATCACTATATTTTTGTAATAAAATAAATAGTTGCGCGTAAGCGCATTATAATCAGTAAAAACTTTTAGTTTCATTATATAACCACTTAATTGGTAATGAAATATTTTCCTAGGAACTTTATAAATATGATAAAGAATTGATGACAAACGATTAATGAAACAGTTTCATCAAAATGATGAAACTTTTTTTCCTAAGTGTAGGAACTGGAAATTTGGCCAAATATGTATATGTTTCTTCTCCATCGTAGACAGCCGGTAAAAATATGTTTGCAAATTTTGACGGGGGACGGCAAGTAGGGTAAATATTTTTTCCCTTAACGTCCTACCCAAACCTCTTTGGCTAGAAATCTGAAATTATGTATATGTATCCACTAGGGTATGTTAATTCACTGGAATATCCAATAAAAACGTAGTAAAAAAGGGGAAAAGTGCTCTTTTAATCACCCTACTCAAACCGCCGGAGCTAGGAATTTCAAATTTGTCTTGTAAGTTCCTCATTCAGCGTATTTATTTAATGAAACGGGATTATTTGAAATTTTTTACAGGGTTGAACAAAAAGGGGAAAGGTCTCCACCTCAACCTGGTTTGGGCGACTTAATTTCTTACATCTAAAATATGTGTTTCCTAAGGTAGAAGCTAATACACTAAAGCTATTATGTATGGGTTTTTTAATTAATCCAAAATTTCCTTTAAAATAGTTTAAAATTTTCCTCAATTTAACTCAAATTTTATTAAAACTTCAAAAAGATTTCTTAAAATGAATAAAAATTCCTAAGTTTGGGTAAAAAAAAAGAAAACAAGTATATTAAACAAATTAGTTCAATTAGTTCAAAAAATGTATCTAACTTAAATCGAGAAAGAACTTGAACTTAATGTGTGTTAATTTTTTATCGCGAGTAGTAAAATTAAATAAATTTTAGAAATCAATTTCTAAATTCAGTTTTTAAGTCTATTACTTTCTAATTTTTAAGAATTGGTTTCTAAAAAATATTTCAACGAATTAAAAACAAAAAGTAATAAATGTTTTTCTATGTAATAATAAAAATTTATTTGATTTTAAAAACTGATGAACTATTTCTAGGGAAAATTTTCATGCAAGATAGATTTAAAAAATTTTAATAATATATTATTTTTTAAAGTAAAAGTTTTCTAATTTTTGAGAAATAGTAACCTTAGGTATAGGATTTTTTTTTTTTGATGAAAGACGTTTAACTTATTTTCAATACTTTTATTTTCCAACATTAACAAAAAATGTAAATGTGATATTTTGTATTTTTGCAACAATTTTCTTAAATTAGTTAATTTAAGAAGACAAAGAACCCCCAGTGTTCCTTAGCCATAGAAGCCATGTGCCACTTAGGTTGTCCCTTTTGTAATTCTCTCAAGGAGAACTACTAATTAAACACGAAAAGGACATGACTTTGTCACAATCCTGCAAGAACATTTTTTTTAATTTGTTTACCTTTTTGCTTATGAAATTTAATTTATATTTTAAATACATGAGTTTAGTTATTTAAAGGTAAAAATGTATAGCAAAAAGCTTGTTAAAAGCAGTGTTCTCACAAAGCGGAAGTGCTCCGAAAGTGCGAAAATATTTATGATACACAATGAGTGTAGTGCACTTTAAAATACATGGTTAAATACAGTACCTTTATCATAGAAACAGTTACATGACGTCCGTGACTTTTTGAACTTCCCTCGTAGTTATATGAAATGCAACACTGCTCAAATACTACCTGTCAATAGACTACTGTCAAATTTGGAGCAAGTTCCGTCATTTACTTTTAATTTAATTTTTTCATTGAAAAAATTCACGATATGGTGTTGGCCGATCGGAAATTGAATGTACGATAGATTATTGAAGACATAGGCATCTCACATGGCTCAGTGGTTTCAATTTTGAACGATCACTTGGGCATGAGAAAGCTTTTCGCAAGATGGCTGCCGCCACCAGTGACTATTTCCTATTTCCAAACCTAAAGAAATGGCTCGGTGGAAAGAGATTTAGCTCCAACGATGAAATTATTGATCAAACAAATGCCTAACTTACAGTCAAATTTAAGATGATATATTAACTTATTAGGAGAAAGTTTTAGTGTTTTCTAAAAATTAAGTTCTTAATAGAAAAATTTTTCTATAATTTGGAACTTTTTAGCAAATTTTAAGTATAATTTGTTTCTTAATTTTAAAAAAATTTTATTAAATATTGGTAAAAAGTGTCTGGCGCCGTTTTCATTTCAATTTTTTCTCCAAATAAGCTAATTTTTCTAAATTCTAGTTCATTATTATTATTATTTTTTTTTCGAGGGGGGGGGGGGGGGGGGTAAAACGTGTTGTAAATGAGTTTTAAAGGGGAAAAGTCAAAACATTACTTTTTTGGACAATTTTAAATGAAAGTTTGTAGAAAATTACAAAAGTTTATAGATATTTATCTGTAGCTGTTTTACAAGCACGAAATAAGAATAAACATCATCAAAAAAGTTGAAAACATTTTTAACTTCATTTTCAAAAACAATACAAAGAAAAACATTTGATACACTAAAAAAAATTGTAAAATTAACTTATTGAGAGGAAAAATTGAAATGAAAACGGCGCCAAAGACACTTTTTACCAATATTTAATAAAATTTTCCTTGAAATTAAGAAACAAATTTTACTTAAAATTTGGACACACGGCATCTATGGCTAAGGAACACTGGGGGTCCTTTGTCTTCTTAAATTAACTAATTTAAGGAAACTGTTGCAAAAATACAAAATATCACAGTTACATTTCTTGTTATTATTGGAAAATGGAAAAGTCATAAGTTTATTTTATGGGATTATTAGCTTAAACTTTATATGACATATACAAGTTTGAAATTTTTTATTATTAAGTGAATAAACTTATATAATAAATAAATATAAGGTTTAATAAGCGCTACGTCAATAATAGGAAAGCCATTAGCCGTAATGTATAAAATGTGGCTGCGATATTTTGTATTGTAGTCAACAAACAAATTTATTACATAAAAGCGCAAATTTGAAATTTTTTACCCTTTGCTAACAAAATTCTAGAATATATTTTAAGCTATTTTAAGTTCAATAATTAAGACTGTTAAGATTAGAGATGGGCACGTGAGACAATTTTGACTCACGCAAGATCACGAACCAAAAATTACAATCACGCACGATAGTTTTTTTAAATGGTTACTTTAATTTCTTTTATTTAATAATATTTTTTCTTGGAAATTAGGAAAACTAACTGGTTTGTTTGTTTTTTTGGAATAGAATATTGAAAATAATTTAAACGTTTTTCAACAAAAAAAAACCTATACAAAATTTTATTATTTTTTAAAAATTAGAAAACTTTAACTTGAAAAAAAGAATATTTTATTAAAATTTTTAAAATTTATCTGAACTAAGTTGCATACAAATTTTCCTTCCTTCATCAGTTTCTAAAATCAAGTAAATTTCTATTATTACATAGGAAAAAATTTATTACTTTTTGTTTTAAATTGTCTGAACTAATTTTTAGAAAACAATTCAATTAGAAAGTGATACACTTAACAACTGAATTTGGAAATGGCTTTCAAAAATTTAGTTAATTTTACTGTTGGCGAACAAAAAATGAACACATATTAAGTTCAAGTACTTTTTTTGATTTAAGTTAGATATATTTTTTGAACTAAATGGGAGTAAATTATTTAATTTGAACTAAACATAATTTTATTACATTTGAGTATGCAATTTTCTTAAAACTAAAATTTTTTTCTTAAAATTAATAAAGTTTTATATAATTGACTTGGTTTTTTCCTAAAATCAAGAAATATTACTTAGCAAAAATATGAACTATTTCTGGGTATATAAACTATTTCGTTTTTCCTCAAACTTAGGAATTTTTATTTTTTTAAGAAAATTTTTCTAAGTTTTAATAAAATTTTACTTAAATTGAGGACAATTTATAAACTATTTTGAAGGAAATTTTTGATTACATTTTAGTTCATGTATTTTTTTTTTTTTTTTTTTTGAGTGCATAAAGCATAGTAAATTGTTTTACGTGAAAAAACTGTTATACTTTGTATAAAAAAAAAGAATTTTCCACGATAATAAACTTCACGTGAAAATTTAGAATAATTTGTTTTCAGGCAAATTTTATATTTCAGATTATTACTATTTTTCTGGTGCAAAAATGACATTTTGTATTTATTGTGATTGTATCTTTCTTATAAAATAAACAATGGCCTTTAAGCCATTACATTTTAAGTGAAATTTGCTGTTTAATAAATAAAATCTGTTGTACTTACATATTATCAATTAAAAGAATATCCTTTTTTGCTTTTCTAGATGCCATTCAGCGATAATTGCTGCTCTTTTTGTTTTCAAATGTTGACCACACCTGTAGGTTGAAAATTTAAAAGCATGTTGTCCTTTTTGTTGATTTTAATGTTAGATATATTTTTGTTAAGGTTTATTAGTTAAATGTGCATATTTTTTTCTTTTCTTAATAATTCTTTTATCTTTTAGAGTTGTGTATTTTAATTAGATTTTAGTTTGTTTTTTTAAGATACGGAATAATTTAAATATTTAATTTAAAAGTTAATTTATTTGCTTATAAATAAATTATGTGTTTTTGTTTAATATTTTTTAATAAATATTTTTCTTTTTTTTTTTGGTTTTTTAGTTTTCGAACATTAATATATAAATCATATTTATCTTTGTTAGTTATTAAGTAATATTATATTATGATTGTTGTTGGTTGGTTGCATCATATATTTTTTTTTTACACGCACGCACACATACACTTGAAAACTTGCCAATACATGCATTCACTGTTAAAGTCCTTTATTCTCTTTTTTGGTTTTTGATAATATTTTTGTATCATAGTAGATGTGTTTTGATACAGACGTATTTTATTTTTCGTGTTTATTTTTTGTTTTGTGTTTTTTTTGTTGAGGTTTGTGTAGTAGACAGGCGCGGTTTATATGAATTTGTTACACATGCACACTCATACATAAACGATTTCTTATCCTAAAACTTATTTTGTTTGATATTGGTGTCAAATTATTTTACATTTTGGTGTTGTTGTTGTAGTTGTGATTATGGTATGTTTTGTTAGTGTGGTAGGTTGATTGTTGATGAAGTATTGTTTATTTCAAACATTTTTTCGTATTGACTTATGTTTGTATTGTTTCAAAAGAATTTTAAAAAATTTGAATTAATTTTTATAAATGTTTATAGTTTAGCATATGCTATACGAGTATTCAGTGATGAGGTTAAATTATTGTTAAATAAATTGTTTAAGATTTGAGGTTTTAAATTAGAGGTAAGTTTTTTTTTGTTTTTAGACCAAACACACACTATTATGAAAGTGATAAATTTTTAAAAATATTTTTATAAAACGCTGTTTCCCGAAATCCAATTAAAAACTATAATTTTAGGAAAATTATTTTTCACAATTTTTGGGATTTCAACACATTTAAGCACATTCTAATGTTCCCTTTTTGAAGTAGACATTCGACATATGCGTTGCCTGAAGTATTGGTCAAATCACTGATAAGGTATATTTTCGAATTTTCGCCAGGAACGTGATAAGAATGGGGGTTCAAAGGGCGAGAAGTCTTCCCCTTAAGGACCTACTCAAACCGCTAAATCTAGGAAGTTGGAATTTGGTATGAAGATTTTTTCCTCCGGTGTAAAAAATAGCTAAGATGGAAAAAGAATAAAATCCCCCCCCCCCTCCACACCACCTTAGACGGGATTTTTGGACATTTCTACGGGAAAGAAAAAAGTCTCCTCCTTAACGACATGCCCAAACCTCTGGACCTAGATAGTTGAAATTTGGTATAAACGTTGGGGAATAGACAGCAGTGAAGTAGTGATTTTTGGAAATTTCGGCGGGGAAGGCGAAAGGTAAAAGTCTTCCCATTAACAGCATCATATATATTTCGGTTTATGGTTGCGCCAACAGTAGTCGTACTATAATATGGTTATCATATTATGATAATAAAATAACAAAATGTTTACCATAAAATGGTCCCCACAGTTACAATTACAATATTATGGTACTAAATAAACATGTTATATTGAATTTATCATAATATGATCGCACGTAATCATAGTAGCCTCAAAATTTTATTATATTATGGTCACTCATAACTATATTATAGTTCCTGGATTATCTTTATATGATCCATAATCTATGAAAATTTCTTATAGGAAAAGTTCTAAGAAACTATGAAAAAACTCTTTAAATTCAAGAATATTGCCTTTAGAAATGTTTTTTCTGAGAAAAAATTGATATTTAGGACTTCTTGAAGAAAAATTGTTAAGGAAATAATCATAGATTCTAAGAACTTTTCTTTCAAGAAAACTTTGATTCTTCGAACACTTTGTATAAAAAATACTTAAAACTTTTTTGTAAGACATTTTTAAGGTTTTTTTAAGAAAGTTTTTATAAATTTTTCTTTAAGAAAAAGTCTTTAGAATCTAAGAATATTTTTACTAGAAAAAGTCCTCAGAATCTAGGCATTTTTCATGATGAAAAGTCGTTAGAATCTTTGAATTTTTCTTTCTAAGATACAGTTTGGAGAATCTGATAATTTTAGTTTAATAAAAAGTCCATAGAATCTAAAAATGTTTTTATCAGATAAATTTATAAATATCTATTATTTTTTGTAAGAAACCTTTTCGTACAAAACAAAAAAAAAATCATGGATTCTACAGACTTTTTATCATAAAAAATGTTTTATTAATATTTTGAGAACTTTTACAAGAAATGAATTAATAAAAATATTTAAATAAAAAAAAATTTAATTGTTTTTATTAAAAAGAATTAAAAAATGTAAAATCTTTCAATAGAAACTTTTTGACAATGAATTGATTAGTTAAATAATATTATATGTATAAGGAATTTTAAAAAAGCCCCTTTAAAAAAACTTCCAAAGCTAAAAAAAAACCGGATCGTAATGGGTCAAATGATGAAATGTTTTAGTGATATGTTCTACCCATCTGATATTTGCCCAGTTTTAGTACACAATATATGATTGTTTTTTTTAAGACATTTTGTAGTAAAAACAAACTGACTCAACTAATAAAATTTTAGTTTTTATAAAAACAAGACAATATTAAAGACATGTTTTATTTGATGTATAATTATTTATTGATTGTTGCCAGCATTTTATCGTTGCATAATTGAAAGTCAGAAGTTTTGTTACCACAGTGTGGTTACAGCCAATCAAGTTATAAAATATAAGGTGGCAATCATAAAATAGTTAAATTTTACTAAATAATGGTGGTAGCGACCATGTTGATGGTTAGAAACCCAATAACTTGGTTCTAAGAACCATACTCGATTGCAGCAAGCACACTATAGTAGCAGTGATCATATTGCAACCATGTTTTTTCTCTTCGTGTAGAAACCTGAAATTTTAAATAAGTGTTCCATGCACTGTGGGCTAACTCGTTGATAAGGTATAATTTAGAATTTTTGTCAGGGGCCTGTTAAAAATGGGGGTTCAATGGACAGCCCAAGCTGCTAGAGCTAGGAAGTTGAAATTTGGTAAGAAGATTTCTCCTCTGGTAAAGACAGCAGCTTAGGCGAAATTTTTAAAAAACCCTACGGGGAGTGCAAAACAGGGAAAAATTATTTTCCCTTATCGCCAAAACTAGGAAAATTTTAGCATGTTGTCATCTGCGTAGGCATCTGTTCAGAAGGAAATTTTGTAAGTTCCTACGGGGATATACCAAAAGGGAAAAAAGTGATTACCTTGACGGCTTGCCCAAACCCCTGAAATACATGTTCGCTAGAGTTAGAACATACCCCAACTGAAAAGATGGAATTTTCGTACATCCATGCGGAATTTTTCCCTTAACGGCCTGCATAAACTTCTTTGGCTAGAAGCCTGAAATTTGATATACCTGTTTTCTGGAGTATAAGGGTAACTACTGATTTTTGGAAAGTTCTGTCTCCTTTCCCTTGCGTGTCTGCTAATGCTGTTATATGATACTTTTTGAACTATTGTCATCTGAGGACTCCAGCAATTCCGGATAAAAACTTCAATTTAGTAAAACTCCAGAAAAAATGTCTTTCTTAAATATGTTTAGTTGATTAATTGATCAATTTGGGATTAGCTTGTTTCTATGTCTGAAATACCTCCATGAAAGTTACTAAGACATAGACGTTTCCTTGGAAGTTGTGAGAAAGTATTATGTATATGAAAAAGTTTGTTCGTCAAAGAAGCCAACACAAAAAAAAAAGGATTGCTCAAAAGATTTTCAGTTAATTATATTTGATTTCAGTTAAATATTTAATTGATTCAATTAATTGTTGAATTTCTGGTTAAATAAGATTATTCTAATCAGATATGATAATATATAATTATATACGAAATTTGAATCTATCCAATTATATATTCCAGCCAGTTAAAATTGAAGAACCTTTTAAAACATGACCGACCTGAAAGTACCTACTCCATTATTAGTGATATAGGAAAATTCCTAGATTGCAAGCTGTCTCATGACCGATAAAAAAAGGACCGATCTAAAAAAATACCCACATATCTATCGTACAAATATGCTTGGGAAAAGTTTAATACTAAAATTAAATTGAATTTTTAACACATATTTTTCGATTTTAAAACATATCCTTAAGTAGTTGTATTAAATGCGATTATAAATGCGAGAATATTGTGTCCCTGGTTAGAACTATTTAGGAAAAATGTTTGCAATCCGTGCCCAATGATATCTAGTCCAGAACTGGTTACACAAGACCACGAGAAGCACAACAAAACTACAAGAAGCATACGTTTCTCAGATACCAAGTTTACAGCGGAAAAAATGTCTTGAAAACTTGTAACGACGAGATTTCCTCCGTTAGCTGGGGTAAGCTCGCGGGGGTAGGGATCGTCACAGAAATTTCTTTGATCCAGTGACCGAGAGTAAAAGACGTGATGTTATACAAAGGTAAATTCGTTTATTGTTGTTAATACTACAGGGTTTAAAAGAGAGAGAGAGAGCGAGAGAAAGAGAGAGGAGAGAGAGATAATGAGAGAGAATGAAGAAGCGACCTGGGACGGCACGCTCCCTCTGGTATCTTCACGGGGAGGACAGCGACCGGGGACGGCACGCTTCCTTCGATGAACTACGTCTAGGCGAGGGCAGCGACCTGGGACGGCACGCTCCCTCTGGTATCTTCACGGGGAGGACAGCGACCGGGGACGGCACGCTTCCTTTGATGAACTACGTCTAGGCGAGGGCAGCGACCTGGGACGGCACGCTCCCTCTGGTATCTTCAAAGAGGAGGACAGCGACCAGGGACGGCACACTTCCTCTGATGAACTACGACGTCTAGGGGAGGGCAGCGACCTGGGACGGCACGCTTACTCTGATGAACTCCGTGTGACCTGCGTTGACTAAGTGAGAGGGAGAGAAAGAGAGAGGGAGAGAGGGAGAGAGAGAGAGATAAAGAGAGAGGATGAAAGAGCGACCTGGGACGGCACGCTCCCTCTGGTATCTTCAAGGGGGAGGACAGCGACCGGGGACGGCACGCTTCCTCTGCTGAACTACGTCTAGGCGAGGGCAGCGACCTGGGACGGCACGCTCCCTCTGGTATCTTCAAGGGGAGGGCAGCGACCGGGGACGGCACGCTTCCTCTGATGAACTACGTCTAGGCGAGGGCAGCGACCTGGGACGGCACGCTCCCTCTGGTATCTTCAAGGGGGGAGGACAGCGACCGGGGACGGCACGCTTCCTCTGATGAACTACGTCTAGGCGAGGGCAGCGACCTGGGACGGCACGCTCCCTCTGGTATCTTCAAGGGGGAGGACAGCGACCGGGGACGGCACGCTTCCTCTGAGGTACTACGTCTAGCTGAGGGCAGCGACCTGGGACGGCACGCTCCCTCTGGTATCTTCAAAGGGGAGGAGAGCGACCTGGGACGGCACGCTTACTCTGATGAACTCCGTGTGACCTGCGTTGACTAAGTGAGAGGGAGAGAAAGAGAGAGGGAGAGAGAGAGAGATAAAGAGATAAAGAGAGAGGATGAAAGAGCGACCTGGGACGGCACGCTCCCTCTGGTATCTTCAAGGGGGAGGACAGCGACCGGGGACGGCACGCTTCCTCTGATGAACTACGTCTAGGCGAGGGCAGCGACCTGGGACGGCACGCTCCCTCTGGTATCTTCAAGGGGGAGGACAGCGACCGGGGACGGCACGCTTCCTCTGATGAACTACGTCTAGGTGAGGGCAGCGACCTGGGACGGCACGCTCCCTCTGGTATCTTCACGGGGGAGGACAGCGACCGGGGACGGCACGCTTATACTGATGAACTCCGTGTGACCTGCGTTGACTAAGTGAGAGGGAGAGAAAGAGAGAGGGAGAGAGAGAGAGAGAGGGAGAGAGAGAGAGATAGAGATAAGGAGAGAGAGAGAGATAGAGATAAGGAGAGAGGATGAAAGAGCGACCGGGGACGGCACGCTCCCTCTGGTATCTTCACGGGGGAGGACAGCGACCAGGGGACGGCACGCTTCCACTGGTATCTTCAAGGATATTGGCAGGACCTTCAAGGATGTTCGTAGGACCTCCCAGGACGTTGACAGGACCTTCAAGGATGTTGACAGGACCTTCAAGGATGTTGACCTTCAAGGATATCCGCAGGATCTTCAAGGATATCGGCAGGACCTTCAAGGATATCGCAGGACCTTCAAGGATATCAGCAGGACCTTCAAGGATGTTGACAGGACCTTCAAGGATGTTGACAGGACCTTCAAGGATATCCGCAGGATCTTCAAGGATATCGGCAGGACCTTCAAGGATATCGGCAGGACCTTCAAGGATATCGCAGGACCTTCAAGGATATCAGCAGGACCTTCAAGGATGTTGACAGGACCTTCAAGGATATCCGCAGGATCTTCAAGGATATCGGCAGGACCTTCAAGGATATCGCAGGACCTTCAAGGATATCAGCAGGACCTTCAAGGATGTTGACAGGACCTTCAAGGATGTTGACAGGACCTTCAAGGATGTTGACAGGACCTTCAAGGATATCCGCAGGATCTTCAAGGATATCGGCAGGACCTTCAAGGATATCGGCAGGACAAGTTGCCCAAGGATGCTCGCAGGATTAGAATTTAATATTTAGTGCTGAAATTACCTTGTGTTCTCGTTCACGGCTGCTGGCGACTGACCCAGATTTGTTCAATGTTGCTCTTTATATACCCCTAAGGGCAGCTATTTGTAGTTGTCGCCAGTGTAATAACAAAGTGTGTAGACAGAAACGAGCGACGCGACTTCTGTCGTTACACATGGTCCTCCCCTGGGGAGGGTGGGCCGGTTATTTTCCTTTCAATCGCCTATGTTTTCGGTGAAACTTTTTGAGATGGCTAATTTGGTTCTGGAACGGGTGTCTGGTATATTTTGGTACCCCATAAAGTGATACAATGGTTTCAAAACGATGACGTGGTGGTGTTGGGATTGGTTGGGATTGTGGTATGGGCGATGAAGGAAACGTTGGAGCTGGCTCCAGGGATAATGGAAACGATAGACATGAGTTACAGTGGCGCCCGAGCAGGGACATGGGAGTTTAAGGCTTTGTCGTATTGGATTAAAAGGGCACTAAGCAGAGGAAATAAAAAACATTAACACCGAGTGGAAGAGAGCGAACTAAAGTTCCGAACAAACGTACAACAAGGAAGGTAAATGTATCTAATATACGAGTAGTATCCCTAGTTTAATCCGTAGAAAAACAAAATGGCCCCCATGACGATAACTGCGGAGCTGGTATCGAAATGGAGCGTCTATTTCGACGGAGCGGTCAAGCCTTTTGACTTCATCGAAAGACTGGAGGAATTGTCCTTTATGTACTCCGTGGATATGAATGCTTGCTCTGCCCCGCATGATGCCTTTATTTTTGACGAACAATGCATTGGTTTGGTTCAGGAATAACAATCGTCGCTGGGAAACTTGGTCCAGTTTCAAACAAGATATTTTTAAGTTTTTTCTACCGGCAAGATACTTCGAACGACTCGAAGATACAATTCGAGATCGCTGTCAGAAGGAAAAGGAATCTTTTAGATGTTACGTGTTAGCCATGCAAAACCTGATGCGAAACACCAAATATACGGAGGCACAAATAACGACGAGATTTCCTCCGTTAGCTGGGGTAAGCTCGCGGGGGTAGGGATCGTCACAGAAATTTCTTTGATCCAGTGACCGAGAGTAAAAGACGTGATGTTATACAAAGGTAAATTCGTTTATTGTTGTTAATACTACAGGGTTTAAAAGAGAGAGAGAGGAGAGAGAGATAATGAGAGAGAATGAAGAAGCGACCTGGGACGGCACGCTCCCTCTGGTATCTTCACGTGGAGGACAGCGACCGGGGACGGCACGCTTCCTTTGATGAATTACGTCTAGGCGAGGGCAGCGACCTGGGACGGCACGCTCCCTCTGGTATCTTTACGGGGAGGACAGCGACCGGGGACGGCACGCTTCCTTTGATGAACTACGTCTAGGCGAGGGCAGCGACCTGGGACGGCACGCTCCCTCTGGTATCTTCAAAGAGGAGGACAGCGACCAGGGACGGCACACTTCCTCTGATGAACTACGACGTCTAGGGGAGGGCAGCGACCTGGGACGGCACGCTTACTCTGATGAACTCCGTGTGACCTGCGTTGACTAAGTGAGAGGGAGAGAAAGAGAGAGGGAGAGAGGGAGAGAGAGAGAGATAAAGAGAGAGGATGAAAGAGCGACCTGGGACGGCACGCTCCCTCTGGTATCTTCAAGGGGGAGGACAGCGACCGGGGACGGCACGCTTCCTCTGCTGAACTACGTCTAGGCGAGGGCAGCGACCTGGGACGGCACGCTCCCTCTGGTATCTTCAAGGGGAGGGCAGCGACCGGGGACGGCACGCTTCCTCTGATGAACTACGTCTAGGCGAGGGCAGCGACCTGGGACGGCACGCTCCCTCTGGTATCTTCAAGGGGGGAGGACAGCGACCGGGGACGGCACGCTTCCTCTGATGAACTACGTCTAGGCGAGGGCAGCGACCTGGGACGGCACGCTCCCTCTGGTATCTTCAAGGGGGAGGACAGCGACCGGGGACGGCACGCTTCCTCTGAGGTACTACGTCTAGCTGAGGGCAGCGACCTGGGACGGCACGCTCCCTCTGGTATCTTCAAAGGGGAGGACAGCGACCTGGGACGGCACGCTTACTCTGATGAACTCCGTGTGACCTGCGTTGACTAAGTGAGAGGGAGAGAAAGAGAGAGGGAGAGAGAGAGAGAGAGAGAGATAAAGAGAGAGGATGAAAGAGCGACCTGGGACGGCACGCTCCCTCTGGTATCTTCAAGGGGGAGGACAGCGACCGGGGACGGCACGCTTCCTCTGATGAACTACGTCTAGGCGAGGGCAGCGACCTGGGACGGCACGCTCCCTCTGGTATCTTCAAGGGGGAGGACAGCGACCGGGGACGGCACGCTTCCTCTGTTGAACTACGTCTAGGTGAGGGCAGCGACCTGGGACGGCACGCTCCCTCTGGTATCTTCACGGGGGAGGACAGCGACCGAGGGGATATACCAAAAGGGAAAAAAGTGATTACCTTGAAATACATGTTCGCTAGAGTTAGAACATACCCCAACTGAAAAGATGGAATTTTCGTACATCCATGCGGAATTTTTCCCTTAACGGCCTGCATAAACTTCTTTGGCTAGAAGCCTGAAATTTGATATACCTGTTTTCTGGAGTATAAGGGTAACTACTGATTTTTGGAAAGTTCTGTCTCCTTTCCCTTGCGTGTCTGCTAATGCTGTTATATGATACTTTTTGAACTATTGTCATCTGAGGACTCCAGCAATTCCGGATAAAAACTTCAATTTAGTAAAACTCCAGAAAAAATGTCTTTCTTAAATATGTTTAGTTGATTAATTGATCAATTTGGAATTAGCTTGTTTCTATGTCTGAAATACCTCCATGAAAGTTACTAAGACATAGACGTTTCCTTGGAAGTTGTGAGAAAGTATTATGTATATGAAAAAGTTTGTTCGTCAAAGAAGCCAACACAAAAAAAAAGGATTGCTCAAAAGATTTTCAGTTAATTATATTTGATTTCAGTTAAATATTTAATTGATTCAATTAATTGTTGAATTTCTGGTTAAATAAGATTATTCTAATCAGATATGATAATATATAATTATATACGAAATTTGAATCTATCCAATTATATATTCCAGCCAGTTAAAATTGAAGAACCTTTTAAAACATGACCGACCTGAAAGTACCTACTCCATTATTAGTGATATAGGAAAATTCCTAGATTGCAAGCTGTCTCATGACCGATAAAAAAAGGACCGATCTAAAAAAATACCCACATATCTATCGTACAAATATGCTTGGGAAAAGTTTAATACTAAAATTAAATTGAATTTTTAACACATATTTTTCGATTTTAAAACATATCCTTAAGTAGTTGTATTAAATGCGATTATAAATGCGAGAATATTGTGTCCCTGGTTAGAACTATTTAGGAAAAATGTTTGCAATCCGTGCCCAATGATATCTAGTCCAGAACTGGTTACACAAGACCACGAGAAGCACAACAAAACTACAAGAAGCATACGTTTCTCAGATACCAAGTTTACAGCGGAAAAAATGTCTTGAAAACTTGTAACGACGAGATTTCCTCCGTTAGCTGGGGTAAGCTCGCGGGGGTAGGGATCGTCACAGAAATTTCTTTGATCCAGTGACCGAGAGTAAAAGACGTGATGTTATACAAAGGTAAATTCGTTTATTGTTGTTAATACTACAGGGTTTAAAAGAGAGAGAGAGAGCGAGAGAGAGAGAGAGGAGAGAGAGATAATGAGAGAGAATGAAGAAGCGACCTGGGACGGCACGCTCCCTCTGGTATCTTCACGGGGAGGACAGCGACCGGGGACGGCACGCTTCCTTCGATGAACTACGTCTAGGCGAGGGCAGCGACCTGGGACGGCACGCTCCTTCTGGTATCTTCACGGGGAGGACAGCGACCGGGGACGGCACGCTTCCTTTGATGAACTACGTCTAGACGAGGGCAGCGACCTGGGACGGCACGCTCCCTCTGGTATCTTCAAAGAGGAGGACAGCGACCAGGGACGGCACACTTCCTCTGATGAACTACGACGTCTAGGGGAGGGCAGCGACCTGGGACGGCACGCTTACTCTGATGAACTCCGTGTGACCTGCGTTGACTAAGTGAGAGGGAGAGAAAGAGAGAGGGAGAGAGAGAGAGATAAAGAGAGAGGATGAAAGAGCGACCTGGGACGGCACGCTCCCTCTGGTATCTTCAAGGGGGAGGACAGCGACCGGGGACGGCACGCTTCCTCTGCTGAACTACGTCTAGGCGAGGGCAGCGACCTGGGACGGCACGCTCCCTCTGGTATCTTCAAGGGGGAGGGCAGCGACCGGGGACGGCACGCTTCCTCTGATGAACTACGTCTAGGCGAGGGCAGCGACCTGGGACGGCACGCTCCCTCTGGTATCTTCAAGGGGGGAGGACAGCGACCGGGGACGGCACGCTTCCTCTGATGAACTACGTCTAGGCGAGGGCAGCGACCTGGGACGGCACGCTCCCTCTGGTATCTTCAAGGGGGAGGACAGCGACCGGGGACGGCACGCTTCCTCTGAGGTACTACGTCTAGCTGAGGGCAGCGACCTGGGACGGCACGCTCCCTCTGGTATCTTCAAAGGGGAGGAGAGCGACCTGGGACGGCACGCTTACTCTGATGAACTCCGTGTGACCTGCGTTGACTAAGTGAGAGGGAGAGAAAGAGAGAGGGAGAGAGAGAGAGAGAGAGATAAAGAGATAAAGAGAGAGGATGAAAGAGCGACCTGGGACGGCACGCTCCCTCTGGTATCTTCAAGGGGGAGGACAGCGACCGGGGACGGCACGCTTCCTCTGCTGAACTACGTCTAGGCGAGGGCAGCGACCTGGGACGGCACGCTCCCTCTGGTATCTTCAAGGGGGAGGACAGCGACCGGGGACGGCACGCTTCCTCTGATGAACTACGTCTAGGTGAGGGCAGCGACCTGGGACGGCACGCTCCCTCTGGTATCTTCACGGGGGAGGACAGCGACCGGGGACGGCACGCTTATACTGATGAACTCCGTGTGACCTGCGTTGACTAAGTGAGAGGGAGAGAAAGAGAGAGGGAGAGAGAGAGAGAGAGGGAGAGAGAGAGAGATAGAGATAAGAAGAGAGGATGAAAGAGCGACCGGGGACGGCACGCTCCCTCTGGTATCTTCACGGGGGAGGACAGCGACCAGGGGACGGCACGCTTCCACTGGTATCTTCAAGGATATTGGCAGGACCTTCAAGGATGTTCGTAGGACCTCCCAGGACGTTGACAGGACCTTCAAGGATGTTGACAGGACCTTCAAGGATGTTGACCTTCAAGGATATCGGCAGGATCTTCAAGGATATCGGCAGGACCTTCAAGGATATCGCAGGACCTTCAAGGATATCAGCAGGACCTTCAAGGATGTTGACAGGACCTTCAAGGATGTTGACAGGACCTTCAAGGATATCCGCAGGATCTTCAAGGATATCGGCAGGACCTTCAAGGATATCGGCAGGACCTTCAAGGATATCGCAGGACCTTCAAGGATATCAGCAGGACCTTCAAGGATGTTGACAGGACCTTCAAGGATATCCGCAGGATCTTCAAGGATATCGGCAGGACCTTCAAGGATATCGCAGGACCTTCAAGGATATCAGCAGGACCTTCAAGGATGTTGACAGGACCTTCAAGGATATCCGCAGGATCTTCAAGGATATCGGCAGGACCTTCAAGGATATCGCAGGACCTTCAAGGATATCAGCAGGACCTTCAAGGATGTTGACAGGACCTTCAAGGATGTTGACAGGACCTTCAAGGATGTTGACAGGACCTTCAAGGATGTTGACAGGACCTTCAAGGATGTTGACAGGACCTTCAAGGATATCCGCAGGATCTTCAAGGATATCGGCAGGACCTTCAAGGATATCGGCAGGACAAGTTGCCCAAGGATGCTCGCAGGATTAGAATTTAATATTTAGTGCTGAAATTACCTTGTGTTCTCGTTCACGGCTGCTGGCGACTGACCCAGATTTGTTCAATGTTGCTCTTTATATACCCCTAAGGGCAGCTATTTGTAGTTGTCGCCAGTGTAATAACAAAGTGTGTAGACAGAAACGAGCGACGCGACTTCTGTCGTTACACATGGTCCTCCCCTGGGGAGGGTGGGCCGGTTATTTTCCTTTCAATCGCCTATGTTTTCGGTGAAACTTTTTGAGATGGCTAATTTGGTTCTGGAACGGGTGTCTGGTATATTTTGGTACCCCATAAACTGATACAATGGTTTCAAAACGATGACGTGGTGGTGTTGGGATTGGTTGGGATTGTGGTATGGGCGATGAAGGAAACGTTGGAGCTGGCTCCAGGGATAATGGAAACGATAGACATGAGTTACAGTGGCGCCCGAGCAGGGACATGGGAGTTTAAGGCTTTGTCGTATTGGATTAAAAGGGCACTAAGCAGAGGAAATAAAAAACATTAACACCGAGTGGAAGAGAGCGAACTAAAGTTCCGAACAAACGTACAACAAGGAAGGTAAATGTATCTAATATACGAGTAGTATCCCTAGTTTAATCCGTAGAAAAACAAAATGGCCCCCATGACGATAACTGCGGAGCTGGTATCGAAATGGAGCGTTTATTTCGACGGAGCGGTCAAGCCTTTTGACTTCATCGAAAGACTGGAGGAATTGTCCTTTATGTACTCCGTGGATATGAATGCTTGCTCTGCCCCGCATGATGCCTTTATTTTTGACGAACAATGCATTGGTTTGGTTCAGGAATAACAATCGTCGCTGGGAAACTTGGTCCAGTTTCAAACAAGATATTTTTAAGTTTTTTCTACCGGCAAGATACTTCGAACGACTCGAAGATACAATTCGAGATCGCTGTCAGAAGGAAAAGGAATCTTTTAGATGTTACGTGTTAGCCATGCAAAATCTGATGCGAAACACCAAATATACGGAGGCACAAATAACGACGAGATTTCCTCCGTTAGCTGGGGTAAGCTCGCGGGGGTAGGGATCGTCACAGAAATTTCTTTGATCCAGTGACCGAGAGTAAAAGACGTGATGTTATACAAAGGTAAATTCGTTTATTGTTGTTAATACTACAGGGTTTAAAAGAGAGAGAGAGGAGAGAGAGATAATGAGAGAGAATGAAGAAGCGACCTGGGACGGCACGCTCCCTCTGGTATCTTCACGGGGAGGACAGCGACCGGGGACGGCACGCTTCCTTTGATGAACTACGTCTAGGCGAGGGCAGCGACCTGGGACGGCACGCTCCCTCTGGTATCTTTACGGGGAGGACAGCGACCGGGGACGGCACGCTTCCTTTGATGAACTACGTCTAGGCGAGGGCAGCGACCTGGGACGGCACGCTCCCTCTGGTATCTTCAAAGAGGAGGACAGCGACCAGGGACGGCACACTTCCTCTGATGAACTACGACGTCTAAGGGAGGGCAGCGACCTGGGACGGCACGCTTACTCTGATGAACTCCGTGTGACCTGCGTTGACTAAGTGAGAGGGAGAGAAAGAGAGAGGGAGAGAGAGAGAGATAAAGAGAGAGGATGAAAGAGCGACCTGGGACGGCACGCTCCCTCTGGTATCTTCAAGGGGGAGGACAGCGACCGGGGACGGCACGCTTCCTCTGCTGAACTACGTCTAGGCGAGGGCAGCGACCTGGGACGCCACGCTCCCTCTGGTATCTTCAAGGGGGAGGGCAGCGACCGGGGACGGCACGCTTCCTCTGATGAACTACGTCTAGGCGAGGGCAGCGACCTGGGACGGCACGCTCCCTCTGGTATCTTCAAGGGGGGAGGACAGCGACCGGGGACGGCACGCTTCCTCTGATGAACTACGTCTAGGCGAGGGCAGCGACCTGGGACGGCACGCTCCCTCTGGTATCTTCAAGGGGGAGGACAGCGACCGGGGACGGCACGCTTCCTCTGAGGTACTACGTCTAGCTGAGGGCAGCGACCTGGGACGGCACGCTCCCTCTGGTATCTTCAAAGGGGAGGACAGCGACCTGGGACGGCACGCTTACTCTGATGAACTCCGTGTGACCTGCGTTGACTAAGTGAGAGGGAGAGAAAGAGAGAGGGAGAGAGAGAGAGAGAGATAAAGAGAGAGGATGAAAGAGCGACCTGGGACGGCACGCTCCCTCTGGTATCTTCAAGGGGGAGGACAGCGACCGGGGACGGCACGCTTCCTCTGATGAACTACGTCTAGGCGAGGGCAGCGACCTGGGACGGCACGCTCCCTCTGGTATCTTCAAGGGGGAGGACAGCGACCGGGGACGGCACGCTTCCTCTGATGAACTACGTCTAGGTGAGGGCAGCGACCTGGGACGGCACGCTCCCTCTGGTATCTTCACGGGGGAGGACAGCGACCGAGGACGGCACGCTTACACTGATGAACTCCGTGTGACCTGCGTTGACTAAGTGAGAGGGACAGAAAGAGAGAGGGAGAGAGAGAGAGGGAGAGAGAGATAGAGATAAGGAGAGAGGATGAAAGAGCGACCGGGGACGGCACGCTCCCTCTGGTATCTTCACGGGGGAGGACAGCGACCAGGGGACGGCACGCTTCCACTGGTATCTTCAAGGATATTG
The DNA here is from genome assembly GCA_949748255.1 of Eustalomyia histrio. Classification (NCBI taxonomy): domain Eukaryota; kingdom Metazoa; phylum Arthropoda; class Insecta; order Diptera; family Anthomyiidae; genus Eustalomyia; species Eustalomyia histrio. The sequence continues at coordinate 33,781,136 of OX456524.1, forward strand.
GCAGGACCTTCAAGGATGTTCGTGGGACCTCCCAGGACGTTGACAGGACCTTCAAGGATGTTGACAGGACCTTCAAGGATGTTGACCTTCAAGGATATCCGCAGGATCTTCAAGGATATCGGCAGGACCTTCAAGGATATCGCAGGACCTTCAAGGATATCAGCAGGACCTTCAAGGATGTTGACAGGACCTTCAAGGATGTTGACAGGACCTTCAAGGATATCCGCAGGATCTTCAAGGATATCGGCAGGACCTTCAAGGATATCGGCAGGACCTTCAAGGATATCGCAGGACCTTCAAGGATATCAGCAGGACCTTCAAGGATGTTGACAGGACCTTCAAGGATATCCGCAGGATCTTCAAGGATATCGGCAGGACCTTCAAGGATATCGCAGGACCTTCAAGGATATCAGCAGGACCTTCAAGGATGTTGACAGGACCTTCAAGGATGTTGACAGGACCTTCAAGGATGTTGACAGGACCTTCAAGGATATCCGCAGGATCTTCAAGGATATCGGCAGGACCTTCAAGGATATCGGCAGGACAAGTTGCCCAAGGATGCTCGCAGGATTAGAATTTAATATTTAGTGCTGAAATTACCTTGTGTTCTCGTTCACGGCTGCTGGCGACTGACCCAGATTTGTTCAATGTTGCTCTTTATATACCCCTAAGGGCAGCTATTTGTAGTTGTCGCCAGTGTAATAACAAAGTGTGTAGACAGAAACGAGCGACGCGACCTTCAAGGATGTTGACAGGACCTTCAAGGATATCCGCAGGATCTTCAAGGATATCGGCAGGACCTTCAAGGATATCGGCAGGACCTTCAAGGATATCGCAGGACCTTCAAGGATATCAGCAGGACCTTCAAGGATGTTGACAGGACCTTCAAGGATATCCGCAGGATCTTCAAGGATATCGGCAGGACCTTCAAGGATATCGCAGGACCTTCAAGGATATCAGCAGGACCTTCAAGGATGTTGACAGGACCTTCAAGGATGTTGACAGGACCTTCAAGGATGTTGACAGGACCTTCAAGGATATCCGCAGGATCTTAAAGGATATCGGCAGGACCTTCAAGGATATCGGCAGGACAAGTTGCCCAAGGATGCTCGCAGGATTAGAATTTAATATTTAGTGCTGAAATTACCTTGTGTTCTCGTTCACGGCTGCTGGCGACTGACCCAGATTTGTTCAATGTTGCTCTTTATATACCCCTAAGGGCAGCTATTTGTAGTTGTCGCCAGTGTAATAACAAAGTGTGTAGACAGAAACGAGCGACGCGACTTCTGTCGTTACACATGGTCCTCCCCTGGGGAGGGTGGGCCGGTTATTTTCCTTTCAATCGCCTATGTTTTCGGTGAAACTTTTTGAGATGGCTAATTTGGTTCTGGAACGGGTGTCTGGTATATTTTGGTACCCCATAAAGTGATACAATGGTTTCAAAACGATGACGTGGTGGTGTTGGGATTGGTTGGGATTGTGGTATGGGCGATGAAGGAAACGTTGGAGCTGGCTCCAGGGATAATGGAAACGATAGACATGAGTTACAGTGGCGCCCGAGCAGGGACATGGGAGTTTAAGGCTTTGTCGTATTGGATTAAAAGGGCACTAAGCAGAGGAAATAAAAAACATTAACACCGAGTGGAAGAGAGCGAACTAAAGTTCCGAACAAACGTACAACAAGGAAGGTAAATGTATCTAATATACGAGTAGTATCCCTAGTTTAATCCGTAGAAAAACAAAATGGCCCCCATGACGATAACTGCGGAGCTGGTATCGAAATGGAGCGTCTATTTCGACGGAGCGGTCAAGCCTTTTGACTTCATCGAAAGACTGGAGGAATTGTCCTTTATGTACTCCGTGGATATGAATGCTTGCTCTGCCCCGCATGATGCCTTTATTTTTGACGAACAATGCATTGGTTTGGTTCAGGAATAACAATCGTCGCTGGGAAACTTGGTCCAGTTTCAAACAAGATATTTTTAAGTTTTTTCTACCGGCAAGATACTTCGAACGACTCGAAGATACAATTCGAGATCGCTGTCAGAAGGAAAAGGAATCTTTTAGATGTTACGTGTTAGCCATGCAAAATCTGATGCGAAACACCAAATATACGGAGGCACAAATAACGACGAGATTTCCTCCGTTAGCTGGGGTAAGCTCGCGGGGGTAGGGATCGTCACAGAAATTTCTTTGATCCAGTGACCGAGAGTAAAAGACGTGATGTTATACAAAGGTAAATTCGTTTATTGTTGTTAATACTACAGGGTTTAAAAGAGAGAGAGAGGAGAGAGAGATAATGAGAGAGAATGAAGAAGCGACCTGGGACGGCACGCTCCCTCTGGTATCTTCACGGGGAGGACAGCGACCGGGGACGGCACGCTTCCTTTGATGAACTACGTCTAGGCGAGGGCAGCGACCTGGGACGGCACGCTCCCTCTGGTATCTTTACGGGGAGGACAGCGACCGGGGACGGCACGCTTCCTTTGATGAACTACGTCTAGGCGAGGGCAGCGACCTGGGACGGCACGCTCCCTCTGGTATCTTCAAAGAGGAGGACAGCGACCAGGGACGGCACACTTCCTCTGATGAACTACGACGTCTAAGGGAGGGCAGCGACCTGGGACGGCACGCTTACTCTGATGAACTCCGTGTGACCTGCGTTGACTAAGTGAGAGGGAGAGAAAGAGAGAGGGAGAGAGAGAGAGATAAAGAGAGAGGATGAAAGAGCGACCTGGGACGGCACGCTCCCTCTGGTATCTTCAAGGGGGAGGACAGCGACCGGGGACGGCACGCTTCCTCTGCTGAACTACGTCTAGGCGAGGGCAGCGACCTGGGACGGCACGCTCCCTCTGGTATCTTCAAGGGGGAGGGCAGCGACCGGGGACGGCACGCTTCCTCTGATGAACTACGTCTAGGCGAGGGCAGCGACCTGGGACGGCACGCTCCCTCTGGTATCTTCAAGGGGGGAGGACAGCGACCGGGGACGGCACGCTTCCTCTGATGAACTACGTCTAGGCGAGGGCAGCGACCTGGGACGGCACGCTCCCTCTGGTATCTTCAAGGGGGAGGACAGCGACCGGGGACGGCACGCTTCCTCTGAGGTACTACGTCTAGCTGAGGGCAGCGACCTGGGACGGCACGCTCCCTCTGGTATCTTCAAAGGGGAGGACAGCGACCTGGGACGGCACGCTTACTCTGATGAACTCCGTGTGACCTGCGTTGACTAAGTGAGAGGGAGAGAAAGAGAGAGGGAGAGAGAGAGAGAGAGAGAGATAAAGAGAGAGGATGAAAGAGCGACCTGGGACGGCACGCTCCCTCTGGTATCTTCAAGGGGGAGGACAGCGACCGGGGACGGCACGCTTCCTCTGATGAACTACGTCTAGGCGAGGGCAGCGACCTGGGACGGCACGCTCCCTCTGGTATCTTCAAGGGGGAGGACAGCGACCGGGGACGGCACGCTTCCTCTGATGAACTACGTCTAGGTGAGGGCAGCGACCTGGGACGGCACGCTCCCTCTGGTATCTTCACGGGGGAGGACAGCGACCGAGGACGGCACGCTTACACTGATGAACTCCGTGTGACCTGCGTTGACTAAGTGAGAGGGACAGAAAGAGAGAGGGAGAGAGAGAGAGAGAGGGAGAGAGAGATAGAGATAAGGAGAGAGGATGAAAGAGCGACCGGGGACGGCACGCTCCCTCTGGTATCTTCACGGGGGAGGACAGCGACCAGGGGACGGCACGCTTCCACTGGTATCTTCAAGGATATTGGCAGGACCTTCAAGGATGTTCGTGGGACCTCCCAGGACGTTGACAGGACCTTCAAGGATGTTGACAGGACCTTCAAGGATGTTGACCTTCAAGGATATCCGCAGGATCTTCAAGGATATCGGCAGGACCTTCAAGGATATCGCAGGACCTTCCAAGGATATCAGCAGGACCTTCAAGGATGTTGACAGGACCTTCAAGGATGTTGACAGGACCTTCAAGGATATCCGCAGGATCTTCAAGGATATCGGCAGGACCTTCAAGGATATCGGCAGGACCTTCAAGGATATCGCAGGACCTTCAAGGATATCAGCAGGACCTTCAAGGATGTTGACAGGACCTTCAAGGATATCCGCAGGATCTTAAAGGATATCGGCAGGACCTTCAAGGATATCGCAGGACCTTCAAGGATATCAGCAGGACCTTCAAGGATGTTGACAGGACCTTCAAGGATGTTGACAGGACCTTCAAGGATGTTGACAGGACCTTCAAGGATATCCGCAGGATCTTCAAGGATATCGGCAGGACCTTCAAGGATATCGGCAGGACAAGTTGCCCAAGGATGCTCGCAGGATTAGAATTTAATATTTAGTGCTGAAATTACCTTGTGTTCTCGTTCACGGCTGCTGGCGACTGACCCAGATTTGTTCAATGTTGCTCTTTATATACCCCTAAGGGCAGCTATTTGTAGTTGTCGCCAGTGTAATAACAAAGTGTGTAGACAGAAACGAGCGACGCGACCTTCAAGGATGTTGACAGGACCTTCAAGGATATCCGCAGGATCTTCAAGGATATCGGCAGGACCTTCAAGGATATCGGCAGGACCTTCAAGGATATCGCAGGACCTTCAAGGATATCAGCAGGACCTTCAAGGATGTTGACAGGACCTTCAAGGATATCCGCAGGATCTTCAAGGATATCGGCAGGACCTTCAAGGATATCGCAGGACCTTCAAGGATATCAGCAGGACCTTCAAGGATGTTGACAGGACCTTCAAGGATGTTGACAGGACCTTCAAGGATGTTGACAGGACCTTCAAGGATATCCGCAGGATCTTCAAGGATATCGGCAGGACCTTCAAGGATATCGGCAGGACAAGTTGCCCAAGGATGCTCGCAGGATTAGAATTTAATATTTAGTGCTGAAATTACCTTGTGTTCTCGTTCACGGCTGCTGGCGACTGACCCAGATTTGTTCAATGTTGCTCTTTATATACCCCTAAGGGCAGCTATTTGTAGTTGTCGCCAGTGTAATAACAAAGTGTGTAGACAGAAACGAGCGACGCGACTTCTGTCGTTACACATGGTCCTCCCCTGGGGAGGGTGGGCCGGTTATTTTCCTTTCAATCGCCTATGTTTTCGGTGAAACTTTTTGAGATGGCTAATTTGGTTCTGGAACGGGTGTCTGGTATATTTTGGTACCCCATAAAGTGATACAATGGTTTCAAAACGATGACGTGGTGGTGTTGGGATTGGTTGGGATTGTGGTATGGGCGATGAAGGAAACGTTGGAGCTGGCTCCAGGGATAATGGAAACGATAGACATGAGTTACAGTGGCGCCCGAGCAGGGACATGGGAGTTTAAGGCTTTGTCGTATTGGATTAAAAGGGCACTAAGCAGAGGAAATAAAAAACATTAACACCGAGTGGAAGAGAGCGAACTAAAGTTCCGAACAAACGTACAACAAGGAAGGTAAATGTATCTAATATACGAGTAGTATCCCTAGTTTAATCCGTAGAAAAACAAAATGGCCCCCATGACGATAACTGCGGAGCTGGTATCGAAATGGAGCGTCTATTTCGACGGAGCGGTCAAGCCTTTTGACTTCATCGAAAGACTGGAGGAATTGTCCTTTATGTACTCCGTGGATATGAATGCTTGCTCTGCCCCGCATGATGCCTTTATTTTTGACGAACAATGCATTGGTTTGGTTCAGGAATAACAATCGTCGCTGGGAAACTTGGTCCAGTTTCAAACAAGATATTTTTAAGTTTTTTCTACCGGCAAGATACTTCGAACGACTCGAAGATACAATTCGAGATCGCTGTCAGAAGGAAAAGGAATCTTTTAGATGTTACGTGTTAGCCATGCAAAATCTGATGCGAAACACCAAATATACGGAGGCACAAATAACGACGAGATTTCCTCCGTTAGCTGGGGTAAGCTCGCGGGGGTAGGGATCGTCACAGAAATTTCTTTGATCCAGTGACCGAGAGTAAAAGACGTGATGTTATACAAAGGTAAATTCGTTTATTGTTGTTAATACTACAGGGTTTAAAAGAGAGAGAGAGGAGAGAGAGATAATGAGAGAGAATGAAGAAGCGACCTGGGACGGCACGCTCCCTCTGGTATCTTCACGGGGAGGACAGCGACCGGGGACGGCACGCTTCCTTTGATGAACTACGTCTAGGCGAGGGCAGCGACCTGGGACGGCACGCTCCCTCTGGTATCTTCAAGGGGGAGGACAGCGACCGGGGACGGCACGCTTCCTCTGATGAACTACGTCTAGGCGAGGGCAGCGACCTGGGACGGCACGCTCCCTCTGGTATCTTCAAGGGGGAGGACAGCGACCGGGGACGGCACGCTTCCTCTGATGAACTACGTCTAGGTGAGGGCAGCGACCTGGGACGGCACGCTCCCTCTGGTATCTTCACGGGGGAGGACAGCGACCGAGGACGGCACGCTTACACTGATGAACTCCGTGTGACCTGCGTTGACTAAGTGAGAGGGACAGAAAGAGAGAGGGAGAGAGAGAGAGAGAGGGAGAGAGAGATAGAGATAAGGAGAGAGGATGAAAGAGCGACCGGGGACGGCACGCTCCCTCTGGTATCTTCACGGGGGAGGACAGCGACCAGGGGACGGCACGCTTCCACTGGTATCTTCAAGGATATTGGCAGGACCTTCAAGGATGTTCGTAGGACCTCCCAGGACGTTGACAGGACCTTCAAGGATGTTGACAGGACCTTCAAGGATGTTGACCTTCAAGGATATCCGCAGGATCTTCAAGGATATCGGCAGGACCTTCAAGGATATCGCAGGACCTTCAAGGATATCAGCAGGACCTTCAAGGATGTTGACAGGACCTTCAAGGATGTTGACAGGACCTTCAAGGATATCCGCAGGATCTTCAAGGATATCGGCAGGACCTTCAAGGATATCGGCAGGACCTTCAAGGATATCGCAGGACCTTCAAGGATATCAGCAGGACCTTCAAGGATGTTGACAGGACCTTCAAGGATATCCGCAGGATCTTCAAGGATATCGGCAGGACCTTCAAGGATATCGCAGGACCTTCAAGGATATCAGCAGGACCTTCAAGGATGTTGACAGGACCTTCAAGGATGTTGACAGGACCTTCAAGGATGTTGACAGGACCTTCAAGGATGTTGACAGGACCTTCAAGGATATCCGCAGGATCTTCAAAGATATCGGCAGGACCTTCAAGGATATCGGCAGGACAAGTTGCCCAAGGATGCTCGCAGGATTAGAATTTAATATTTAGTGCTGAAATTACCTTGTGTTCTCGTTCACGGCTGCTGGCGACTGACCCAGATTTGTTCAATGTTGCTCTTTATATACCCCTAAGGGCAGCTATTTGTAGTTGTCGCCAGTGTAATAACAAAGTGTGTAGACAGAAACGAGCGACGCGACTTCTGTCGTTACACATGGTCCTCCCCTGGGGAGGGTGGGCCGGTTATTTTCCTTTCAATCGCCTATGTTTTCGGTGAAACTTTTTGAGATGGCTAATTTGGTTCTGGAACGGGTGTCTGGTATATTTTGGTACCCCATAAACTGATACAATGGTTTCAAAACGATGACGTGGTGGTGTTGGGATTGGTTGGGATTGTGGTATGGGCGATGAAGGAAACGTTGGAGCTGGCTCCAGGGATAATGGAAACGATAGACATGAGTTACAGTGGCGCCCGAGCAGGGACATGGGAGTTTAAGGCTTTGTCGTATTGGATTAAAAGGGCACTAAGCAGAGGAAATAAAAAACATTAACACCGAGTGGAAGAGAGCGAACTAAAGTTCCGAACAAACGTACAACAAGGAAGGTAAATGTATCTAATATACGAGTAGTATCCCTAGTTTAATCCGTAGAAAAACAAAATGGCCCCCATGACGATAACTGCGGAGCTGGTATCGAAATGGAGCGTTTATTTCGACGGAGCGGTCAAGCCTTTTGACTTCATCGAAAGACTGGAGGAATTGTCCTTTATGTACTCCGTGGATATGAATGCTTGCTCTGCCCCGCATGATGCCTTTATTTTTGACGAACAATGCATTGGTTTGGTTCAGGAATAACAATCGTCGCTGGGAAACTTGGTCCAGTTTCAAACAAGATATTTTTAAGTTTTTTCTACCGGCAAGATACTTCGAACGACTCGAAGATACAATTCGAGATCGCTGTCAGAAGGAAAAGGAATCTTTTAGATGTTACGTGTTAGCCATGCAAAATCTGATGCGAAACACCAAATATACGGAGGCACAAATAACGACGAGATTTCCTCCGTTAGCTGGGGTAAGCTCGCGGGGGTAGGGATCGTCACAGAAATTTCTTTGATCCAGTGACCGAGAGTAAAAGACGTGATGTTATACAAAGGTAAATTCGTTTATTGTTGTTAATACTACAGGGTTTAACAGAGAGAGAGAGGAGAGAGAGATAATGAGAGAGAATGAAGAAGCGACCTGGGACGGCACGCTCCCTCTGGTATCTTCACGGGGAGGACAGCGACCGGGGACGGCACGCTTCCTTTGATGAACTACGTCTAGGCGAGGGCAGCGACCTGGGACGGCACGCTCCCTCTGGTATCTTTACGGGGAGGACAGCGACCGGGGACGGCACGCTTCCTTTGATGAACTACGTCTAGGCGAGGGCAGCGACCTGGGACGGCACGCTCCCTCTGGTATCTTCAAAGAGGAGGACAGCGACCAGGGACGGCACACTTCCTCTGATGAACTACGACGTCTAAGGGAGGGCAGCGACCTGGGACGGCACGCTTACTCTGATGAACTCCGTGTGACCTGCGTTGACTAAGTGAGAGGGAGAGAAAGAGAGAGGGAGAGAGAGAGAGATAAAGAGAGAGGATGAAAGAGCGACCTGGGACGGCACGCTCCCTCTGGTATCTTCAAGGGGGAGGACAGCGACCGGGGACGGCACGCTTCCTCTGCTGAACTACGTCTAGGCGAGGGCAGCGACCTGGGACGGCACGCTCCCTCTGGTATCTTCAAGGGGGAGGGCAGCGACCGGGGACGGCACGCTTCCTCTGATGAACTACGTCTAGGCGAGGGCAGCGACCTGGGACGGCACGCTCCCTCTGGTATCTTCAAGGGGGGAGGACAGCGACCGGGGACGGCACGCTTCCTCTGATGAACTACGTCTAGGCGAGGGCAGCGACCTGGGACGGCACGCTCCCTCTGGTATCTTCAAGGGGGAGGACAGCGACCGGGGACGGCACGCTTCCTCTGAGGTACTACGTCTAGCTGAGGGCAGCGACCTGGGACGGCACGCTCCCTCTGGTATCTTCAAAGGGGAGGACAGCGACCTGGGACGGCACGCTTACTCTGATGAACTCCGTGTGACCTGCGTTGACTAAGTGAGAGGGAGAGAAAGAGAGAGGGAGAGAGAGAGAGAGATAAAGAGATAAAGAGAGAGGATGAAAGAGCGACCTGGGACGGCACGCTCCCTCTGGTATCTTCAAGGGGGAGGACAGCGACCGGGGACGGCACGCTTCCTCTGATGAACTACGTCTAGGTGAGGGCAGCGACCTGGGACGGCACGCTCCCTCTGGTATCTTCACGGGGGAGGACAGCGACCGGGGACGGCACGCTTACACTGATGAACTCCGTGTGACCTGCGTTGACTAAGTGAGAGGGAGAGAAAGAGAGAGGGAGAGAGAGAGAGAGAGGGAGAGAGAGATAGAGATAAGGAGAGAGGATGAAAGAGCGACCGGGGACGGCACGCTCCCTCTGGTATCTTCACGGGGGAGGACAGCGACCAGGGGACGGCACGCTTCCACTGGTATCTTCAAGGATATTGGCAGGACCTTCAAGGATGTTCGTAGGACCTCCCAGGACGTTGACAGGACCTTCAAGGATGTTGACAGGACCTTCAAGGATGTTGACCTTCAAGGATATCCGCAGGATCTTCAAGGATATCGGCAGGACCTTCAAGGATATCAGCAGGACCTTCAAGGATGTTGACAGGACCTTCAAGGATGTTGACAGGACCTTCAAGGATATCCGCAGGATCTTCAAGGATATCGGCAGGATCTTCAAGGATATCGGCAGGACCTTCAAGGATATCGGCAGGACCTTCAAGGATATCGGCAGGACCTTCAAGGATATCGCAGGACCTTCAAGGATATCAGCAGGACCTTCAAGGATGTTGACAGGACCTTCAAGGATATCCGCAGGATCTTCAAGGATATCGGCAGGACCTTCAAGGATATCGCAGGACCTTCAAGGATATCAGCAGAACCTTCAAGGATGTTGACAGGACCTTCAAGGATGTTGACAGGACCTTCAAGGATGTTGACAGGACCTTCAAGGATATCCGCAGGATCTTCAAGGATATCGGCAGGACCTTCAAGGATATCGGCAGGACAAGTTGCCCAAGGATGCTCGCAGGATTAGAATTTAATATTTAGTGCTGAAATTACCTTGTGTTCTCGTTCACGGCTGCTGGCGACTGACCCAGATTTGTTCAATGTTGCTCTTTATATACCCCTAAGGGCAGCTATTTGTAGTTGTCGCCAGTGTAATAACAAAGTGTGTAGACAGAAACGAGCGACGCGACTTCTGTCGTTACAAACTTTCAACATTTATGAAAACAACATTCAACATTTATGAAAAACTTTTTAAATATAAAAAAAAAATTCATAGATTTTCGGCCAATGTCACACTTTATAAATATGAAGATGTTTCATAAAAATGGAAATTGTTGAAATGTTTCTTCATATCGCTTATTTACTTGCAGAAAAGGTGTTTGAAGTTTTCAATTTAGCCACTCTATGAGAGAAAGAGATTCAATACCATTTTTTGATATGTTTAAGATTATGGTGTTCCCCCATCATTATATCAAAAATCACGTTTTTTGACTTATGACAGTCTTGAAGTAAATGAGCAATATTTCATACATATCCTAAATATGACGAAGAATTAAAAAAAAATTAAGTAAGACTTATAAAATGCTACTTACACTCAGAAGAAAAAGTTAGTAGAAAAATTTGTAAATGGTTTTCAATCCCACTTTACTATTTTTGTACTGATTTTTAGTAAAAAAATTATTATTTGGCAAATGCTTTTGCTATTTACATTTTGAAAATTACAGATTTTTTACAAAATTTTTAAAAATTTGTGGCTAATTTCAGAAATTATTTTACAAATTTTTGTTTGTGGATATTGAAGGAAATGCTATTTCTAATACAAACTTAAATTGCATTAAAATGGTACATAGATTACAAAAATGAATCGGAAGTGAAGATACCTGCATCCACTTAAAATAGCACTAAAAAGTTTTTTTGGTTCTAAAAATCAACCCTAAAAAAAATTTAAATTTGACCTTAAAAGTAAAAAAAAATTGCTAAAATATTTTTCAAAACAGAAATTACCAAATTAAAACAAAATGATAAATTCGTTTATGTGTTTACAATTTTTAAGCCTTTGATTTTTTTTTTAATTTTTCTTAAATATTTTTTGAAAAAAAATAAATAAAATAAAAAATTTTTATGCTCGATAAAAAAAAATAAATTTGAAATTTTGTACTAATATTAATAATATTTAGTAAATTTTTTTTGCTTATTTTAGCAAACAGATTTTAAATTCCACTTTACAAAAAGTTTACTAAAACTTAGTAGCAGCAGCTAATTTTTTCTACAAAGTTCATTGTACTACACGTCAGCAGACATGTTTTGCTAAAATTAGCAAAAAAAAAAAAAATACCGCTGGGCTCAAACTAGCAAAATTTTCAGTTGCAATTACCGACTTTTTGGTGAGTGTATTAAGAAATTGTTTGATATGTAAGATGAAGTTTTTTTTATAATTTTAATTTATTTTTTTTGTTTAATTATTTAAGTTAATAAAAATACCAACTTAATGAGAATTACAAACAGCAGTGTTTTTCAAAGAAAATAAAAAATTTGTAAAAGTTTTTTCATGAAATGATAAAGATTTAGGAAACATTTTTCATAAATGTTTATGGAACACTTCATCATATTAATAAAAACTTCATATGATAAAGAATTGATGACGAAACGATTTATGCAACAATTTCATCAATATGATGAAATTTTTTTTCCCCTGAGTGTAAAAATCAAAAATTACAATTTAGCCTTTTCAGGATTTTACATCTATTGATAAACAATATTCGTCTTTGGCAACTATAAAAATGATCAAATAAAATTAACATCAAAATATATTCGCAAAACATTTTAACACATAAAGTGTCCGTTTAAGGCGGCTTATGTGAAATTTCTTAAAAAAAGACTAAAATTAAAAAAAAAAAATATCGCATAAAATTTCATTGCGGATATTCGAAGACTGAACTGAATTCAGATGAGAAAACTGTTTGTATTGATTTTTAAGTCTTATTTAAAATATCATTGCCAAACAATATTAAAATTTTAAAGTAACATAAAATTTGCCACAGCGCCAAACCCTTAAAAAGGGTGGTTAAATTTTAAAGGCCGATGTTGAATGTGAACCAAACCTAAACGTCAAGTTTTTTTCTGCATTTCATTTGATATTTATCAATTTCAGACTAACTCAATTTGAAATATGGAAAAATACACAATTGAGCAACGCGTTATTCAGGCTTATTATGAAAATGGGCTTTCAAATCAACATGCACTTTGTGATTTTTTTGGTCAGCATAATCGACCAAATGTGTCCACAATCGGGATAATTGTGCACATATTTCTGCAAATCGGGTCTATAAGAAATGAGAAAACACCTGTGCATGCTTGCCAAGTTCGTTCTGCGGAAAACATTGCTGTTGTTCGCAAAAGTGTGGCAGATGTCAATTGGCGATGTCAATTGGCCGCCAAGATCATGTGATTTTACACCGTTGGACTTCTGTCTTTGGGGTTATTTGAAAGAAAAGGTGTACGTCGATAAGCCAGCAACAATTCAAGAGCTAAAGGATGAGATAATTCGGCACATTAATAGCATAGAACCTCAATTATGCCTCAGCGTCATCAAAAATTTGGACCATCGGATGGAGGTGTGCCGCCGAGTTCGCGTCGGCCATTTGACCGATATTTTGTTCCATACATAATTGAACCATACCATATTATTATAGTAAAAAGAAATGACAATAATTTTCTAAATAATTTGTGTTTTATTCAAAATCAACATCGGCCCTTAAAATTTAACCACCCTTTACCTTCGTCCAGAATCTTCCACCCTTGAGACTATGACGACCCTCATTTTATATTATTTATATGATGATAAATGGAAAATATTGCGATAAATGTTAAAGTATTTAAAATGTTTATAGGACATTAGAAACAATTTTCTATCACTTTTGATTACAAAAAGTTTACTTTCACTTTTAAAAGTGGAATATGAGATGAGTTAAACTTTTCAAACATTTTAGTACAATTTTACAAAAAAAGTTTTAAAAATTCCTGCTAAATAGGAAAACACAACACACAACAATTTTACTTGCTTTAGCTTAAATTCATGCATATTTAACATTTCAAAGAAAAAAATAAATAAAAGTTTTATTTTGAAAAGGGCCGAATCTATTTTACCCTTCAACATTTATACAAATTTTTCTTTAAAATTAAATTTACTTTGAACATTTTTCTTAACTAAATGAATTAAGATAAAGACAAATTGGTCCAATATAAGCAATTTTTTTATTTATTTATTTATTAATGTATTTTTTTTTTTTTTTTTTTTTTGATTGAGTTGTTATTGACATTAAAAATTAAAATCCTAATATTTTAGATCAAATAACTAATTTAAGTCCTAAATTATTAAAATCAATCAATAATTTAAGTATTCGGGGTGGTCTACTTTGGCACGATGGTATTTACCCCTTAATAAAACAGGGTTAATAAAAAGTAAATTTTTGAAAAGCATGTATTTGGTACAAGTACTCTTACAATATTATTTCGTTAAAAATAACTTAAAATACATACTAAATTAATCGAAAATACAATCAAAAAGAGGACTACTAATTTTTTCATTATATTCAGCCCATTTTGTTGTTTATTTTCAATAATTGTTTAATAATCGACAAAAGTGGTAAAAACAATAAAATAACCATCAATTTTTAACTGAAAAACCCACTCTTGTAATTTGTTTTTCAAATTGAAAGTTTTTTTTATTTGTATGTAATAACAAAACACAACACACACAGATGCATATATTTTTATTAGCTTTGTGTGTATGTATATTTGAATTGTTATTGAAATTATTTTGTATATATACAAACTATTTTGGTAAAAAAAAAACAAAAAAGAATTATATGAATTTCAATTTTTAAAAAACAGAAAACATAAAATTTTACATTTAACAGAAAATATCAACTCCTACTGAATGTCTGTAAATTTTTATAGTTTGCTTTTGCAATGACTGTTTCAAATAGTTAAAAAATATATTTCTATGAATTTCAATTGATTCTTCATTTAAAAATAAACTTTAATTATTACTTTTTAAATAAACTACAGTCGGTAACGGAATATATATTGTGAGTGTAGTAATTTAGAAGTAGTCCATAAAAATCTACTTTGGGCTACATAAATTTTCGTTGAAAAATTCACACGGTTTTTTTATTCAGAAGAATTGGTGTTAAAGGGGAACACTTTCCCCTCTTTTGTGTAATGTTTGCACGATGGGGAAAATATACAAAAAAGTGGCTGAAATTGGGTATTTTTTTTTTATACACAGAACAAAAATATTGAACTAATTTTTTGTCGAATATTATCTTTAAAACTAAATTTTCTTTAAAATAAAATAATTTTCAAAACGAAATTTTCTGAACAGAAAAAAAGCACTTGAACTTTTTAAAAATTAAAAATTAACAAAAAAAATTTGATTTGTAATTAAATTGATACAAAATTTTTTAGTTTAATTTTTCAAATTGCCAAATTTCCAAATAAAGCTATTTAACAAAATTAGAGTCATGGTCTCAGGCGTGGACGATCTTAAACTGGACAAAGGTATAAGGTTTTTTTGGAGGTCGCGGTTTTTATTTAAAGATTTGCTAAAAAATTTTATTTTTTCGTTATAAATTTGTATTATTATTTGGCGGAAAAGCAAAAAAAAAAATATTTCGCTACCCATGTCAAAATATATATGAACATACATGATCATTCATAAGCTTGTATGAGATCATAAATGGGCATGCATGATCATATACATATAATTATACATGATGTATATATACCTTCGGATGCGAAATTTTGGGGTCATATATGATCTTATATGTTCATATATTATTCCATTATGCCTATATATTATCATTTATGACCATATTCCTTTAAATTTCGGGTCTAAAGATACAGGTTGGTTGAAAAATTCCTGCGCTCACCAAGAGATGGCACTGCTAGCTCCAAACTTTTTTTTCTCAAGTTGGTATAACTTTCCTGAGAACACATGCAAATTTTTCAGCGTAATTGGGAGCGTTTTAAGCCGAATAAAACCGACTTCTTGCGTCGTTTTGTAACTATGAATGAGACTTGGATCTACCACCATGATCCTAAATTGAAACAAGAACGTTTACAGTGGACTGAAGCTGGTTGTTCAGCTTCAAAGCAGTTGAAGTCACAACGATCAACAAAGAAGGTTATGGCATGAGTTTTTTGGGATGCAAAAGGAATTTTGTTGATTGATTATCTTCAGAAAGGTAAAACAATCAACTCTGAATATTATTGCAGCCTTTTGGATCAGCTGGATGAAAAAATTCGTGAGAAAAGACCTGGTTTAAAGAAGAAAAAAATCATTTTTCATCAAGACAATGCAACTGCTCACAAAAGTGTTTTGACGATGGCTAAATTCAAAGAATTAAAGTACGAATTGCTTGAACATCCACCGTATTCACCAGATTTGTCTCCCAGTGACCACTATCTCTTCATAAATCTCAAACAATTCCTTTGTGGAAAGCATTTTTTGTCGAATGAAGAGGCCATAGCTGCCGTAGACGGTTATTTTGCAGAGCTTCCGGAAAACCATTATAAGGATGTGATAAAATTATTGGAAGATCATTGGAACAAGTGTATTGAGCTTCTAGGAGATTATATTGGATAAAAAAATATATTTCGTACACATACAGTATTCTTTCATTTCGGGCGCAGGAACTTTTCAACCAACCTGTATATAGTCATATATGAGATTATGTATGATCATATACAAGCCCATGTATGATCATGTATGTTCATATATAATTAAATTTTTACATGTTTCGTATATGATCAGATACTTCCATGTCAAATTTCGGATCCGTACATATATGGTCCATATGAGACCATATATGATTATATATGGAATTATATATGGACATATGTGATCATCTATACCAGTGATCCCCACACACATACATTCACATTTATGTTTGTGTTGGTTGTTTGTTTTTGAGCGTAATTTATTTTTTCTCACTCTACCAGGGCTGCCAAATTCGAAAAAATCCACGCAAATGAAATACATATATTAAAAATAACATTAAATTTGTTATTTTATTTTATACACAAATAATCACTTAATGTAAAATACACATTTAATGAAAGGTTGGAAAGTTCTCTATAAATTTTTTATTATTTTAAAAATAAACAAAAATAAACCTTTTCTGTAAGATTCTTGGCAATCATTAACTATTTTTTCATAATAAGGTTTTTTAAGATTTAAAAGTAAAATAATGACAGGGAGGAACACTATCATTATTTGATAATTTTTCATATTCGTAAGCGACCATGCCTTTTTATAAAAAATTTATAATCACGCACAGACCTTTAAAAATATAATTCCTTAAAGCAATTTACAAATCTGATTTAAATTTTGACGAATTAATTTGCGAATTAATTTTTCTGATTAAATTATTTTACTACCATAATTAAATCTTTATCTTATTAGAAGAATCAAGTTGAATTAAATAATTCTACATCAAACGACATAATTAAATTTGAAAAATTAAATTTTAAATCAAAGAATTACATCAATTTAAATTTGATTCGAATTATTTTGATTTTCTAATATAAATTTATTCGCGAAATAAAAAAAAATTTTTGTATGAAAATGTATTTTAGTTTGGTTCGAGATCATAGAATAAATTTTTTTTTTTTTTAAATTAAAAATTTTTCTTATTTTTTATTTAAGTAATCATGGAGAATACAAAGAAAAAGTTATTAGAGTTTTTTAATTTTAAACCCGTAGGGGTTTCATGGAATTTTTATATAACAGCTCAGGATGTTTTCCGGACATGGCCCATTTTTATTATCGCAGTATATTAATACTCTACTAGATCAAAAATTTTGTCCGTTTTGCCCTATCACGCTAAGTTTTCGAGATGCCGGTCGTTTTGAAAAATTACTATTTGAAAACTAAGCGCGATTTGCAAGTCAATTTTAATGTTTTAATTAACAAAACAAATCAATCATAATTCACGAATCAGTGTTGTCTAGTAACAAGCTACTACACTACCTGCTAATAGGAATAATCTAACATCATAATGGCAATCCTGGGTATAAGCAACATGCGACTACACAACCTGCGCACATGAATGCTCAAATGAGACCAAAGAGAATATAATTTTCTATAGAGTATGTTTCTCTCTCACGAACTTTTTAGTACTCTCTTAGAACACGAACAATAGTTTGGCGGCAACAAAGGTGAGTTTTGATCGGCAACTTTTAGTAGTGTTTAGCGGTGCTGTCATATAACCAATTTTAACTATTTTTTTTTTGCCGTTTTTTGGGATGCTAGAGATTTTTCAGATTATTTCATAACAAAAATGTTTTTTTATTTTATTCATGTATTTTTTCAAAATTTTTATATAAAAATATATTTGTTCAATATACTATTTTTACTAAAATTAGACATGTCTAATAAAATTTGCAATTGTGTTAAAAAATAGTTACGAATTCAAACATAACATTGTGACATCAAAAGTATTAAAGTGTGTACACACACATGGACCAACTATGTCTATTCATATCCATTATTTTCCAGTTGTTTCGATTGAGAAATGCAAAAAAAAAAGCACCAATTTAAACTTTTTAATGTTATCATATAGCTAGCTGCCTTTATTGTGTTTTTTTTATTACAACTTAGGAAAAATGATTAACTTATGCAGCACGGCTAGTTTTATGATGTTGTTTGACTGCTGTTCTTAAGCCAAGTGATTAGAAGTAAAAAAATAGGTTTTACTGCAGGATAGAAACAAAACAAGTACATACATATCAATGCTTGTACTCAAAAGAGTTCTAGTCGGAAGAGAAAAAAACTGGTTTTGAGTACATTAGGACTAACGGTGAAACGGTTTTATATTAGTAACCTAAGGAACATAGCATAAAATAGAATAACTAATTAACAAACTTTTAACCTTTAAAAGGCAAATAAGTATAAAAAATATAGTTGTTCACCAACATTCTCCCCCGCTAAGGACGACAGTGCTTAAGTCGAGGGTTCATCATCAGGTGCAACGGGGTTATTATTTGGCATTCCATCGTAACATTCAGTTGTTGGTAAAAATGCAATTTTCGATATTGGCCTTTTAAACGTTTTACCATTTGAAAACAGGGTTACCACCCTTACACAGCCATCTTTGCCGGGATGAACATCTTCAATGCGTGCGAGAGGCCATTCGGCGGGAGGACATCGCTCATCGAAAACCACAACCAAGTCACCCATTTCAGCGTTTTTAGTAAGTTTTAACCATTTTGGTCTGGCTTGAAGACGACACAACCATTCATCTGCCCAACGACGCCAAAAATGTTGCTTTAACTTTTCGACAACCTTCCATCTATTAAGGCGATCGATGTTGATGTTGAGAAAATCTTCATCCGGGACGCAGATCGTTGGCTCACCAACCAAAAAATGAGCAGGTGTTAAGGCGTTACAATCAGATGGTTCAGAACTGAGTGGACAGAGCGGTCTAGAGTTAAGACAACTTTCAATTTGAGCCAAAAGAGTTGCTAATTCTTCATACGTAAGTATACGATTTAACATAAGCCGTTTCAGATGATATTTTGTGGATTTAACTCCGGCCTCCCAGAGGCCGCCGAAATTAGGTGAGGCTGGTGGTATAAAATGCCATGTAGTACCACGGGAAGCGAGCAATTCGAGCATTCCTTCTGGGATTGATGATTTATTGCGGTTGTATAAGATTTTAAGCTCCTTACTTGCGCCTACAAAATTTGTGCCACAGTCTGAATAGAGATCGGTGCAAATACCACGCCGAGCAACAAAACGCCGAAATGCAGCCATGAAAGCCTCAGTAGATAGACTTGTAACTGCCTCTAAGTGCAAAGCCTTTGTTACCATACACACAAATAAACAAATGTAACCTTTTGTTGTTACAGAGTTTCGAGCCGTGGACTGCTTTATTGTAATTGGACCAGCGTAGTCTACTCCACTATGCTTAAAGGGACGAGCCGGAGTCAAACGCACACTTGGGAGATTGCCCATTACCTGCTGAGCAGCTTTTGCATTATATTTAAAACAAGTGGTGCATTTTCGTAGAACCAGCTTAGCAATGTTTCTGCCATAGAGAATCCAATATTCACGAGCGACAAAAGACTGCATTTGATTAAGACCACCATGAATCGTTTTTATATGTGCATCTAGAAAAATGCGATATGATAAAGGATTTTGTTTTTTAAGCAAAATTGGATGTTTAGAGCCAAAGCTTAATTCAGAATTTTGAATTCTGCCACCAACTCTTAATATTTGAGAGTCATCTATAAAAGGGAATAACCTAGCAAGAGCGCTATTTGTACTTATTTGACCTTTCTTTTGCAGCTCAAGCATTTCATTAGGAAAATCAATTTTTTGAGAAATTCTTATAAGTTCAAAACGAGCATAATTAAGCTCTTTGGAAGTTAAGAACCCTGTCATCTTGCTGTAACCTTTGTCTATTGATTTATTTTTGTAAAAATTATAAATAAAATTGTTTTTAAAACGGATTCTGTATGCATTTACTCGAATAAGTTTGTTCAGAGAAGAAAATTCGCTTAAAATCTCAGGGTACTCATTAGTTTTGACATCAGTTAAAAGCGCATTTACAACAGGAACTTCATCAATTATACCATAATCAATGTTGGGTTGTTTTGGCCAATTTGATAGCTTATGCGGAAGCCATTTCGGACCGCTCCACCATAAATTATGTTCGACCAACTCTTTTGATGAAATACCTCGTGAGGCACAGTCAGCAGGATTATCATGTGTCGAAACATATCTCCATTGTGAGGTAGTAGATTTACGCTGAATTTCTGCCACCCTATTTCCCACAAAAACAGGCCATCTCGATGACTGTCCACGAATCCAAGAGAGTACGGTGGTACTATCAGTCCAAAATAAGACTTGAGAAATTTCTCGATCAAGTGAAGATGTTATTCTTTCAACCAAATTAACAAGCAAAGTGGCTCCACACAGCTCCATTCGAGGAATAGTTAAACGTTTCAATGGAGCGACCTTAGTTTTTGCCTGAATTAGATTTATTTGTTCATTACCTTCATTAGAAATAGTTTTAGAATATACCACAGCAGCATATGCAAGTTTAGATGAATCGCAAAATCCATGTATTTCAATTTTTGCGGTTTTATTAAGGCCGATCCATCTTGGTATTTTAATATTTT
Organism: Eustalomyia histrio; assembly: GCA_949748255.1. Taxonomy (NCBI): domain Eukaryota; kingdom Metazoa; phylum Arthropoda; class Insecta; order Diptera; family Anthomyiidae; genus Eustalomyia; species Eustalomyia histrio. The sequence goes on from OX456524.1 coordinate 33,801,702, forward strand.
CAAGTTCTGTTAAATTTTTTCGGTAATCTAACCATTTAATTTTTAAATTTTCAGGAAGGCTATCATTCCAATCCAGACCCAACAACCACAAGTTCTGAAATTCAATTTTAGCTAATATTGTAGTAGGGGCTAACCAGCCTAGAGGATCGTAAAGTTTTGCAGCATCTGACAATAAGCTTCTTTTGGTTACATCAGTATTATTTATATCAAAATTAATTTTAAAAGAGAAACAATCATCAGTTGTATTCCATTTAAGTCCAAGAGCTTTTACGGTACTGGTATCATTAAGTTCAAAAACGTTAGAATTCTCTCTGAATTCTATTGGAATAAGAGCTAACAATTCTTTTGAATTAGTGGTCCATTTTCTCAAATTAAATTTTCCAGCCTTTAATAATTTGCATAACTGAGTATGAAGTTCAAATGCCTCATCTAAATTATCTGCACCGGAGATAACATCATCTACATACGTGTCAGTATTAAGGACTTTACTGGCTAAAGGGAAGCTTTCATTTTCATCGGCCGATAATTTTTGCAAAACTTTAATAGACAGAAAAGGAGCCGGCTTTGTACCATATGTAACTGTTGATAGTTTATAAATAAAAAGCTCATCCGAATATTTGCTTCGCCATAAAATTTGCTGATATTTTTGTAGTTCTTCAACGACATTGATTTGTCTAAACATCTTTTCTAAGTCTGCTCTAAATCCGATTTTAAAACGTCTCCATCGAGTAATAATGGTTGGAAGATCATTTTGTAGTGCAGGGCCAGCTGCTAGCTCTTCATTTAACGATGACTGAAGTGCTCGCTTGCAACTCCCATCAAAAACCACACGCAATTTTGTGGTAGAGCTACTTTCCCTCAATACACCGTGATGAGGTAAAAAGAAACCATTTTGTTGTAAATCTTGAGGATAAACTCCAACTTTTTTCATATGTCCGAGATCCTCATATTCCTGCATAAAATCTTTATACAGTGTACCAAAGGTAGGCTTGGAAAGACATTTAGCTTCAACGCTTTTTAACCGAGATAGAGCACTATAATCGGTTCGAGAAAATACTGGAAGAGGTTTGCCTCTTAATATAGATTTAAAGGGCAAAGAAACCGTATATCGACCACTTGAGTCACGAGTTGTTGTTTTCTCAAAGTGTTGTATGCACAAATCTTCTTCTTCTGTCAAGGACCGTTTTTCTAAAAGCTCTTCTTGCTCCCAAAAGGAGCGCAATTGTTTATCTAACGAGCAAAGGTTAACGTTGATATTATTTTGATACGATATAGGTGCTGTAGGCCCAGAAACTATCCACCCAAAGTACGTTGATTGTAAGAAAATACTGTCATTAAATTTTTGTTGTTCAGGCAAAACAATATCACCATAAAGATCACCACCAAGCAATATATCAATTTCTCCAGCTTTTGAAAAGTGAGGATCGGCTAAAGGAAACTTCTGCAAATTAGGTAAACTTTTCTCATCTACCGATACTGGTCGATACGAAGTAATTTTTGGCATAACATAAGCCATACAATTTAACTTATACTCGTGCTCCTTATCAGAAAAAAGTGCAAAACTTACAAATATCTTTGAAACATATGGTTGGTATTCACCAAAACCGCTTAATTGAGCATAAGTCCTATTCGGTGCAAGATTTAGAAGCTCAGAAGCTTTTTGAGTTATAAAAGTAGCTTGAGCACCTTGGTCAAGAAGAGCACGAAGGCGAAAAGTACCATAAGGTGTTTTTGAAACAACTTGTATTGTAGCTAAAAGAACTTGCGGTATATTTTTGTTATGAACCGTGCCGCAGTTATTTGATATACTAGCAGCCTGTGCAGATGTTGAAGGGTAAGAAACCACTAGAGGATTAGAATTTGTTTGATTCGAAGCAGAACTATTATTATTAGTTGTAAACATATTGTGTAATGTTGTGTGGTGATTTTGTTGGCATGATTGACAACGTGATGAGGAGCGACAATGATAACTAAAATGGCCGACGTTTAAGCAATTACGACAAACTCGTTTCGATTTCATAAAATCTCGTTTAGAATCAGGCGATAAAGCTGCAAATTTGAAGCACTTGACCAAAATATGTCGCTTTTCACAACAAGGACAGTTTGCATCACTATTGGAAGTAGTAGTAAGATGTACACTTCGACGAAAATTATGTCCTCTTTTATTATAAAAGGCATTATGGTTGGACGTTTTCGAAAAAGAAGCAATATTTAGTTGAGATGGTTCTGAAATCGTTTCTAAAGTACGAAAAGTGGTTTCAAGAAAATTAAACAAAACATCAATCGGTGGAACTTCAGTAGAACCTTTTAAGGACTGCTCCCACTCTTTACGAGTTTGTAAATCAAGTTTATTTACCGTAATATAAATCATTATAGCATCCCATTTATCCGTAGAAATTTCCAATGTATGGAGCAAAGCAAGACAATTTCGAGTCGTATCTAAAATAATTTGAATGCTCCCAGCAGAACCAGTTGAAGCGGGTATGCAAAATAATTTTTCAAAAAGATGATCAACAATTTTTCGTTTGTTATGATACCGTTTATTCAAAGCATTCCATGCTAAAGTATAATTGGCATCAGAAGCTGGGTATTCATTTACAATATCCAAAGGAACTTTAGCACACGAGCCTCTTAAAAAGTAATATTTTCTTATGTTACTTAAAGCCTGATTATTATGGACTAGAGAAATGAACATATCCCTATACGATATCCAAGACAGATAGTCACCGCTAAAAGTTGGAATATCAATTTTTGGTAAACGAACCTCAGCCGACATAGTTTCATTACGACTGTGGGAGGGGGCAGAAAAGGTAGATTGAAAACCAGGTGATTGTGTAGGAGTGACCTCATTAATAAAATCAAAAAGTTGTCCTCTAAACGATAATGATAAGTCTTGAAATTGATAAAATATTTCTTCTGTAAAGTACGGAACGTCATTCGTACTTATGGAATTATCCCGGACCATATTTTGTAAGTGGTCATGAGTATCTTTAAACTTTTGAGTAATCAAATCAATTTCCTCAAAGACCATCTGAGCATATCCGCGAGTTTTCCCTGCTTTAGCGTCATAACTCTGAACCATACGGTTTAAATGCACAAGCATAGCTTTTTGTTGCTCAATAATCGCCGAAATATCCGCCATTTTCAAAATAATTTAAAATAAAAAAAAATAAAGTTTAATACATACAGTTTTCAGCATAAATCAAAGACGTCAGCAACAGCAACGCAAGATTCCAACAAACCAATCTTTCCAATCAGCAACAGTAAACCAGCACTCAAAAATTGCGGTTCAATTCCAGTAGCAACAATAAACCCGCAATTTTAAAAAAATGGAGATCCAATTAAAGCAGCACCAATAACGCAAATCTCAAAAAAAAAAAAAAAAATGGCGATTAGATTATACCAGCAACAACCAGGCAAAATGGAATAACCGCAACAACAGCAACTGCTATGTGTATAAAGAAAACTGCAATTAATATTACGTAAACAGGCACCAACTCATCCAAATAAGTTCCAATATTCAGCAATAGTACAGGTTACCAACTCAAAATTAAAAGATCCAAACCAAATTTCCAAATCGTGTTCCAAATTTACAGGCAAATGTCCAGCAGGCAGCAAGAAATATATATATTTTTTTCAATTAGAATTGTCCAGGCAGACAGCAGGAAATATATATATATATATATTTTCTCAATTTTGAACGTAAATGGTGCCGGGTTTCGGCACCAATGTTTCGATTGAGAAATGCAAAAAAAAAGCACCAATTTAAACTTTTTAATGTTAGCATATAGCTAGCTGCCTTTATTGTGTTTTTTTATTACAACTTAGGAAAAATGATTAACTTATGCAGCACGGCTAGTTTTAGGATGTTGTTTGACTGCTGTTCTTAAGCCAAGTGATTAGAAGTAAAAAAATAGGTTTTACTGCAGGATAGAAACAAAACAAGTACATACATATCAATGCTTGTACTCAAAAGAGTTCTAGTCGGAAGAGAAAAAAACTGGTTTTGAGTACATTAGGACTAACGGTGAAACGGTTTTATATTAGTAACCTAAGGAACATAGCATAAAATAGAATAACTAATTAACAAACTTTTAACCTTTAAAAGGCAAATAAGTATAAAAAATATAGTTGTTCACCAACACCAGCTCTATGGTAAAAATATATAAAAAAGAGAATAAATATGCTATTAATTGTTGCAACATATAACTAAAAACCTATAAAAAATGCAATAATTTGAAGAAAAAAAAATGTTTTTTGAAAAAACTTTTAAACAGTTAAGAATCACAAAAACTGGGATAAAAAATTACACTGTTTATGTGGCAGCACTGCATACACTAAATTTAATGTTTTTCTACACTTTAGCAACTTTGAAAATGTTGCCCTCTCATTTAAAAATGTTGCCGCTGAACTCTGTACCATGTTGAATTTCTGGTAGAGCGGGAAAAATACTCTATAGAAAATTATATACTTTTTGATGAGACTAATTGTTTTTATTAAATAAAAATATAAATTTTCTTCTCATGCTCTCTTCATTAGTGAGAGAGCATTCGCACATGTGCGGTGTTTTGAAGATCTCTGATCTATACACATATATGATCATATACAAGCTCATATATGATCATATATGTATGTTTATAAACGATCGCATTTTCACATGAGCCTCGACTTTAATTTTGTGTGGTATATTTAGTATCCAACATAATTTCTCCAGTAGCGCGACAGTTGGTATGAAAAACCTTATATATAAAATTTTCCGAGAGGTCATGTTAACTTCATAAGCTTGAATTTACCCTCGGTACTGGTTTCGACCATTTTCAATTACAAAAAGTGTAGACTATTAAAACATATTTCTAACAAATTTCTATATCCTTTCGTTTCAATGCTAAAAGTGTGTAAACCTACAATCGGAGGGCCCAACCCTGACGTTCAAATATAGCTATTTACACCCAGAAAAAAATATATTGTCCCAAACAAATTTTTTTTCTGGGTGTAGTTTTAGAATTTCATAAGGATCTGGGAAATGTAAATTTTCTTTTAGAAACTTAATAAAAAAAAAACTTTGTATACCCCCTACGTATGGAGAAGAGTAACAAAAAACATACATTACATTTATTTTAAGAAGCAGTCAAGTCAGCTGTCAGTCAGTCATCTTTTTCTAAAATGCACTTAAATACTTGACCTTACACTTTAAACAACAAATTCAAGATTCTTTTAATATGTATGGTACGTAGGGGTACGTATTAATGCTGCACATATACATGCCTACATATAAACCTAAACACATGTACATATGTATGTAGGTGTTATTTTGTATATAAAATAAAATTTTATACTAAACATTTGATTTAATTCCAAGAAAATTACTACATATAGCACGTGCTAACTACTTTGTTGAGAACAAAATTGTCACAGGCAGAATCACATGCTACAATTATAATGAAAATTTCATAAGTTCTTAGGAAAGATATCAGTTTGATATCATTTTTGAGGAAAATTATAGCAAAAAAACAGAATTGAGTGCCTTTTTCTTAGGAATTGCTAATATTTGTTTAAAATTTTTATATTTACACATATACACACACACGCGCTAACAATGTTAACGCAGCACAACACACCCAAATGGTTTTTTTTTTTTATTAAGAAATTTTTCAATACAATTATTTTGTTAACTTTTCACTTTAAATTTATCAAGATTTTTATGGTTATTGATAAAAACCAATTTTAAATATTTTTTCCATTTTTTTTTTTCTATAGAGGAATTTTTTTTCCAATTTTCTAATTTTTGGGGATTTTCTCTCCAAAGCAAATAATAAAAAAAATATATATATATATTTATTTAAACACTTTCTTTCTGTTTTATCCCCGAATTAAGTACAACAGTTCAGTATGAAGGTTAGCGATTGAACTGAATTGTCCTTTGAAGCTTTTTTAACAACTATTATCAAAACGTACAAGAAGAACACTAGATTTGTGCGATGTGATGTGATGTGCGAGAATCAGCAGCAGCAGCATCATCATCATCAACATTTTTCTCTTCCTTTTTCTGTTATTGTTGTTTGTTCTGCTCTAATCTTTTGTAGTTGTGTCCTTGCTGTGTAATACACCATACACACACAAATTACTTTTACAACTTGCACACAAAAACACACATGCATACATACACTCGGTATACTTGGGCGGTTTGATAGTACGTACATGTGTAAATCTTTTTGAAGATTTTTGTTCTACTTTTATAATATGAAATATATGTATTTCATAATTTGCTCTCTATCATTCAGTGTTGCCAGACACAATAATTTACTGCATGTGTTCATATTGAAAGGCAAAAATTTTCTAAAATGTCCTACAACGCTCAATGGGAGGACACAGCAAGCCGACTTTCGGACTTTAGTGTATGTGCAATTTTTGTACATGAGTCGCTTGTGAAGAGTATCAACACTTCCAATTCCGAATTTTGGCATTTCATGCTATTTTTTTTTTTTTACTTTTTCAATTTTAGCGATTTTTTTATTTGGCGTTCTATAGTCTCTTCTCAAATTTAGTATTTTTCTTTCATTCACTCACTCAAAAAAAAAAGACATGAACTAAAATGTAATCAAAAATTTCCTTAAAAATAGTTTATAAATTGTCCTCAATTTAAGTAAAATTTTATTAAAACTTAGAAAAATTTTCTTAAAAAGAATAAAAATTCCTAAGTTTGAGGAAAAACGAAATAGTTTATATACTCAGATATAGTTCAAATTTTTCCTAAGTAATATTTCTTGATTTTAGGAAAAATACAAGGCAATTAAAAAAAAATTTATTAATTTTAAGAAAAAACATCTTAGTTTTAAGAAAATTGCATACTCAAATATGATAAAATTAAGTTTAGTTCAAATAACATAATTTACTCCCATTTAGTTCAAAAAATGTGTCTAACTTAAATCGAGAAAGTACTTGAACTTAATGTGTGTTCACTTTTTGTTCGCTAGTAGTAAAATTAACTAAATTTTAGAAAGCTATTTCCAAATTCAGTTTTTAAGTATACCACTTTCTAATTTTGAAGTATTGTTTTTAAAAAATTAGTTCACACAAGTAAAAACAAAAAGTAATAAATTTTTTCCTATGTAATAATAAAAATTTACTTGATTTTAGAAACTGATGAACTATTTCTAAGGAAAATTTTCATGCAATTTAGTTCAGATAAATTTTAAAAATATTCTTTTTTTAAAGTAAAAGTTTTCTAATTTTTAAAAAATAATAAAATTTGGTATAGGATTTTTTTTTTTGTTGGAAAACGTTTAAATTATTTTTAATATTCTATTCCAAAAAAAAAACAATCAATTAAAAACAAACCAGTTAGTTTTCCTAATTTTCAGGTAAAAAATTTGAATTTGTGCTTTTATGTAATAAATTTGTTTCTTGTAGTCAACAAAATATCGCAGGCACATTTTATACATTACAGCAAAATGGCTTTCCTATAATTGACGTAGCGCTTATTAAACGTTATATTCATTTATTGTATAACTTTATTCACTTAATAATAAAAAAAAGTTTGAATTCGTATATGTCAAATAAAGCTTAAGCTAAAAATCCCATAAAATAATCTTATGATTTTTCCATTTTCCAATAATAACAAAAATGGTAACTGTGATATTTTGTATTTTTGCAAACATTTTCCTTAAATTAGTTAATTTAAGAAGACAAAGGACCCCCAGTATTCCTTAGCCATTTATCTCATGAGTCACTTAGGTCATCCCTTTTTGTAGTTCTCTCAAGCAGAACCGTTAATTAACTACGAAAATGATCTGACTTTGTCACAATTTATTATGTTTCAGGATATCCTGCAGTACATTTTTTTAATTTGTTTACCTTTTTGCTAATGAAATTTAATTTATATTTTAAATACATGAATTTAGTATAATTCAATTTAATTTTAAGACAAAAATGTATAGCAAAAAGCTTTTTAAGAGCAGTGTCCTCACAAAGCGGAAGTCCTCCGAAAGTGGGAAAATACTTACTCAATGAGTGAAAGTCCTTTACCATAGAAGCAGCATAAGGATAATTTTCACTTAAAAGAAGTGCTATTTAACTTGTTGTTAGAAAATAATTTCTTATAATTAGGAAGTTAAGTCCTAGTTTTTGGTAAAAAAAAATATCCAATGAACTTAAATAAAATATAATTTTTCTTAAAACCAAGGAAACATTTCCAAACAAACAGTACAATTTTAGATGATGTATGAACTAATTAGGAGGAAATTTTACTGTTTTCTAATAAAAATTTACTTCTCAGTAGTAAATATTTTCTATTATTTAGAAATTTTGACCAAATTTTAAGTAAAAGTTGTTTCTTAATTTCAAGGAAAAATTTATTAAATATTGGTAAAAAGTGTCTTTGGCGCCGTTTTCATTTCAATTTTTCCTCTAAATAAGTTAATTTTTCTAAATTCGAGTTAATTTTTCTTTTATTGTTCCAGTAATTTTTTAAATTTTTGCGATTTGTTTAATTATAGCGTTTTTTACAATTTTAGTTGATTTGTTATTAATGTTAAAAAATTGTTTGGTGAAAAATAATGCTTTTGTCCTGTTTAACTTTTTTTTGGGGGTTATTTAAAAAAAATTAATTTTCTGGTATTTTATGCGCATGTTTACTCTAAGCAAATAGAATTTTTTGTGTTGAATGAATTTTTTTCATTAATGCAATTAGGATTTTTTTTTTTAATTTTTTTAATATTTTTCTTTTCAATTTAAATTAAAGATTTTAACATAAACATTATAAAAATTTCATACAAATAATGAAAAAAAAAACATTATTTGTATGAAATATTTTCATTAATATTTAAAATAGCCTTAAGGTTTATTTATGAAATTAATTCGTTGAGACATGAAATTATTTTAATAAAGTCATTAATAGATTTGATAAAAATAATTCATTAAAGCAATGAAAAATTTATATAAAATAATAACAAATTTTTAAAAAATAATATCAACAAAAAAGTGAACATTTTTTGCCGTGATGGGTTTAAAATGTTATCTAAAAGATAATTTCATTAATTAATTTAATTGTTGCAATCCGCCCATAAAAAGTGAAGATCATTTGCAAATTTTCCAACGAAATATGCAATACAAAAAAAAATGGATAAATAAAATCGATGAGGTGCCCCTTAATTACACTTGTTCCACACAAAATATTTTCTTATTTTTTATTTGTTGAGCTCAAAAAGTACCATTATAATGGAAGAAATGTAAAATTACATATACAATAAACTTTATAAGTTATATTTTGTAGTTGAAAAAATTTAAAATTTATTGGGTATGCTAGTTAATAATGTGGATTTGGAAGATAGATGGCACAACTATCACATATGGTTTGTGTCAATAATAACAAATATGGTATTTTGGACGGTAAACATCTGTCATTATAATTCAGTATTCGATAGACGCCAAAGTGTAAATAAACATTTTTTTTAATCGCTATAATAATGTTGAATATTATGCATAAAAAAGATCTTTTGCGGGGAAGTCTGATAACCTTCTTTTATTTGAAGAAAACGGCTGCTGAAAATTATCGATTGCTGGCAGAAGCTTACGATCAACATGCACCAACTCAAAAAACTTGTGAACGATGGTTTGCGCGATTCAAAAGTGGTGATTTCGACACAGCAGGCAAAAAGAGGCCTGGTCAACCGAAAAAATTTGAAGACGAGGAATTGAAAGCATTACTCGGCGAAGATTGTTGTCAAACACAAGAAGAACTTGCATTATCATTGGGAGTCACACAACAAGCCATTTCCCTACGTTTAAAAGCATTGGGATTTATTCGAAAGCACGGAAAATGGGTCCCATATGAATTAAAGCCGAGAGATGTCGAAAGGCGATTTTGCATGTCAGAAATGCTGCTTGAACGCTGCATCGTGTTGTTACTGGTGATGAAAAATGGATACATTACGATAACCCAAAACGCAAAAAGTCGTATGTAAAGCCCGGCCAAACAACCAAATCAACGCCGAAGCAGAATACCCATGGCGCCAAGGTAATGCGTGGGATCAGAAGGGTGTTTTATAATATGAGCTTTTTAAATCGCGTCAGACAATCACAGGGGACCTGTATCGAACACAATTGATTCGTTTGAAGAGAGTAATCAACGAAAAACGACCAGAATATTCGGCCAGACACGAGGCCATAATCTGCCACCATAACAACGCTCGGCCACATGTTGCAAGACCCGTCAAAAACTATTTGGAAAACAGTGGATGGGAAGTTTTGGCTCACGCGCCTTATAGTCCAGACCTTGCACTTCCGACTACCATTTGTTTTAAACGATGCAGAACGCATAGTGTAGGGTATGGAGTAGGGTACAAAAATGTTTAAAAGTTCCTAAAATCAAAAGAAAAATTCTATAATCCCATATCAGAAAAACGTTTTGGTAAATACCTCGAACCCCTTAAATTCTTCACTAAATAAAGTTAAAACCTCAATTTTGGTTTTATATTCCTAATCTGGCAACACAGTTTTTATATTACTCTCTACTTCTCTAATAATTTGCTCTCCATGCATTGTTAAGGTGGCAGAAAAAAAGAGTACAGATTGTTAAGGAAGAGTAACATTTTTCAAGTTCCTTTACAAGCGGCTATTAATTAAATTTTCTGTTAAATTTTTCCTATTTACATTTGTTGCTTTTTTTTTGAGCTGACATTTTTCCGTGTTAATTGTTATAATATCTCCCATCACTCCCCTAAACCATATCAATAACATAATCTAAAATTGTTTTCTTGCATTTCCGTTCCCATACAAATAAACGAAAATGCAATAAAATAAATAAATGCAATTACGCAAAATTAATAAACGACTACAAACCTAACAATTTATTTTCCTAAGAATTGTTTTCTTAAAAAAATTATTTAAGACATAGCAAATTATTAAAACCAGACTTTTTCTTAAGAATTGTTTTCTTGCATTTCCGTTCCCATATAAATGAACGATAATGCAATAAAATTAATAAATACAAAATTAATAAATACAAAATTAATAAATTATAAAAAATTACTAAAAGAAAGAATTGCAAACTAAACTTTTTCCAAAGAATTGTTTACTTGTTAAATAAAAATACAACTCAATAAAATATTTGTAATTAGTATATAAGAACCAAAAAGAATGAAAAATAAAGTTAGTTATATTTTGATCAACTCACTAAAACAATCGTGTTTTTTTTAAACAGTTCATAATTTGAACTTAAAAGTGGCGCAGTCGGTAGGATACCGCAAGTCCTACCCAACGTAAATAAAAATAAAGTTTCAAAAAGTGAAAAAAATTTTTAAAGGATAAGAAAAACCAAAAGATTTCTTCATCCACGCGGTAGGACTCGAAATTTCAATTTCTAGTGCGGTATCTGTGCACAAACCCGTGAACAAAGCCAAGTTTGTATTCATCCCACGAAAGATCGTAGATGAACATACATAGGATATCGAAAATCCCTTGGTAAACACTCCAAATTTTTTTTTTGGTAATAAAAATAACAATATTTTTAAGTGAAAAGTTTTATTCTGTCTCACTCAGAACAACATTCTTAATTCAACCAGTGAAAAAATATTCTGCCTCACTAAGAACCTCTGAATAATAAAAATAACACTATTCTTAAGTGAAAAAATTTTGTAAAAAAAAAAAAAAAAAAAAAAAAAAAAAAAAAAAAAACATTCTTCAGCAAGTGAAAAGTTCTATTCTGTCTCACTAAGAACCTTTGAAAAATAAACAACATTCTTAATTCAACAAGTGAAAAGTTTCTGCCTCACTAAGAACCTCTGGATAATAAGAGCAACAATATTCAACGAGGGAAAATTTTTTGCTTCACCAAAATTAAACCATCAAGTGACAACACATCCAAAGAACAACCATTACCTAAAGGAATCAGAAGTCCTCGATGCCAGTCCACACCAAATCAATATTAAGAGTAAGATTTATTTTTATTTTTTTGTAAAGAAGAACATATACATATACAATACAAATTATAATTAAAACCTAGTATCTTGTAAGTGTTAAATGAATATAAGGGAGAAATTAACAATAGAATCGGAAATAGAGAGAATTATTTTGTATACTCCAAAAGAAGAGGATATTGAAATCCTGGAAAGATACTCTCAACAGATAACATTAATAAAGAAAATTGCAGGAAAGAAATATTTAGTTAAGAAAAGAAAATTAAAACATATTAGGGTGTAAGAAAGACAATAATTACAAAAATGGTAGACCAAGTAGTAGAACAACCTAACAGTCTAACAATAAACCCATTAAAATACTTGAACAGTTTACCAGAATTTAATGGGGACCATAGGGACCTACAAATCTTCACTACACTTATAGATAGGGTACACCCACATCTGCGCACGTTTGACGGAATGTCACAACTACTATTTTCGGACATAATCAAGTCAAAACTGAAAGGAAAAGCCAGGCAGACTATCGAAATCAACTGCCACGCCGTCTCTTGGCCAGAGATAAAGAACATTTTGCAAAACAACTTTGGGGATAGGCGGTCCTGCGAGGAGCTCTTTGATGAGTTAAGGAGCGTAACATTTAAAACAAACACAGTGGAATTTTATGAAGATATAAAAAATAAACTACAGAGGCTAAATAACAAAATAAAAATCATATTAGGGGAAGATGAAGCCGCCAGACAAAGTGCAATCAATAACATGCACACCGCATTAAATATTTTCAAAAGCAAACTGCCCGAGCCGATGAAATCAGTACTATTTTGCAGAAACCCAGCGGATTTAGAAGGAGCAATGGACATTCTGTTCCAAGCCGGGTATGCTTACTCGACGGACAATAATAAATTACACCAAAGAAACAACCCGCAACCAAACAAACGTCTAGATTTTAATAACAAACGAAGACATTTCCAGGACCAACCCATGAACAACACACAATTCAGACATAACCAACAACCTTTTAATGACCAACGAACAAATTTTCCTCGAACGTTTCAGGGACAATACAGACATAACCAACAACAACCTTTGAATAACCAACAACCTTTTAATGACCAACGAACAAATTTTCCTCGAACGTTTCAGGGACAATACAGACACCCCCAACAACCACATCGGAATCCACACAATCAAACCCCATCGAACCCACCTTTCATTCCAAACAGGCAGAACTTCAGACACGCACCGGAACCTATGGACATAGGTAAAATGGAAATATCAGAAAATTTTCGGGCTCCAGCCTCGGGGGCAGGCTACCATCTATAGTAATTAAGACTAAGTTGGGACACATACGATTAATTATAGATACAGGAGCAACGAATTCAATCTTAAACCCTGGGATTTGTCATCCTAAAAGAATTCACTTAACAAACCCTCTATTGATAAAAACATTACAACACCAACTTTTTGTTAATAAAAAAGCTATAATACCTACTTTTGAAGAATTAGGAGCAATAGGCACACTTGAATTTTTCATAATAAAATTCCATGACTTCTATGATGGTTTAATAGGCAATGATATCCTAGAACCATTAAATGCTAACATAAATTATAAGACTAAGAGTATAACTTTTGGTAACAAAACATTGCCAATGATTTTTGAAGATAATAAATTCAACGACGATGTAATGTGTCTTGAAGGGGATAACGAGAAAATTATAGCAGAAGACATTTTTAGAATAGAAGACAGAATAGAAACAACCAACTTACCTGAGAACGATCGTTTGACTACGCAGAAGGTAGACTACGATAGTTTCAGTACTTTTGAAGGTGGAAATAGTAAACCACCAATAGAACAAATTCGAACGGAGCACATGAATGCTGAAGAAAAGGGACAACTTTTGAAATTAATAAGGAGATACCCAAACATATTTTATCGGGACGGTACTCAATTAACGTTCACATCCGCTATAAAACATGAGATCAGAACCACCAACAACATACCCATACATACCAAATCATATCGCTATCCCTATATACATAAGAACGAAGTAGAAGCACAAATACAAGAAATGCTCGACAACAAAATTATTAGACCCAGTAACTCTCCCTATTCCGCACCCATTTGGATCGTGGCGAAGAAGGCCGATGCAAGTGGGAAAACCAAATGGAGGCTCGTCGTAGACTATCGGAAACTCAATGAAGTTACCATAGACGACAAATACCCAATTCCTAACATCGATGGAATCCTTGATAAACTGGGAAGATGCCAGTATTTCACCACATTAGATTTGGCCAAAGGATTTCATCAGATCGAAGTTAGAGAACAGGATATTCATAAGACCGCCTTCACCGTGGAAGGAGGACACTACGAATTCATTAGAATGCCGTTCGGGTTGAAAACAGCCCCAGCGACATTCCAAAGGCTAATGAATAATGTTCTTAAAGACTATATTAACAAAATTTGCTTGGTTTATTTAGATGATATAATCATCTTTTCCACCTCCCTACAAGAACACATTAATTCAATTAATTTAATTTTTCAACGCTTACAAGAAGCTAATCTTAAAATACAATTAGATAAATCAGAGTTTTTTAAACGGGAGACTGAATTTCTCGGACACATAGTGACACCTCTTGGAATAAAAGCTAACCCTAAAAAAATAGATTGCGTTAAAAATTTCCCAATGCCTAAAACTCCCAAACAAATAAAACAGTTTCTAGGGCTAACAGGATACTACAGAAAATTTATAAAAGATTATTCCAGGATAGCCAAACCTATGACCAAATACTTGAAGAAGGACACTAAAATGAACATTGCTGACCCAGAATACATAGAGAGTTTCAATACCCTTAGAACATTACTAACTCACGACCCAATTCTGGCCTATCCAAACTTCTCAAAAGAATTCACACTTACGACGGATGCCAGCAATTTTGCACTAGGGGCAATACTTTCTCAAGACAACCACCCAATTTGTTACGCGAGTCGTACTCTTAACGAGCACGAGTGCAATTACAGCACCATCGAAAAGGAACTTCTGGCCATCATCTGGGCTACCAAATATTTCCGCCCATACCTCTTTGGAAGACCGTTTAAAATAGAAACAGACCACAAACCTCTCACATGGCTATTTTCAATTAAGGAGCCAAATTCCAAATTGGTAAGATGGAGGCTTAAACTTTCTGAATTTGATTATAAAATCGTTTATAAAAGAGGGATAAAAAATAACAACGCTGACGCATTATCGAGAATAGAACCCGAACTCGCTAACGTCAATACTTTGGAATCAGAAGTGCTTAAGATAAACGAAACGGAATCCCCTATTAACATGTTTAAGAACCAAATCATCATTAAGAAAATTTCTTCAGGTGCAGCCAGGATAAGGAATGAAAACGTCTTCAGGAATAATAGAAAAGTAATAGGAATTAAGAAACTCGACAGGGAAACTTCAATATCTCTTTTGAAGAATCATTTCAACCCAAACCAACTGAATGCAATTTACATAGAGAACGAATTTTTTAACACTCTGGAGAACGTATATATGGAACTTTTTTCAAATAATGAGAAATTTAGGATAATAAGATGTACCAAGTTGCTTAGAGACATCAAGGACGAAGAAGAACTGACGAACGCTATAGAAAAAGAACATTTAAGTAAGAATCACCGGGGAATAGAGGCTGTCTTCGGGGAACTAGGAAACAAAATATACAACCCCTACCTAGAATTAAGAATAACACAATTCATTAACAATTGTGAAGTATGCACAATTGAAAAATACGATAGAAGACCACCTAAAATACCATTTAGAGTCAGTGAAACCCCACTCGAACCACGAGAGATAGCTCATATAGACGTATTTTACACTTTGAAAAAGGAACTTTTTATGACAATAATAGACAAATTTACAAAACATGCAGTCGCATACAAGATAAACAGTAGAACTTGGACAGAATTTGAAATTAAATTACTACAGTACATAAATACATTTGGTAAGATAGAAAAAATAGTTGTAGACAATGAGCTAGGTTTTAAAGCCATTCCAATGCGCGAATTCCTCAACGAAGAAAAAATTAACATACACTTTACCTCAAGCAGTAACCACACTTCCAATGCAGACATAGAACGTCTACACAATACCATAAATGAGCATATAAGGCTTTTAAGGCACGATGAAAAGAATAAAGAACAAACAACAGAGGAAAAAATTCTGCGGATAATAGGATACTACAACAACACAATTCATAGCACAACGAAGATCAGACCTATTGATTTCCTGAATGGAAAAATTAATGAGGAGAAATATACAGAGATTCATGATTTAATGACTAAGAAAAAGGAGGAATACATAGGCAAATTGAATAAAGACAGGACAGATGTGACAATAGAGGATGGTTCAAATTATATCAAAGAGATTAGAGGAGGTAAAAACCATAGGAAATATAGGAAGATAGATAGTAGGAAAATCGATGACGACCACGTCGAGAACGTTAAGACAGGGCACAAGTATTATAAAACCCATATCAGACGAAGTAAGAAATTTCAAGATAGGGATAACCCCAGAATAAAAGCTAAATAATAATATTTTGCCTGAGTATACAGATATATAATATACAATTTTTCCAGATGACACTTTGGATTTTTCTGACAACTATTTTTATGGCTACCTACGGACAATACCTCGACATTCAAGACCTATCTGACAATCATGGTTATATACCAATTAAGATAAAGGATGTAAAGATCATCGATAAATACATTAGAATAATTCACGCTATCAATACTACGCAATATATGGAAACAGCCAATTTCTTACAGGACAATATACATAAACTTTCGGATACCTACACAAACATCACTCCACTATTGGAAAGCGTAAATAAAAACATGGAAATATGTAAGACGAAGATAAATAACTTGACACCTAGATTCAGAAAAAGACGAGGATTAGTGAACGCAATAGGGAAAGGACTAAAATTTATGGTAGGCACAATGGACAGCGACGACGAAAAACAAATTTTCGACAAAATTATAAACCTCGAAAGGAATAACGAAGACACAATGACAGCGTTAAACGAAGTCTCATATTTGAGCACTTCTATGTCAAACAGGATATCAAATATTACGGACCACATAAATAGACAACAGAAAATAATACAGACCTACGTAAACAGATTCAAGACAGAGACGCAGAATAAAATTCTCGACTTAGAGGACGAAACCCTATTTTTACAGAACGTTTTCCGCATTAATAACGACATTAACCTACTAATGGACCATGTGAACGAGATTGGACACGTTATTTTTAATTCAAAATTAGGAATAATCCCTTCGGATATATTAACAGAGGAAGAATTTAATTTTATAGGAAATATAGAATCTTATCTTCAGACAAAAGTATCGCTAGCATATAAAGAAAACTTCATAGTATTGACATTGAATGTTCCAAGATTTTTGAACGAATCATTTTCAGAAGTAGTATTTGAACCAATTCCGGATAATAAAAATAGAACCTTATTACTAAATGGGAACACTGTTCTTATTCAAAACAACGAAGTATATAAATCGAACACATTAGAATATAAAAACTTGGAAAAAATAAATGATAATTGTCTAACGAGTATTGTCAAAAATCTTGAACCTAAATGTAATATGAAATTAACAAGAAACTCAGAAGAAAAGGAAATTTACCCTGGCTTACTTATATTCAAACACTATCAAGATAAAATCGAAACTAACTGTAAACATCCATATAAACTAGAAAAATTTAAAACTTATTTAATAAAATTCGAAAATTGTATTGTTAAGACAAAACTTAAGACTTATGAAAATTTTAAAGTAAATACAAGAGAAATATTTGTCTTAGAAAAATTTATATTAAAAATAAATAAAAACAATGTTCAACTTACTGACTTAGATATCAAGGATATACATTTTAATGAAACCATAAAAATTGTTAATAATAAGTTTCTAAAAAACACTCTGGTAAATACCGGTAGTAGTTTAGGGATTTCTATTATTTTAATTATTATCTTTATCATAATCTATGTAAAAACAATTAAAACAAGAACCCTTATTGTTTCCTCGGCGGAGCCTCAGACTAACGGTGGGGGTGTTATAATATCTCCCATCACTCCCCTAAACCATATCAATAACATAATCTAAAATTGTTTTCTTGCATTTCCGTTCCCATACAAATAAACGAAAATGCAATAAAATAAATAAATGCAATTACGCAAAATTAATAAACGACTACAAACCTAACAATTTATTTTCCTAAGAATTGTTTTCTTAAAAAATTATTTAAGACATAGCAAATTATTAAAACCAGACTTTTTCTTAAGAATTGTTTTCTTGCATTTCCGTTCCCATATAAATGAACGATAATGCAATAAAATTAATAAATACAAAATTAATAAATACAAAATTAATAAATTATAAAAAATTACTAAAAGAAAGAATTGCAAACTAAACTTTTTCCAAAGAATTGTTTACTTGTTAAATAAAAATACAACTCAATAAAATATTTGTAATTAGTATATAAGAACCAAAAAGAATGAAAAATAAAGTTAGTTATATTTTGATCAACTCACTAAAACAATCGTGTTTTTTTTAAACAGTTCATAATTTGAACTTAAAAGTGTTAATCAGTAAGGAAAAGCTTTTGCAGGGCTGTCAACAAAAGGAAAAAGAAAAAACTTAACAAAAAACGTAAAAATTTGTAAGCAATTCATCTCCAGTATAAGATTTGTTGCCTGAAACACTAAATTAACATTACTGTTTGGAAGTGTGTGCGAGTGTTTGTTAGTGTTGAAAGCTTTTCAGATTTACTACTACTACATAAATATTTTATTGTTTGTTATGTATTTCTTATAATTTTGTTGTTGTTTAAATTTTTTCATTTTTATTGTATTATTTTTTCATCGTACAATGGTTGTTTTTGAATGCCGACACATTTTTATTTTTTTTTGTATGTTTTCGTTATTTTATGTTACAATTGTTATTATTATTTTTTTCTGTTTGTTTGTATGCATTAGAGGTTTGTGTACTGATTGAAATTTAAATATTAATATGTAATGCCAAATTATTTGTTTGTCAATTATGCATAAAAATATGCTTAATGTTTTATGCAGATTTTTGTTCTTATTTAATGGACCACATAGCGTATGATTAATATTATAATTTATATACAATTTGGGATGACTTTTTCCAAGATCCGAAATTTAAAGAAAAAATTTTAAAGACGGGACGGATTTTTATTGTCACTTCGCGACTATTTTGTTTAACAAATTGTCTCAAAATTTTAAATCTTTATTTAATAATGTAAAAAAAAACTTAACAAAAATATTAAAATTAAAAATAAGGAATTCAAGACCGTTACTTTTCGAACTTCCCTCGTAGTTATATGAAATGCAACACTGCTTCCATTAAGTACCACCTTTTAATAGACTACTGTCAAATGTTGAGCAAGTTACGTCATTTACTTTGCGTTTAACAGAAGGATTTTTCGAGGTCCATAAATTAGGCATTTGTTTGATTTGATTAATAATTTCATCGTTGGAGCTAAATCTCTTTCCACCGAGCCATTTATTTAGGTTTGGAAATAGGAAATAGTCACTGGGGGCTAAGTCCGGAAAATAAGGTGAATAATCGGGGAAATTCGTAGTCGACTTCATGGATTTTTGACATGGAAATTAAGCTTTGGTGGTCGATTGTGAGCAAACGCGGCAGCCATCTTGCGGAAAGCTTTTCATACCCAAGTGATCGTTCAAAATTGAAACCACTGACCCATGTGGGATGCCTATGTCTTCCACAATCTATCGAACATTCAATCTCCGATCGGCCAACACCATATCGTGAATTTTTCAATTGTTTTGGGTGCTTGTAAGGCCACAACGAAAGTTAGTAAACTACTTTTTTACCACTGAAATCGATGGTGCAGAGTCCCCATAGTATTTATGAAGCTTTTCCTTGGTATGATTGACGGTTTCTTTTCGCAAAAAATAATGTTTAATGAGTACTCGAAATTCACTTTTTTCCATTTTCCACGAGGTTGTATGTTTTGAACAGCTGTTAAAAGCAAAGTAAATGACGAAACTTGCTCAAAACAGTAGTCTATTAACAGGTGGTACTTGATGGTAGCAGTGTTGCATTTCATATAACTACGAGGGAAGTTCGAAAAGTCACGGACTTATTGGTCCGCTCTCGTAGTATAAAAGTAAAAGTCTATATCGATGTGTTAATTTTTTTTATACTCAGCTAAAGTAATCTAAATCGATTACCATTTCTACGGCTGAATTTGTCAATCTTCTGATTTTTATATAAAATTATCTAATTTGTTCGATTGTAACAGCTTTTTTTTCCAAATAAATTTTTTTATAACAATTGATAGCGTCGGTCACATTTCTCAACACTTTTAAACTGCGATATTCTTTCGATATCAACTGCATCGCCTCAGAAATTTTTGGCACCAGTAAGCTCCTTTTCTTCTGCTTCAACCTCAACCAGAAGTGTTTCATCGTCCAGCACATTTTTACTCTGAATTGCAATTAAACTTTCGTTATTTAGCTCTTCGTTGTATAAAAGGAGATCATTAATATCTTGTTCTTCCATTCTACAAAAATTTGCATTTATAGCTGATTGTGTAAGTTTTTTACAAATGTGTGGAACATCATTAATATCTTCCATATATTTGAGAATACATTGGGGCCATAATTGACGCCAAGTTCCGTTCATGCACGATTCTTTTACTTCTTTCCAAGATAGGTTTATATTTTCAATAGCCATCATGAGATTATAATTCTTCCAAAAATCTTTCATGAAAGGTAAATTATCTCTGTCAGTTGCTTTTAGAAGTTGATTAAAAGTGCATCGAAGACAGTATGACTTTAAGTTGAATAATACACCTTGATCCATTGGTTATATCACAGATGTGGTGTTGAGGGCATAAAAATAACTTTTAATATTTACCGAATAATCTTTTAAAAACACGATGACCTGGTGAATTGTAAGGTAACAACAGCACTTTAAATCCAATATTTTTTGAAGAACATTGAGCCTTTATCTCCATGCTTTTTTATCTGCATGCCAATGAACAAAAAGCTCGTTCTTTTTAACTTGTTGTGCAGAATATCCACCTTCTTCAATTATTGTTTTTAATTCAAGTTTGATCTTTTCTGCAGCTGAAGTGTCTGCACTAGCAGATTCTTCTTTTAATGCAAAGGTATGCAAATTTATACGGGTTTTAAAACGGTCAAACTATTCTCTGCTTGCTTCAAATTCTTCCGCACTTTCGGCCTTTGATAACGGATAATTTTCTTTCAGATCTTCAAATAAAGTAAAAGCTTTCTTTTGAATTACCATTTGACTAAATGGCATTCTCCGCTGATTTTGATCTTCTATCCAAATGCAGACAACCTTCAACTACATACATATTTGCATTAGACTTAAACGGGAAATCCCATTTTTCTGTTTTAGCTTTGTAAAAATACTATCATATTAATGACGCAAATCGAAAAACCGACGATGCAACTTCGAAGCTATGCAACGGAAACAAAAACAACACAACTTCGAAATCACAGATATTTAAAAAAGACGCAACTTCGAAACGACGCAAACCGGGGTATTGGTGTATATAATTACAAAAATTTAAAAACTTATAATTCAACTCTGTCGATATTGTGCGTTATTTTTGTTTAAAATAAGTTTACACCAATTTTACAATGAAAATTATCAATAAAATTTCAGGATTTTTTATGAGTTCCAGGATTTTTAATTAAATTTATTAAATATTAATTGCATTTTAAACAAATATAAATTTAACTTGAGATATAAAATTGAAATACATTTTTTTATTCTGATCGTCAACTTATTATTTCTGAAATTCAGCAGTAATGGGTGAGCGCCCAAATTCCCGTTACCGATTGAGGATTATTTAAACGGTAAGACGTAAAGTTTGCTTTTAAATGAAGATTCAAAAAACTGATGCCATAACCTTCTTTGCGGATCGTTGTGACTTCACCTGCTTTGGAGCTGAACAACCAGCTTCAGTCCACTGTAAAGTTCTTGTTTCAATTTAGGATCATGGTGGTAGATCCAAGTATCATCCATAGTTATAAAACGATGCAAGAAGTCGGTTTTATTTGGCTTAAAACGCTCCAAATTACGCTGAGAAATTTGTTTTCGATCCAGTTTTTGTTGAATTGTTAATGTGTGCGGCACTAACTTTCCAAACAGTTTTTTCATACGTAATTCTTCATGTAAAATATGGAGTACTCGTTCGTCTGAGATGCCTATGGCATTAGCAATTTCACGCTTAGTCAAACTTGGATCTTCACTAACCATATTATGTACCTGCTCAATGATTTCTGCTGTGGTTGCAGTTTTTGGTCGTCCTTCGCGTGGATCGTCTTTATGGCTGGTACGACCACGTTTAAATTCACCGGCCCAAAATTCAACGGTGCGTTTTGAAGGTGAGGACTCCTTATACACTTCTAACAATTGTTCATAAATTTCCTTTGCTTTTAAACCCTTCAAAACAAAGAATCTAATGACTGAACGATATTAAATTTTTTCCATATTAAAAAAAAATCAATGACACGTCAACTTCAAATGGCTTGTAAACAAAGAAAGAATTGACAGAATGACTTGCAACTTTGCATGTGTTCTCAGGACAGTTATACCAACTTGAGAAAAAAAAAGTTTGGAGCTAGCAGTGCCATCTCTTGGTGAGCGCCTGTATTCACATCACAATCACTGTACTTGCGCTACAACCCTTGCTAGCGGCTAAATGTTTCTGTAAATCGGCTAAGAATTTTGTGGTCTCGACTAAGAATTTTTTTGTAGTCGCACCACTTGGCATCATGGGTGGCTAAAAATTTCGTAATTTGTTCATCCTGGTTTATAGGATCCTTGGTCCAAAAGTTGTTACCAAACGACTGTGGCGCCCAAATGAAATACATCAGTAAGATTTTGGAACCCAACGACTAAGTGGATGATTTCTATCAAAATTGATCATAAGCGGCCGAGTCAATAAGCAAAATTCTCAGTTCTAGTCGACGGAAATCTACGCGAAATTCATGAAGCACCATTACACCTTCTCAAGGTCACCTTGTGGTGTGCAATTACGTCGCAGCAGCAGACGGTAACCCTATTACGATCAATGGCGACCGAGCCATGGTGATTGAATTTTTCTTAGCGAAAGTTGAAGATCTGGATTTGGTCCCAACAGACAGGGGCCACTTGTCATACTGTACGGGACACAAAACGTATTTTCAAGGATACATTCCCAGAGCATGTAATGTAATCATGACTGTCCCTGTCTATTTCCTCTAGGGATGTTTAAAGTCCTTGGAGTACGCGAAAGAGCTCCGCACCTTGGAGGAATTTAATAACAGCATTCGACCCAAAGTCGACACCCCAAATGCTACACACAGTTGTGCGAAATGTAATCGAAAGAACCCAAATTTGCATCTGGTATTAAAAAAATTTCAAATTTTACAAGAAATGTAAACATAAGTCTGATAGAATTATTAATATGAACATATTACCCATGTAAATAGTTGCAAAATGTAATTGAGATCACCCAGGTCTGACCAATATTCACGAAGAAATTTAATAATATTTATAAAGAAGTTTCTTTATATTTATATAAAAGATCCAGCAATATTTATATACAAAAGGTTTCATCATATTTATGAAGAAATTCACAAAGAATTGATGACAAAGTATTTATGAAATAGTTTCATCATAATGGGGAAACTTTTTTTTCCCCCGAGTATACCATTACAGATAAAATTATTTGCCTTAGGTATATGAAAAATCTTAATAATTTACTTTAGCATCTTTTAAAAATCTATTCATTTTTTTCAGGTACGTTATTTACTTTGTTCTTTCAAAAATCCCTTTGAACATTTTAGGGTTCAATAAGATTTTTAAATTTTCAGTTATCTATTGTGATAGTCATTGAAATAAAAGTATTATGTACTTTATTTTTTATTATTAAAAATTGTTTTGTTTTCTGTTTGTTGCTTGTATTGCTAGTCATTTAAAAGTTTTTTTTTTTTATCCATAAGTCTCTTTAAAAATTACATCCATAACTTTAATATGAAAATTTGATAAAAAAAAAACAAACTAAGGGATTTTGTATTTTGTTAGGCCCGATTAAAAAATGTAAAGTTAAATTCAAGTTGAGTCAGTTAAAGTCCCAGTTAATAGCTAATGGGACATTTTGAAAATGATGCTAATGCTAAATAAGTTTGAAAAAAAATTAAAGTCTTAAGCATAAATAAGTTTGTTTTGTTAAAAATATTTAAGAATACAGTGGCCTACCGAAATAAAAGCATGACAATTAATTACTATCTTTTTAAAATTTATATTTTTGCATTAAAAAAAATCCCTGAAGTAAAAACGATACAAATCAAATATTTTTTTTTTTTTGTCATTCGGAAACTCATAAAATTTCAAATTAAGTTGATTTACGAGGTTTCATCTAATTAAGCGTATAAAGTGCAGAAATGTAAAGACCAGAAACTTTGAAAAAAAAAATTCAAGTCGACTTAAGTGTTTTTGTCAAAAGTCCACAGTAATTCAATATGTACACAACCTGCCTGTTTGTTTTCCACTTAAAAAAAAAAATGAATGCAACAAAAATATTTAGATTGAAGCAAAGGTGCCGAAGATTAAATGTTCTTTATAAATATTTAATAGAGTTTAATTTAGTTCAAATACTGGTTAATTATATTTGTTCAAATTTATTTAAAACATAATTTGAACATAAAACACAAAAAAAAATTACGGGGTTCCGATGATTGATTCTTGTTAAGGAGACCAACAAAAATATACGTGTGTTGGCGTTTTGATAGTTTACATCAGCATTTCATTTTAGAGGCGGTCAAAGTTTCCCAGCTCTGGCCTGTTCTTGCAGCATATCGGTATAAAAAACTATGTTTTCTTTACATCTGAGGTGTAGGGTATGTTTACTCACCCTTATAACGGCATTTTTTGGCTTTATTCTAACAAATTGTAAAAAACACCCCGAAAAAGGGGAAGGGCGGGGATGAAATGTTCTACAAAAATGTTGGCCATAAAATTCTACTATATATGTCAGAACACACCAAAAGCCAAAACTTAACACAAATACCAAAAACCAGACAAATTCAAGATTGCCCATCAAATTTCTAGTCACATTTTGGGATGACCTAAATATTATGTAGGTGATCTTAAAATCTGACTTTCAATATGTTGGTCATCCCAAAATTTGACTAGAAATCTGATGAGCAATCTTGAATTTGATTAGTTTTTGGTGTTTGTGTTAAGTTTTGGCTTTTGGTGTGTTCTGACACATATAGTAGAATTTTATGGCCAACATTTTTGTAGAACATTTCATCCCCGCCCTTCCCCTTCTTCGGGGTGTTTTTTACAATTTGTTAGAATAAAGCCAAAAAATGCGGTTATAAGGGGAAGTTAGAGGGTTAATATGTTATACAAAAATATTTGCCATACCATTATCTACAAAGTTGCTGAACATACCCTACACCTCAGATGTAAAGAAAACATAGTTTTTTATACCGATATGCTGCAAGAACAGGCCAGAGCTGGGAAACTTTGATCGCATCTAAAATGAAATTCCGATGTAAACTAGCAAAACGCCGACACACGTATATTTTTGTTGGTCTCCTTAACAACAATCAATCGTCGGAACCCCGTAATTTTGGAAAAAGTTTGAAATTGTTTTACAGTGTTATTATTAGATATCCTTGCGCTGATAAAAAAAAATATAGTAAAAAGAATTATTTAAAATGCTCATCAAAAGGAATAAGCAAAATTTAGAATCATTTATAAATTTAATAAAAAAAATAATTTTTCAAAGAAAATTATAATAATTTTTTGTAAACCCGAGTAAAAACGGTTATACATTATTATTTTCTTTGTATGTCGTTTTTCAAACAAATTTTAATGAATTTAACTTTCAAGATCAAATTTAACAAAGTTCTATATCTAGAGCTTATATTCAATAACCTGTATAAATCAAGACATTTTTTCAGGAGAGGAATTAAACTGACTGCCAGATATTTGAAAAGTATTAATCAATATTTGTTAAATCTAATGGAATCCTGCGTGTAAAATAATATATTTTATGTTATTTGCGTCTCTATGGTTGATAAGAGGGTATTGCAACTAAAAAAATTTAATATTTTTGGCTGATGGAGGGTATTGCACAGTAAAAAAATACACAATTTTTAATTTAATTAAAGTTTCAATGTTTTCTTTAACGTTTGTTTTTTTTTTTTTTTGTTAACATATAAATAACAGTTATAGATAAACAAGATAATTCGAATTTAACTTTGGCTTCATCTAAACTAAAATGTCATAAAAGTAATAATATTCTAGTGGCAAAGCAGGCTTCAAACCTTGTAGATGTTTCCATTTACTAGACTGCATTGGAAGTTGACAATTATGTAATTGTGTTAGTTCAGTATCCTGTGTATTCCTCATCAAAAATTCACTTTAAATTTAACATCACTATTTGGATAATACTTTAGAGATCCTAACTGAACAACTATTGGATAATTTTTAGCTCGACCTGGCCTAATGCTAGTAAAGTAAATAAGTTTCGCATTATTGAAGATTTTGAAAAAAATTGTAATTTAAATACATTTTATTGATTACGTTATCATTAATTTTGACTGTTTTTCGTACTTCCTTTGTTATTCTGATATAGTCTTTTTATAAGTATATTGATTGATTTTTTAGTTTGAGGTATATTTTAGCATGTATTGAATCTCACTTTTTTTTCAATGTACTCTCCAATATTTTTGATTTTTTCTAATTTGTCCCTAAAAATTCATTGATTGAATGCTAATTCTTTAAGAATCAAAAAGAAAACGAATTTTACGGCACACATTAATAAACAAGCATTTAAATGACCTTGCTATGTAAAGTACAGTTTTATAAACAGTTGCAGGAAAAAAAGTTCATTTAATATATAAAGTAATAATACACTAATAAATCGATAACCTTAATGTGGTTGATAGAGGGTATTGCATTCAAAAAAAATCTTATGGTTGAGAGAGAAATAACAAATATTAAAAAAAGCACTAAAAATTATTTTTTTCTGCCCGAAATTTTTTGTTAAAAATGTAGCTTTCATCAGTGAAAAGTTTTTCATGAAAATGTGTTTTTCAACAAATAGAGGGTGGTATTAAATATAAGGTATCGATATTTAATTAAAATTATATCGTTATTCGAAATCAATTATATCTAATTTTTCGTTGAAACTTGCAAATTTTTACAACACCAAATTCAATAAACATAAACGTATAAAAAAGTGCCAGAAAAAAGATCTCAAAATTATAAAATTACGAAAATTACAAATCAGAATTTTCTTTTGGATTATTCTAAAGGATTTTTAAGATTAATTTCTAATCAAAATCCTTGAAATTTTCTTTAAAGTTCAGTGCATAATAATGCATTAATTCAAAGGATATTGGAACATTTTTGTTATTACTACATGATAGTTAATTGTGTAGTGAAGCGGTTGTCCTTATTTTAACTGCAATTGCAGTTGTCTTACTTAGGGAAATTCCATTTGAGTGAAAATGTTTGATTTATTTGTAAATAAATAGTATTATGAAAATATTTACTAAACTCAAATGGCATTTATCTCCTTAACTGAAGTTTTTAAGACAAAAATTTATCAAATTTGGGATCATTAATAAATTAAAGAAAAAAAAAAGACTAAAATTATCAAAAAAAAAAGAACTAATTGCATTTAGTATTTGAAAAATACAGAACAAAACTTACAAAAATCAAATTTTGTGGCAAATTTTAAAATAACTTAAATTGTTTTTATTAATGATTAATAATATTGAATGTTAGAATAAATATTTAAAAAGTTTCCTTAGCAAATTATAATTTTTCTAATCATTTAAAAAAAATCATTTTCATGATCTTACCTAATATTTATACAGATTAACAATAAACGTCACTATGAACCTACACACACAGTACCGTGCAGAATTGTTTAACATATTCTAATCAGAATCAATCGACATTACCATTAATTTATTTATTTATTAAACATATAATTACAAATTATATCTTAATTCCCTAACCGAGCACTAGCAACGAAGGCCTTCGGCTCGTTGTAGCGAAAACAGACCAGAGCCTCTGGTGGGAATCGAACCCACGACCCCCGCACTGATAAGCTAGCACGCTACCAACTAGCCTACCGGGGCGCTCGCATTACCATTAAAAATTATTGGTATTGATGGAAAAAAGGTTTAGAATGTAAACAACCCGGTAGAAATTTACTTGTATTTGCAAAATAGAATTAGAAAATCAAACAAATACCATTCTATATCAACTGTCAGCTGATTGAGATACGTAAAGGTTGTAAATAAGTTTCATCGTAAGTTATTTAATCAACTTGGGGTTAGCTTTAATGAGCTTTTTCCTCTAAAAGTTGTGATTTACATAAGATATTTTAAAAAAAGAACTATTAAGAAATGAAGAATGTTGATGAAGGTCGTAGCTGGCCAATTTCATGATCATTGAGACCCGAACATTAAATATTTGGGTATTGAGTAATAAATACTTTAAAGTACCAACTCAATGCTTCCAGATTTGAATTTTTCTATTTAAAAGTGTATCTTTGTCACAAAAAAGCACTATTAAAATACATCATTAAGGGTATTCAGATTTTTTGGTTGGAAAAATGGAAAAATGAAAAATTACACTCTTAATTGTAATTTAATTTAATTACCGCATTTTTAATGGAAATTTATAATATTTATGAAAATATCGATATATAAATTTCTCCAAAAAACAATACAACATAAATTTTGAAATATTATTTTTTAGAAACTTTTACATCAGATGATGATTTAGCAACTGAAGAAATGGCCGACAATTTCGTGGATAAAGAATTGAACATTCTTTATGATGATTTGGGCGTAGTGATGTTTTTGCGGCGTGCGGTTCAGTAAAGATCAGTTCCACCATCTTGTGTCACTTATAAGTTCTAGTGAGGAACGCAAATGTTGATTTTAATGTTTTGACCCGATAGAGACGAAAAAGCTCATATTGTGAAGTGAATTACCGCACTGTATTGGTAACGTAGATGGCACAGAATTTAAATTGGCCGAAACACCTCTTTATAACCCTTTAGAAAATTTTTTTGATATAACTCATTTTAAATTTTTTGCTTAAAAAATGACGGTTAAATTGAACGGGAGAAAAACAAATTTGAAGTATAAATATCACACATGAAGTCTGTTCCCGTACGTTTCCGCGGGTTCCCAAACTTACCCAAATTTACCTGATAATTGGGTAAATGAGAGCGTTTGTGAGAGTGTATTAGTGTTTCTCTTTTTACCGAAAGTTACCCAAACTTTTTCTTTGGGTAAATTGTCAAAAGAACAGTTGATAAACGAAAACAGCTGTTTTTTAATTGTAAAAAAATAAAACTAAGAAACTTCAGCGATGCTAATTTAGCCCTTTTCATGTTACAATAAGCAGTTTTTTACTTTCTAAAAACTGCAAATATTTTCTGTTTATAAAAAAGGGACCTTTTAATTTTTCTTACCGTTTTTTTGAAAATTGTAACCCCCTCTTTTACATTGGCACGAAATCACGAGATTTTTATATACACCACTTTGTAAAAACAATGAAAAAAAGCTCATAGACATTAAATTATAAGAAAAATATATTTATTAGATATAACTATGTGTGTTTTTTCAAAGAGGAAAATATTAAAATCTCGAAATTTCCTGCCACTGTAAACGGCGGGCAATTTTAATATATTTTTTTGAGTCTTATTTCAATTTTCTCATTTCTCCATTAGCGCGCTTTCACTTTTCGTGTTAAACTTATTGCACCTAAAAATTTGGCATCACTGGTGCATTTTGACATTTTTTTTTTTTTTTGGGCTAGAAAAGTTTTTTGCGTTCCCGTACTTTTGGGTAATTTTGTCATTTTATGAGAGTATTTTGTGCTTACTCTCATTTTACCGAACTTTACCCAGAAAGTAAGGGAACAGAGCTATGATTTTTAAAACCATAGTTGTATAACTCAGGGTATTACAAAAAGAGATGTAATTTTTCGTACTTTGACGTTTATAGTGGAAAATTACAAATTTGTATCTAGATTTTTTTACACTTGGTTATAGGTTGTTAAAAATACAACTTTTGGTGGAAATTTTTTTCCTTGTGTTGAATTTTTCCACTTTTCCATTTTTCCAACTACTAAAAAAACTGAAATGAATTTTATTATTGTTTGTATGAGTATAAAAAAGTATGTAGTAATGTCGAGTCAATACTTGAAATGTATTGACCAGCATCGACTATTCCAAAGTGTCGACCTTTTGCAACCCTATACAGATGAACAGTAAACTTCCCTATAAAAAATATATTTTTGAAGAACTACCTCCTAACTACAAGGCGTAAAAGAACTATTATCAAAAGACTTTGATTGATCTTATTTATTTATTTTATTTATTCAAATATTCAAGAACCAAGCCCTCTGGGCCAAATATGGTTCGTATACTACTAAAAAAAAAACAATTTACTATATAAAAAAAAATATATCTATATAAAATACCTAAAACTAAAATAATAACTAAAATATAAAATAAAATTTAAAATTTAAGGTCCATAATGTAGCAATTAAGAAAAGATAAAATTAGAGTTATCATAAATTAGAGAGGGTGTTACATACCGAAATACTGCACTAATTTGCATTTAAACGTAGCCTTTGAAAAAACGAAATTTTTAAAGTATCTAGGAAGCGAATTCCAATTTCTAGTTATCCTCACATTAAAGGATCTTTCATAAATGGATGAAGTTATACGATGAAAAACTATTTGAGGGTTTCTACTCGATTTTGTGAAATTAAAGTTCTCAACAATATAACTAGGACAATTCGTCTTAATCACCTTGTGAAATAGCAACAAAATTCTCAGTTTTATTAAATTTTCAAAAGAAATACCAACAAAATCTAATACAAAAGGAGTGACTTGTTCCCTCATTCTCAATCTATAAACATATCTCATAATACGATTAAATGTAAGATGAAGGCGTTAAAGTAAAACACTACTAGTACCCGTGAAAACCTCTAAGGCGTATAATAATTGTGACATAAGAAGACCACTAGCAACACGTTTCCTCACATGTAGAGGCAAACATAAATCTAGAGACCACAATTGCCTTAAGATAGCATTCACTCGAGCACAAACGTAATCAATGTGCTTTGAAAAACGTAATTGATCATCCACAAAAACACCCAAACACTTAATTTCAGTGACGAAATTTATCCTAACACCTCCTAATGATACATTCAAATTACTGGAGTCAAAACCAAAACACATTGCCTTTGTTTTGCCAGGATTAATTTCCAACCCATTAGTATCCATTCACTGAGCAATCCTATTAAGGTAAAACTCAATGTTCGCTTCCAAAACATCAAAAAATTGCCTTTCCCCAGAAAATAAAATCTGTACATCATCCGCATATATAAATGTTTCAAAAGAGTTATTATCAATGACATTAATAAAATCATTTAAATACATCATAAATAAAATATTAGCAAAAATAACAAATATTTGGAATCACCCACAAATTAAAGCATTAATCGCTTTATCCAAATTGTTAATAACACAAGTAAAATGTTTACAATAATTTTAGTGTAAAAGTTCTGAATTAACAAGATTGATTCAAAATTTGTCATTTTATATTGAGAATTAAATTGATTGATAAAAAATAATAAAAAATAATAAAAAAAATTAAAATAAAAGTAAATTTACCTGAAATCTTGATTTTGTCTTTAATTTCAGTTTACTTCTGCTAACTTGATTTAAATCTTGATAAATTATATATTTTAATGTTTTAACATCTAAAAAAATAGAAAATCTATTAAAAGTTAATATCTTCAAATATTTAAAAGTAAAAGTTATTACACTTCATTTTCAGCCACAACATCATGTAAAAAATGTTCAAATTTATGATGAACTAATTGGTGGACTAAACAATCACCACATAGATTTAGCGAACAATAGCAGGTATTACAACGCCAACGTAATCGTGAAATGGCTGAAAATTGACAATATTCACACTTAGCTGCTAAGGGTGTAGAAAGTTTATCTTGTTTTATAATTTTTAATAAACTAATAATTTGTTGTTTTATTTCTGCTGTAATATGTTCAGTTCGCATATCATTTAAAGTTTCAGTTGCATCTGAAGATGGTATATGTAAATCGTGAAAGTGAAAATCATCACCCGGCATATGGACAGGTACATTATGAGAGGGAAAAAATGTTGTAGGACGATAGTAATGTTTTGATTTTGCTGGACTGTTTCGACGATTTTTAGGTATTCGTCCCGGTGTGGGCATACCAGCGCTATGTAATTTCAAAAAGTATTTTTGTATTCTACTTGAGACCTGTTGTGGCGTACGGTTACCCAATGCTTTGGCAATTTTAGTAAACCTGTGCATTTCTATACGTTCTTCGGGGTATTTTATAAGCAGCTCTTCTAAATGTCTTTGTTCTTCTATAGTCCAAAGTTGATTGTATGTTTCTGGTTTAGAATCGTCCAATATACGACCTCTTACAAATTGTAATTCACTCTTATTATTTTCTTGAGCGTTGGAAGAGTCTGCTTCTTTAACTTTTATATCTTCTGCCGGCATATCCTCATAGTTACCAATTTCGGGAATCGGCAGCGTAAAACAATATATCAGTAAAAAAAAAAACAATTTGCATTTGGTTTACCAATAACTTACTGTGGCTATGGATATATAATTTGGTGCTATAATTTCTTCATTATTCTTAAGTTTTTGTAAAAACAATTCCGGATTATCGAGATACTGTTTTTTTGCCAATGCCAATTCTTCAATTTGTTTGTGCACTCGCAGTTTTTGAGCCTCCAGTACGGCAATTGTACGCAACATATTTGTATAATGGCGATTGCCCCGCAATGCCAAGTGATCACTTTCAAAATAGAATATATTACCTTCTGCTGCACAATCATTATCACTTTCCATTTTTAATTAATTTTACAATTAAAATTTTGAAAAATCTTTACAATGTGAACACTTTTTAGTATGAAAAATAAAAATTGCCATGTTTTTTTAAAAAATAGTATCATTCACAATGTAAAAAAACATGTGTTTTATACACAGGGTTGTTATATTTAGCGCAAATCAGTGTTACCAGACATAAGCACAATTCAAGACATACATGCAAAAAAATTGATTTAAATGGTAATATGGCGTTAAACAATTTTAAAGCCCTTAAGCCTATATGACACTTGCTAGTTTCTAGTATTTGGTCCATCAATGCGAATCATATTAAGGGCAGCCCCTTATCGACTATAATTTGACAGATTGCTGTATTTTAATAAGGTTGCATTCTTCATACTCATTATATTTCGTAAAGCCCGTATGACACTACACTTTTTTTTTGTATTTAATTGTTATTGGGAACGCTGCGTTACCGACATCCATTTGACAGATACTAATTTTTTTCCTATACTTAAACTCTTAAATTTTTCGTTAATACAAAATCAATACGAAATTTAGCAAGTGTCATACGGGCTTTAGCAAATATTGCTTTTTATTTTTGACATTTATAAAAAGACGCCACAAATAAACAGTCATACAAAAACAACAACAATTTAATAATTTAATAGAATTAAATAATTTTTTTACAAATCATAAGAAAAAAATAGAAAAATGTAACAAAGTTTTCACTTTACAAGTGTATTTACAAATAATCATAGTAGAAACTTCTTGCTTGATAATTTTCAAAATATGAGAACATAAATACGTGGTCTACACCCTTAACATAAGCTCAGCAATTAGCAATTTCGTGCCGTTATTCTGCTGTCGCATTTTACTCATTGCTAAGATTTTTATTTTTAATGTAGAATATGTTTAAAGTCTGTGGTAACTATGTTTACGGTTCCAATACGGATTACGAAAATTGGTGTTCATTGCCTTTATAGCTTTAAAACCTAGCTTAAGAAATTTGCAGACATGTACATATACCATACTCGTACAAGGAACTTAAATAAATAAAGTACACAAGGATTTTATACAGACTTATAATAAAACTTTTCTAAAGTATATTTCAAAATTCGAATTTAAAGTTAAAAAAAAGCTCTTTCGAACCAATTTTCCGGAATGTGGTATTTTTTTATTTAAAAAAAAATGGTTCAAAATTTTGTATTATTTTGTATATAAATCTAATAAATGGATTTCTAAGGGCACATTTATACACATGAGATATAAGTGTTAGAAATAATACAAAAAACCCTAAAATCATTCACAAAAAAGCAATTTAGAGGTGCTTTTTGCTCTATTTCTAGCTTTTTTTCGAGTGCAGTTTTTTTTAGTAAGTTTTAAAGCCATATCAGTTTCAGAAAAGCAATATTTTATCTGATCCATTCGAGGTCTTCAAAATAACCTTGAACATTTGCCGACATGGTTATCATAAGTTATAAGATGTAGGTCATGAAAGAAAAAAAAAATTTTTTTTTGACTGTCACAATTAGCCGAATAAAATATCGAAAATTGGACCTTTCAAGGAGGTTGTTGCGGTACACATGTGTCCAAATTTTTAATACTGAATTCCAAATGATAAGCTATTACATAAAAATTAAATTATTTAATAAAAAAATACGCTATATTAGTTATTTCATCAACTATTCTGCAATTGCTGTGTTTGTGCGGCAAGGTATGAACAGGAACATTACCTAAAAACTGATAGCACTCATGTAAAGAAATTGAGAATAACGTCAACAATTCTACGCGTTAACTCTACGTAAAGAAATATTAAATTTATATGGAAATTGCAAATATATTTTACCGCATAAACACTGCTAATATTTATTTGACATATTTTCTTAAAGAAAGTATCTAATAATAATTTATTAAATCAACATTAACAA
Organism: Eustalomyia histrio; assembly: GCA_949748255.1. Lineage (NCBI taxonomy): Eukaryota > Metazoa > Arthropoda > Insecta > Diptera > Anthomyiidae > Eustalomyia > Eustalomyia histrio. Next base: position 33,836,558 of record OX456524.1, read on the forward strand.
ATACCAATATTAAAAATAAACTATGCATTCTTCTCCACTGATTGTGTTTTAACTTCCTCTGGCTTTATCACTGTTTCACTTGACTCGGAATCCATTTTCTTGGCAATCTCAGCCAATTTTTCACGTCTATAATCTTTACGAGCTTCATCTAAGAGAATATTATGAATAAAATTTCGATTTTGTGAGAAATCAGGTAAAAGAGATGGATAGGGATTTCCGCGCAATTCCAAGATAGCTTTTTTATAATACATTCCAGGGTAGTCTCTTGGTGCCTTATACATGCGAGTAAATGAAACTCCACTGCTGTCATAACGTGGTACTAAAACTTTAAAAAGCTTATGCACTAATTGTTTTTCCAATAACCAAAAGTCAGCCAATTCCATAGTCGCCTTATGACGATCACCATGTCGAGCAGCTTCAGATATTAACTAGAAATTAAAATAGAAACATATGAAATGATAAGTCGAAATAGTATCAGGTGTAACCATTACCAATTCCATATATCCTCTAGCTTCGTCCGCACGATTGTGATACAACTCTATACGCTCATTTTTAACAAGGGCTGTGACTGTTTTCCGCAGTTTAAGTAAGCGACCTTCTGGACCATCGGGATTTTTTAAATTACGCTTGTTTGGTCTGACCGCAAAACGCAATTGCGACATTAATTTTGTCACGTCAGCTTGATTCATATTTAAGGCTTTTATTCAAACTTTTTTGTGCAAGAATTTAAGAGTTCTTAAAATTTCTTATAAAAATTTACGTAAACACAGAATGACATATAACACATGCGGCTAGTGTTGTTGATTATGACATTCTAACCGAGTACTCATATACTCTTTACAATTCTATATGCAATTTGCATATTTAAATGCCTTTTCCTCTTTTTTTAAGTAGTGAAATATGTAATTTTTTCAAAGTTTTGTAGATTTTATTAATTTGTCTTAACATGATTGAAAGTTTTTTAAATACTTTTATTTGAAATTTTATTCGATTTAAATTTATACCTAAATTTGCAACCTCGTTGATTTGTATATTATTGTGAATGAAATAAATATATTACATTCTATTGTGCATGACATAGTGTGGTGAACTATACAAATAAACCGTTACATTGAAAATTGTTTAGTTTTTAGTTAGGCCTGTGTCTCCACATGCAATAATATCATAGCAAGTAATTGTCAATGTGGTTTCATCTCATGAAGAAACTTCAGTTCTCTGCCAGTAAATTTCATCTTAAGTCATTAAATCAACGTGAATTATTATACCCTCCACCATATATGGTGAGGGTATATATCAGTTTGTCATTCCGTTTGTAATATGTCGAAATATAGGTTTAAGACCCCAGAAAGTATATATATTCGTGATCCTTATGCAATTTTAAGTCGATTTAGCGATGTCCGTCTGTCTGTTGAAATGGCGATCATGACGCGAAGACGCAAGCGGGGGTGCCTATTTTTACCCAGATTATTGAACATCCTCCCGAGCAGTTTGGTATTTAAAATGAGCAAAATCGGTTAAGCGGTTCAAAAGTTATGAGTGAAAATGTGAGAGTACCTCTAAATTTTCCATACAAATTTGTACAATTTTTCTGTATCTATTTTTGTTTTCTGTTAAGTAAGTAAAAATGTTATTAAGTCTTCTTCTTGTTCGATTACATTTACTGTCTTACATACTATGAGAATAATATAATTTTAGAGCTATATGTGTGTTACTCTTAATAACTAAGTTAACGTTAAAAGCAACAATGTTAAAGTCGCTAACAGAGCAGACCTCTGTAAATAACATTACTAATTAAATTAAATAACAAAAGTTCGTTACATAAATTGACAAAACATATTTATATTACAGTTCATGCAAAATTTAGTATATACGTATATCATCTTCAGCCCCTATGGTGGAGGGTATTTAAAGATTCGGCACAGCCGAATTTAGCCCTTTTTTACTTGTTTTTAATACAGCTTTTTCCAATTCAGTTGTGAGTAAAATAAAAGATATTTACAATTAGCATTATAAGACATGAAGAGTGTTGATGAAGGTCATAGCTGACCAGAAAACGAATTTTCATTCGCCTATTCATTCGTGTCTACTATCTTTTTTCGTGTATTCCCCATTATTTCAAAAATTCAAGTTTTTCAATTCATTTTGAAAAATAATAATTTTCATAATTTTTAATCGATAAAAAGAACTCACGTAACATTTTCATTTTATATATTAAAAAGTTTATACCCTCAATGAAAAAGTTTTATTAAAAACAAGTTTCATAAAACTGAAGCTTTAAATTTAGGAAATTTTTCGGTAACTTTTTCAAGAAAACTTCATTAAGCAGTGACGATAATGTTATACAGCAGTGGGACATTTTGTTGCAAAAGAAGTTTTTTAATTTTCCTTATTCGTCACTTTGGAGAAATCAGAAAATTTCCTAAATAAACTGGGTGTTCACAAAATTGAGTAAAAGAAATTTAAAAAAAGTGAATAATTTTCTTTAAATTCAAGAACCGTCCACAGGCACTGTGTGTATCTGGATTGGGTTTTAGTTTATTTAAAAAAAAAATCATGCAAGAAAACCCTAAAAAAATAAAAAATCATCAAACATCAAATACTACAAAATATCAAAAAAAAAAAATCAACAAATCGCAGATCACTAGTAAAATCTCATGTATTTTATATCCATATTAATTTGTTTTTAAAAGCTACACAGAAAAAAATATTTTTAAATCAAGTAGAAACAACATTCAATAGCAACAGCTTTGAAATTAAAACAAATTTGTTTTCTTTTTAATTTACGCATTTTTCTACTTCTTTGGAAAATAAATACAAAGAAGTTTATTTTAGCTAGAATCATATTTTTTTTTATTAGATTCATAGATAATTTAAAAATATTCATAAAAAATAAGATGTTAATTCAAATATGATATCAAAATTCATTTAACTATGACTTCCTTTTCTCTGTGTAGTAAGTTGTTTCGATTTCACGTGAAAAACTGTTAGGTTGCATTTAGACTGAAAATCTAATCTAGTAAAAAGAGGATTAACTGCTTAATTTTAGTGCAAGTATTAGCAGTTTATTCTATTTTTAACAGAAAAACTCTGCAGTGTAAAAATAATATTTTCACGTGAAAATTTAAATTTTACCCAAGTTGAAAGTTGTGAAAAGTTTTAATTTTAGGTTTATGGGGTCACATTAAAATATGCAACTCTACCATATTTAGGATACGGAGGTGTACGAGGGCGGATCAGTAAGTTCGTGACTTTTCGAACATCCCTCGTAGTTATATGAAATGCAACAGTGCTCCCATCAATAGACTACTGTCAAATTTGGAGCAAGTTCCGTCATTTAACAGCTATTCAAAACATACAACCTCGTGCATTTTTTTAAAAATGAAAAAAGTGCATTTCTAGTGCTCATTAAACATTATTTTTTTAAGAAAAAAATCCCGTCAATCAAACCAAAGAAAAGCTTGATAAATACTATGGGGACTCTGCACTATCCATTGCAATGGAACAAAAGTGGTTTACTGACTTTCGTTCTGGTCTTACAAGCACGGAAGATGCCGAACGTTTTGGGCGCCCAGTTGAGGTCTCTACATCCAAAACAACTGAAAAAATTCACGATATAGTGTTGGGCGATCGGAGATTGAGTTTGCGATAGATTGTGGAAGATATAGGCATCTCACATGGCTCAGTGGTTTCAATTTTGAACGATCACTTGGGTATGAGAAAGCTTTCCGCAAGATGGCTGCCGCGTTTGCTCACAATCGAACACCAGGGAAATCATGTGACAGCTTAGTTTCCATGGCAAAAATCCGAATGGAAAATACGACTTGCCCCCTTATTCGCCTTATTCTCCGGATTAAGCCCCCAGTGACTATTTCATATTTCCAAACCTAAAGAACTGGCTCGGTGGAAAGAGATTTAGCTTCAACGATGAAATTATTGATCAAACAAATGCCTATTTTATGGACTTCGAAAAATCCTGCTGTTAAACGCAAAGTAAATGGCGGAACTTGCTCAAAATTTGCCAGTAGTTTATTAACAGGTGGTACTTGATGGGAGCAGTGTTGCATTTCATATAACTACGAGGGACTTATTGACCGCCCTGGTATACAAAAATTTACCTAAATTACCTAACCTAACCTGTGCAAAATATATTAGAGTTACATTTTTGAATGTGACAAATTTTAACGAAGTTACAGAATAACCCCATTATTGTGATGATGTCTTTCTTAAAATAAAAAAATATATTTTTTTTAACATAAATAACGATTTGACGATCTATTGTGAATGATTTTAACTAATTAGGGGTGGTTTTGCTTCATCTTAAGTATTTTTCTCTCGAGTGTAAATATGCCTTTAAAGTTCAAATGAAATTTTTTCACGGAAAAATAATTTACTATGCTTAAAATACTGAAGTTTTTCGAACTATTATTTCTCATTTACAAAGAGTTGTTATTTAAAACGATGATTTTAAAATTTAAATACTTTATTATTTACTACTGCTCTAATAAAAATTTGAAGCCACTTACGCATACAGTAATAAGTCCAGACATTTTGACACTTTCGTTTTAGTAAATCTTTAATTACAACAACATATCCAATGCGTACAAACTTTTGTTTTTCATTTTATTGCATTTCTTAGTAGAAGAGCAACTTTTGTACGATACAGGTGTCCGATAGACGTATTCTTTAACTAAATCAAAAAATTTTTGTGAAAATAATAAATGTTTTTGTGCAAGAAGGGAAATGAAGTGTAGCTTAATAGTTTTATAAAAAAAATCCTTTAAAAAATGCTTTAAAATTAATCATAATTTGCGATTTGCCGGCCGGTTCGTTGATTTTCTTTTGTTCTCCAATTCGCTTCATAAAAAAATATGATGTGTTGTTTGTGTTATTTGTGTTAATATTGCATGTGTGAAAGATAGCAAAATAAAAATGGCCAAATGATAGGTCGTCATATTGAATCTAATAAAAATGAAAAATTAGAATAAATATGTGTTAAATAATATGTATGTGTAATGTACATAAAATAAAGATAATATAATTAAAGATCTATTATAAAACCTAAGCAGAAAAGGTAATTAAAAAAGGTAAGTTTTAACAATTCATTTTATTTTTATTCTTTGCTTTAAAAGTTTTTTATTTGAGAGAAAAATATGGAAAATATGCTGTAATAGTAGGGATGTCGAGAGGGACTTATTTTTGCAAATCCGGGTATTCGGTATTTTAAAAAATTACAATTCCTGGATTTTTTTTAAAACAATTTTTTAGTTTTAATATTATTTTTTTTTTGATTTAAAATATTAAACAAACAGAATTAAAATATTAAACAAACATAATTTTACATTTCAACGTTTTAAAAACACTAAATAGCAAATTTTGTCCAATATTTTTGTACAGTTCTTATCAGGAGACATTCGATTTATTTACGCTTACAAATAATAAATAGAAAAGTAGCAAAATCTCTACATAGAGAAAAAGAAATCACTGTTATTTTATAATATTTAAATTAAAATTTTAATTTAATTTTTTAATTTAAGTATGAATTTTATTAAAATAAATATGATAAACTTTTCCAAATTTAAATTAATATGTCATCATTTTAAATATCGTTTTTGCATTTCAAAAATAAGCAGAAATATATTTAAATTAAAAATATAACAAACTTAGTTTGATTTCAAATAAAGAAGAAATTATTTTTAAATGTATATTTACGTTTAGTAATTTAAAAAAAAATGAATAATAATCTAAAGTTGTATTTTTTTGCAGAAAAATAATAGTCACTATCATTTTTTTTTACATTATGTTTTAACGTTTCACAATACGGCAGTGCTGTCAGTTTAGGGGATTTATCCCAAAATTGGAGATTTTATTTCGTGAATGGGGATAAACATTTTCATTTAGAGATCAGGGGATTTGATGGGGGTGGCTACACAATTTAAGGGGATTTTTGGGGATAAATATTAACAATATTTTCTTCTCTTTTAATTTTAATTTTTTTTCAATCCTGTTAATATTTTATAATTTATGATAACAGTGTAAAATTGTGAAAAGTACTTTCCGGTTTACACACAGCAATTATCTTAAATTCTCTTTGGAATTGCATTCGTGTCCATCCTGCAAAGAACCTTTTTGAAATTTTAGTATCTTTTACATATAAAAAAGTACGAATTAGAAAATACAAGAAAATTGCGAGTACAAGCAAGTTTGTGCCCCTTTCCGTACTTCTTTTTTCCCTCTTCTATAAACTCAGAATTGCTGCAATGAATGCTGTGTGTAAACCGGGACTACATAACTAATACTACATAATACTTCTTACATTCATTTTAAAACAGTGTTGTATTTGCATAATGTTTTTCAGACCAAATTACGTTTATACCGTATACAGAAAAATACAACTCTGGAAGTATTGAATGGGCACTGCTCCAGAGCAGTTAATAGTTTTAAGTTGTACTAAGGTCATATTGAACACCAAAATACGTACTTTCGTTTCATAAAGTTTTCGACTTTTAAATTTCATGCAAATTCCCATCAACCTTCTCCACCGAAATTCAGCATCTGAATTAAAAAAAAAGAACAAATTTATTTAAATATTGCAAATGACTTACATTACAAAAATATGTTTTATTTTAATTTGAGTTAAAAAAAATATAATTTTTTAGCAACTAAATTTTGGGGATTTTTGCAGTTCATGCAAAATTTAGTATATACGTATATCATCTTCAGCCCCTATGGTGGAGGGTATTTAAAGATTCGGCACAGCCGAATTTAGCCCTTTTTTACTTGTTTTTAATACAGCTTTTTCCAATTCAGTTGTGAGTAAAATAAAAGATATTTACAATTAGCATTATAAGACATGAAGAGTGTTGATGAAGGTCATAGCTGACCAGAAAACGAATTTTCATTCGCCTATTCATTCGTGTCTACTATCTTTTTTCGTGTATTCCCCATTATTTCAAAAATTCAAGTTTTTCAATTCATTTTGAAAAATAATAATTTTCATAATTTTTAATCGAAAAAAAGAACTCACGTAACATTTTCATTTTATATATTAAAAAGTTTATACCCTCAATGAAAAAGTTTTATTAAAAACAAGTTTCATAAAACTGAAGCTTTAAATTTAGGAAATTTTTCGGTAACTTTTTCAAGAAAACTTCATTAAGCAGTGACGATAATGTTATACAGCAGTGGGACATTTTGTTGCAAAAGAAGTTTTTTAATTTTCCTTATTCGTCACTTTGGAGAAATCAGAAAATTTCCTAAATAAACTGGGTGTTCACAAAATTGAGTAAAAGAAATTTAAAAAAAGTGAATAATTTTCTTTAAATTCAAGAACCGTCCACAGGCACTGTGTGTATCTGGATTGGGTTTTAGTTTATTTAAAAAAAAAATCGTTTAATCTCATGCAAGAAAACCCTAAAAAAATAAAAAATCATCAAACATCAAATACTACAAAATATCAAAAAAAAAAATCAACAAATCGCAGATCACTAGTAAAATCTCATGTATTTTATATCCATATTAATTTGTTTTTAAAAGCTACACAGAAAAAAATATTTTTAAATCAAGTAGAAACAACATTCAATAGCAACAGCTTTGAAATTAAAACAAATTTGTTTTCTTTTTAATTTACGCATTTTTCTACTTCTTTGGAAAATAAATACAAAGAAGTTTATTTTAGCTAGAATCATATTTTTTTTTATTAGATTCATAGATAATTTAAAAATATTCATAAAAAATAAGATGTTAATTCAAATATGATATCAAAATTCATTTAACTATGACTTCCTTTTCTCTGTGTAGTAAGTTGTTTCGATTTCACGTGAAAAACTGTTAGGTTGCATTTAGACTGAAAATCTAATCTAGTAAAAAGAGGATTAACTGCTTAATTTTAGTGCAAGTATTAGCAGTTTATTCTATTTTTAACAGAAAAACTCTGCAGTGTAAAAATAATATTTTCACGTGAAAATTTAAATTTTACCCAAGTTGAAAGTTGTGAAAAGTTTTAATTTTAGGTTTATGGGGTCACATTAAAATATGCAACTCTACCATATTTAGGATACGGAGGTGTACGAGGGCGGATCAGTAAGTTCGTGACTTTTCGAACATCCCTCGTAGTTATATGAAATGCAACAGTGCTCCCATCAATAGACTACTGTCAAATTTGGAGCAAGTTCCGTCATTTAACAGCTATTCAAAACATACAACCTCGTGCATTTTTTAAAAAATGAAAAAAGTGCATTTCTAGTGCTCATTAAACATTATTTTTTTAAGAAAAAAATCCCGTCAATCAAACCAAAGAAAAGCTTGATAAATACTATGGGGACTCTGCACTATCCATTGCAATGGAACAAAAGTGGTTTACTGACTTTCGTTCTGGTCTTACAAGCACGGAAGATGCCGAACGTTTTGGGCGCCCAGTTGAGGTCTCTACATCCAAAACAACTGAAAAAATTCACGATATAGTGTTGGGCGATCGGAGATTGAGTTTGCGATAGATTGTGGAAGATATAGGCATCTCACATGGCTCAGTGGTTTCAATTTTGAACGATCACTTGGGTATGAGAAAGCTTTCCGCAAGATGGCTGCCGCGTTTGCTCACAATCGAACACCAGGGAAATCATGTGACAGCTTAGTTTCCATGGCAAAAATCCGAATGGAAAATACGACTTGCCCCCTTATTCGCCTTATTCTCCGGATTAAGCCCCCAGTGACTATTTCATATTTCCAAACCTAAAGAACTGGCTCGGTGGAAAGAGATTTAGCTTCAACGATGAAATTATTGATCAAACAAATGCCTATTTTATGGACTTCGAAAAATCCTGCTGTTAAACGCAAAGTAAATGGCGGAACTTGCTCAAAATTTGCCAGTAGTTTATTAACAGGTGGTACTTGATGGGAGCAGTGTTGCATTTCATATAACTACGAGGGACTTATTGACCGCCCTGGTATACAAAAATTTACCTAAATTACCTAACCTAACCTGTGCAAAATATATTAGAGTTACATTTTTGAATGTGACAAATTTTAACGAAGTTACAGAATAACCCCATTATTGTGATGATGTCTTTCTTAAAATAAAAAAATATATTTTTTTTTAACATAAATAACGATTTGACGATCTATTGTGAATGATTTTAACTAATTAGGGGTGGTTTTGCTTCATCTTAAGTATTTTTCTCTCGAGTGTAAATATGCCTTTAAAGTTCAAATGAAATTTTTTCACGGAAAAATAATTTACTATGCTTAAAATACTGAAGTTTTTCGAACTATTATTTCTCATTTACAAAGAGTTGTTATTTAAAACGATGATTTTAAAATTTAAATACTTTATTATTTACTACTGCTCTAATAAAAATTTGAAGCCACTTACGCATACAGTAATAAGTCCAGACATTTTGACACTTTCGTTTTAGTAAATCTTTAATTACAACAACATATCCAATGCGTACAAACTTTTGTTTTTCATTTTATTGCATTTCTTAGTAGAAGAGCAACTTTTGTACGATACAGGTGTCCGATAGACGTATTCTTTAACTAAATCAAAAAATTTTTGTGAAAATAATAAATGTTTTTGTGCAAGAAGGGAAATGAAGTGTAGCTTAATAGTTTTATAAAAAAAATCCTTTAAAAAATGCTTTTAAATTAATCATAATTTGCGATTTGCCGGCCGGTTCGTTGATTTTCTTTTGTTCTCCAATTCGCTTCATAAAAAAATATGATGTGTTGTTTGTGTTATTTGTGTTAATATTGCATGTGTGAAAGATAGCAAAATAAAAATGGCCAAATGATAGGTCGTCATATTGAATCTAATAAAAATGAAAAATTAGAATAAATATGTGTTAAATAATATGTATGTGTAATGTACATAAAATAAAGATAATATAATTAAAGATCTATTATAAAACCTAAGCAGAAAAGGTAATTAAAAAAGGTAAGTTTTAACAATTCATTTTATTTTTATTCTTTGCTTTAAAAGTTTTTTATTTGAGAGAAAAATATGGAAAATATGCTGTAATAGTAGGGATGTCGAGAGGGACTTATTTTTGCAAATCCGGGTATTCGGTATTTTAAAAAATTACAATTCCTGGATTTTTTTAAAACAATTTTTTAGTTTTAATATTATTTTTTTTTGATTTAAAATATTAAACAAACAGAATTAAAATATTAAACAAACATAATTTTACATTTCAACGTTTTAAAAACACTAAATAGCAAATTTTGTCCAATATTTTTGTACAGTTCTTATCAGGAGACATTCGATTTATTTACGCTTACAAATAATAAATAGAAAAGTAGCAAAATCTCTACATAGAGAAAAAGAAATCACTGTTATTTTATAATATTTAAATTAAAATTTTAATTTAATTTTTTAATTTAAGTATGAATTTTATTAAAATAAATATGATAAACTTTTCCAAATTTAAATTAATATGTCATCATTTTAAATATCGTTTTTGCATTTCAAAAATAAGCAGAAATATATTTAAATTAAAAATATAACAAACTTAGTTTGATTTCAAATAAAGAAGAAATTATTTTTAAATGTATATTTACGTTTAGTAATTTAAAAAAAAATGAATAATAATCTAAAGTTGTATTTTTTTGCAGAAAAATAATAGTCACTATCATTTTTTTTTACATTATGTTTTAACGTTTCACAATACGGCAGTGCTGTCAGTTTAGGGGATTTATCCCAAAATTGGAGATTTTATTTCGTGAATGGGGATAAACATTTTCATTTATAGATCAGGGGATTTGATGGGGGTGGCTACACAATTTAAGGGGATTTTTGGGGATAAATATTAACAATATTTTCTTCTCTTTTAATTTTAATTTTTTTTCAATCCTGTTAATATTTTATAATTTATGATAACAGTGTAAAATTGTGAAAAGTACTTTCCGGTTTACACACAGCAATTATCTTAAATTCTCTTTGGAATTGCATTCGTGTCCATCCTGCAAAGAACCTTTTTGAAATTTTAGTATCTTTTACATATAAAAAAGTACGAATTAGAAAATACAAGAAAATTGCGAGTACAAGCAAGTTTGTGCCCCTTTCCGTACTTCTTTTTTCCCTCTTCTATAAACTCAGAATTGCTGCAATGAATGCTGTGTGTAAACCGGGACTACATAACTCAATACTACATAATACTTCTTACATTCATTTTAAAACAGTGTTGTATTTGCATAATGTTTTTCAGACCAAATTACGCTTATACCGTATACAGAAAAATACAACTCTGGAAGTATTGAATGGGCACTGCTCCAGAGCAGTTAATAGTTTTAAGTTGTACTAAGGTCATATTGAACACCAAAATACGTACTTTCGTTTCATAAAGTTTTCGACTTTTAAATTTCATGCAAATTCCCATCAACCTTCTCCACCGAAATTCAGCATCTGAATTAAAAAAAAGAACAAATTTATTTAAATATTGCAAATGACTTACATTACAAAAATATGTTTTATTTTAATTTGAGTTAAAAAAAATATAATTTTTTAGCAACTAAATTTTGGGGATTTTTGGGGACCAGAAAATAACAATTGGGGGATGTTTGGGGATGACAAATCGATAATTAGGGATAAGGCCTTAAAGAAATACCCTGCAATACGGTCAATGAATTCGCATTTGTAATTATTAGTAAGTTTTAAGCCGAATGTAAATAAGAAGAAATCAACAAAAATCGTTCAATCAATCAATTAATCAATCAATCAATCAATCAACCAACCAACCAATCAATCAATCAATCCATCGTTCGCAAGACTAGTTTTTAGTTAACAAATATATAAAATATCAGAAATAAACGGAATTTAAATAAAAATATTATAAAGCAGTGTTTGGTGGACATATTTATTTTATTTACCGTTACAAAGATAAGGGTCTTTCGTTTAATTTAACTAGTTCGCCCCACTCAATTTGATTTAATTTATTTTTTAAATTGAATTTATAAAAACTAATTATTAATAAAACTAATAATTTGCCTAATTATTCAATGACTAGGGAAAGGTTCGGCCAACACAGCTGATACGTTGCTATGGGACAGACTAACGTTACAAAAACCTTACTCCAGTGATGTCAGATGAAATTTATGAAAATCCCCACGTTTTGAAAAAAATCCCTTTTTTCCCCTACAACCAGCTTTTTTTCTCCCTACATTTTTCCCTACGTTTTATTTTGAATAAAAATTTAAACATATTTTTTTATAGTAAATTTTATTTACTTTATTTCTGATAACAAAAAATCAGGTATAAGTTAAAACAAAGAATAACATAAAATTGAATGATAAAATAAATAATAAAATTAAATAACAAAAAAGTTAATTGTACAGATTTTGGGAATTCATTTTTTAAAATGGCTTTCTGTACATTTGAAATTTGTACAATTTAATATATTTAATTGTAAATGAGATCGAATAATACATATTGAATTTAAAAGATCATGACTTAATTTATTTCTTTTCTTTGTGCGTACGTCTGTAACAATAGAAAATATTCTTTCAGCGTCGGCATTCGCATGAGGTAAACTTAAAATAATTTTTGTTAATTTTGAGATGTTTGGAAATACTAATTTATCATTAAAATTTTTTGATTTAGATATAATTGACCAAAATTCTTCCAAATCTAGCATAGAAAGCGACTTTCTTTCATGTTCTGAAAAATTAAATTCAATGGTCAACCATTCTTGTGTAAGCAGATTAATATCGATTTTATATTTCTGGCATAACAATTTAAATTGAAAAACATTCTTATTATTAGCACTCATAGCTAATTTAGGACAAAGAAATTCCATTTCTTTGAAGATTGATTCGTTTTTTAAAGGAAGTCTCTTTTGTGTTTCTTCTAGTGCGGTAATATAAAATTTCAAGCAGTCAGTCTTTATTTGGTAGGCACTTGATTTTGGAAATGTTTTTAGCAGCTCTTCGCATTCATGCCCAACGTAAATATCTTCTATTTGTAATGTAATATGTGGTGATTTAATATTGCAATTAATTGTCAACTCTTCTTTTTTAATAAAATTTTGACCAATTTTTAAAAATATTTTTTGGATTCAAAATGTAAAACATGTACTAATGGTTGTTTTGATTGAAATAATGCATTTAGGGCGTTAAAGTAGTTCAAAACGTATTTTAAAAAAAGCAAATAGGCCTTATTGCATTCATTTGTTAACTCACTTAATATTAAGTGTGCTTGCTTTAATTTATCTTGTGTTGCTGCATGTTTAAAAAATTCTATAAGAACAGTCCAATTCTCTAATATTCTTTCTATACACTTCTGATGAGATAACCATCTGGTGACTGATGTTCTTAAAATTTTTCTTTTCTCTACGCTGAGTAGTTCTTGAAATTATTCTAACTCAGAACACCTTTTAGAGCTTCCAGAGATGTATGATCCAATTTGTCTCAATAAATCTTCGGGCGCTCTTGGCAGCATTAAACAAGCTTTATTTGCTTTTATTGCAGCTGAGTGGCATATACATTTAATAGTTATAACTTTTGGGTTGTCCGCTAGCAGCCTCGATGCAAATGAATTATGTTGTCCAACCATAACATTTGCACCATCACAGCAAAGTCCAATGATATTTTCATAGGGAATTTCGTATTCTAAAATGCATTTTTTGAATTGACGATAAAGTGCATCAGCTGTACAATCGGTTCCAACCTGCAGCAAATCCAAAAGCTCTACTACTGTTTTCTCTCTTTTCTCATCAAAGTAGCGAACAAGAATGCACATTGTCTTTTTCGAACAAATGTCAGTACTTTCATCTATAAGAATAGAAAACTTATTAATTTTAAGTTTCTCTATTAGTTTTGATTTTTCTTCGTTGGCTAAAACATTGTGTATTATTTGGGAGCATTTAGTACGTGCCAGTTGACATTCCCTTATTATGGTTGAGTCTGGTACAATATCCTTCAACAAGGGAATTAAATGTTCTATTACTTGAAGAGCAACATTATGTTCGGAAAAAAAAGACTTATACGCATTTCAAAATTGGCTACATCTTTTCTGATGTTATTTGGCTTTTCTTTTTGAAAAAACAAATTAATAGTTTGAGAATTCTTTATTGCTAAAACCTTTGTTGTGTGTGTTTTTGATGCGGCGTGCTTTATTAAATCAGATTTTCCACAACTTAATAATTTTTCACAAGCTATACATCTGCATTTGAAAGGATCATTTTTAACTTCTTCAAGCCACCCTTTAAAACAATCTTCTTTTAACCAACTCTTGCAAAATCGTTGTTTTCTATATCTTTTTATGTAGCTATTTTCTGAAGAGGAATCAGAATCTGCAGACATTTCACTAGAATATTAAAATATTACTAATATTACGAGTATGGCATACTATAATTAAATAACAAAAATACCAGAAGAATAAACTTAAATACCAGAAGAATAAAGTATTAAGCACCATTTACAAATAATACATTTTATTATTTTGTTCTTTTTGCTTCGTTGAATGACACACACACACAAGTGAACAAATTTAAAATATTGTTGCCACATTCGGAAAAAATCACACTAACAACAGCCAATTTATAATTATTGCCACCGAATATTGTTTTACTACAAATCGTCAGCTCATTGTTTGTTTGCTTCACAATAAAGAAATTGCTTGGTTTATTCTTTATTCTGTTGCAAGTATAGAGCAAACCAATAGTAAGCTCACGAAAGTTATCAATCAGAAACGTTATAGTTACCAAATTATCCAAAATTAAAAAAAATCCCTACATTTTGACCTAAATAAAATATCTGTCTTTTTTTCCCTACACTCCATTTTTTCGAAAAAAATCCCTACAAAAAGGGAATTTTCCCTACATCTGACATCACTGCCTTACTCAACGTAAACACTAATAAAGCTATTAAAAAACTCATTCACATTTAAAATAAAATTATTACATACAAAATTGCATCGGCTATCCCAGAAATTGTTTATTGCCGTGTTTCATCCATGTTGCCAGATAAGGGGATTTGTCATAAAGTTGGGAATGTCAACTTCGGCTTATTGCCGGACTTATGAGGGGAGAGATTTCTGAATTTCACAAAATAATGGGGATTTAAATTTTCTTTTTATATATTTTTTTAATTTAATTTTTATTGGAAAATTGTAAACTTTAACAAATTTTGTTTTAACTCAAAAATTTCAAAAAAAAAAAAAAACCGAACAAATTACATGCGTATCAGAGTTTTTTTCATTTTTGGTTTTAATATATATCAAGGATTTTTATTTGTTATTGTTGTAAGCGAACTTCATACCTCCGTATATTTACAAAAACAAAGAAAATTAACTATTTTTAGCTAGGTATTTAAAACCGGTAAGAGGTCTCTTCCGAACCCAAAGTTTTAGACAAGCTAGAGCCTCTATATCAAATTAGGTCTTTTGAAAAATTTTCAAAATCCAAAAACTTATTTAAAATTTTTGAGTTGTTAAATAAATTTGTATGTTATTTCAAGATTAACTATAAGAAAACCAGCTAAAAAATTTGTGAAAGCAGGACTTAAAAATTGCTACTAAAAGTTCAAAGTATTCTCTAAAATTGGTTTATCAACGAGACTTACATAGGGTTTCTTCAAGACGTTCGCCGTGACGGAACTTGCTCAAAATTTGACAGTAGTCTATTAACAGGTGGTACTTGATGAGAGCGGTGTTCCATTTCATATACCTACGAGGAAAAATCAAAAAGTTACTGACTTATTGATCTGCCCTCGTATATTGGATCGTTTTTGAATGTGAGTAAAATTTGTAATCACTCATATAAATTTTATAAATATTGGAAAACCGAATTCTCGGTTAATACCAACTAATTTCAAAGTCCCGACGTATTGGAATCAATTTTCTTAGAAAAATATCAGTTCGTACATTTTTAATACGATGTTTCTAAAATTTTGCAAATTTTCCTTCATATATACTTTTTTGTATTTTAAACATTTTTAAATTTTTTTAAAAAGATATCGCAGGTATTGGAATTCTGAGACTCCTGGCATTTGCTAAGAGAGTGTGGGGGACCCTGGGTGCCATCACATCTGACTGAATTTGTATGTGGGTTATCGTTTCTATCTGGTAACGCTAGGGACCAAATTGGTCTATGCGAGGTCTTTGACCAGCCAGTTCAACCTAATCTAACCTATCGCAGATAATCTTTTTTAAAAATCCAATGAAATTTTTCATTTTCAATAAAAAATAATTTTGTACTAAAAATTAGACCAAAAACTGTAAAGCGAAATGTAAAAATATTAATTAATATTCTACTAACTGATTTAATTTTTTTGACTGCACTCGTTACAACATGAAAGTCGATTACTTACGACAAGATATGTCACAAAATTTACCTTTTAAAATAAATTTATTTTAAAGCAAACCCCCCACCCACGATTTACTTTATACTTTTATAACAATATTTTTTGAAAACTTTTCCAAGCCACAATGAATGTGTACAAGTGCTGTTAATTGGACATAAGGAAGAGGTTAGTTAACATGCTTGGTTTCATACTTTATAAAATTAATAATAACAGAAAATACAGGAAAGAATATAAAAAACGTAATTTTGCATAAAAAGGTTTGTAGAAAATTAAGTAAAACTTTTTGTATATCATTAGTTACTTTTTGAGATGTGGAAACTTCTCACTTAGTTATAGAACACCCCTCTAAAGGTTATGTAACATCTTTCAAAATGGCCACTGTGCCATATGAAAGTATCGAAATGATAGAAAATTTAATATGGAAAAAGTTAAAGGCCCATAGTTTCTTAATTAGGATATCGATTTCATAGTCATTGACAGGGATTATAGGAAAATGGTTGTCATGGACTTTTACTGGGATCTAGTAGCTATCTGCTCCGCTAGGTATGGTTATGTAACCTCTTTCAAAATGCGCATTTTGCCATTTGAAAATACCCCTAACCGAATTCTAGGAAAACTAGGATAAAGTGGCCATCTGTTCCTCTAAATTAGATTGCGTAACCTATTCCTAAATAGCCAGTGTACCCACACGTGAAATTATTCCAAGTTTTGTTTATTCTGTTAAGCAGTTTATAGAGAATGTGTGACTGTGAATGAAAGAAAAAAAAATTATAATGTTAACCAGGGATGGAAAATGGTATTTTTTTTTTGGTATCAAAAAATATATTCAAAGGTCTTTGACCCTCAGAGTACTAAATTTTTTTTAACAAAAAATTACATAAAATTTATGTACATAAAAATTAAAATGAACACATAACGTATATAAGATTCTTTTTTACATAAAATTAACATACGTTAAAAATATATATATATTTTTTTATATTAAACAAATGAAAAGCATTCAGTAAGAGACTTTAGTTACCTAACAAAAAGAAAAAAATTTAAACTAATCACATTAAGAACAAATATAATTCTTAACAAGTTTGAAAATTGCCAAGCTCTATGAAAACCATTCGCTCTAATATTTTATAAGACCGTAGGAGAGCAGAAATTTACTTAATTTTTTAACTTTTTTGAAAGGCAGTGGTTGCGCAATATTTGATTTTTTTTTAAAATGATTTTTATTCTTATTCTTTAAAATATTTCAATTTAGGTTGCCCCAAGTAACTTTAATGTTCATAGTCAACGTGTTAAATACACCTTTTTAGAAAACGTTCGAAAAAAAGAAATAAAACGCGTTAAATTAAATAAAAAAGGCAATTGATCGGTTTTTAAAAACTTAAGTGTATTTTTGATTGTTTTTACCCAAAATAATATTACGAGTGTGGAAATAATTAGTAATAGAGGAAGGAAAAGTGTAGATTTCATCGAAAGAAGCGGCTAAATAAAATTTTGTATGTATTACAAGGTTCGGTAATTGAGAGAAAATTTCCCAGATTTCAAAGCAAATTTTTATAATTTCTGCACAATCAGCAAATTAGACTTGCAAAAAAATCAATTGGTCTTGCAAAGAAAATCAATTGGAAGCAAAACAATACAAGCTATTTTATATATGTGTACTTAACATAGTAAAAATTTGTATTTTGAAAATAATTTCGGGGGGCACAACACTGATTGTAAATAAACCAAAAAAGTTTTCAGAGAATTATCTTAATATTTTTTTTATTATGATAGAAGGATCTATGACAATTATGTGTGAAGCAAAATATCGGCCAAATGCTCGCCACGGCTTCGGCGGCATACCTCTATCCAATGGTTTATATTTCCAATGACTCTGAGACATAATTGAGGTTCAATGTCGTTAATGTGCCGAATTTTCTCATCCTTTAGCTCTTGAATTGTTCTTGGCTTATTGAGGTACACTTTTTCTTTTAAATATCTCCAAAGAAAGAAGTCCAACGGTGTCAAATCACATGATCGTGGCGGCCAATTAACATCGCCACGACCTGAGATAACAAAAAAATGTCAAAATGCATCAGTGATGCCAAATTTTTAGGTGCAATAAGTGTTACACGACAAGTGAAAACGCGCTAATGGAGAAATGCGAAAATTGAAATAAAAGACTCAAAAAAATATATTAAAATTGCCCGCCGTTTACAGTGGCACGAAATTTCGAGATTTTGATATTTTCCTCTTTGAAAAAACACACATAGTTATTTCTAATAAATATATTTTTCTCATAATTTAATGTCTATGGGCTTTTTTTCATTGTTTTTTCAAAGTGGTGTATATAAAAATCTCGATATTTCGTGCCAATGTAAAAGAGGGGGGTTACAGTTTTCAAAAAAAAAAAGCGGTAAGAAAAATTAAAAGGTACCGATCTGTCCCTTTTTTATAAAGAGAAAACATTTGCAGTTTTTAGAAAGTAAAAAACCGCTTATTGTAACACGAAAAGGGCTAAATTAGCATCGCAGAAGTTCCTTAGTTTTATTTTTTACAATTATAAAACAGCTGTTTTTGTTTATCAACTGTTCTTTTGACAATTTACTTAATTTACCCAAAGAAAAAGTCTGGGTAACTTTCGGTAAAAAGAGAAACGCTAATACACTCTCATAAACGCTCTCATTTACCTAATTTTCGAGTACGGGAACGCTTTTGGGTAAATTTGGGAACCCGCGGTAACATACGGGAACAGACTTATTATAATTTAAGCTACTAAATTTATATTATTTGTCTACTATTTTCATATTACTTATATTTACAGATACATTTTGCTAAAATTATCTAATTTTCTCTAACAATTACAACCATTTTTATTTGAGTGTACGTTAATATTAAAAAAAACAGAATAATAATGAAACCAATTTAAATTTGACGCGTCTTTTAGCCTGAAGGGTAGTCCATATTAGAAATTAAATATAACATGACGGGGGAACCCAAGTAAAAAAGTTTTGATATAGTTATACATTACCTAATATATTTGCTTATATCGTTATATATTGCAAAATATATACAAATATTGTAGCTTTTACAAAAAAATATATATAAATTTCCTTATATAGTGAAACATATGACCGCATTCAAATACATATTGATCAATATATTTATTTACAATTATATCTAATTAGACATATCTGCATCAGATTAGAAATAGTTTTATACATTTGAGTGCGAACATAGTAAGGACAAAATTCCAATAAACTATCAATTTATGTATATCAAATTATTTCTAATTGTATCAAATTATATCTAATACAATTAGATGTTCTCATTATACGAGGGCGGATTAATAAGTCCGTGACTTTTTGAAAGAAATACAGTTTTTTTTTGCAAAAAAAAAAAAATATTTTTCAACATAATCTCCTTTTTGCTCAATACACTTTGTCCAACGTTTTTGTATCCCTTCCAAAAAATATAATTTTCGGGGTCCATAAAATAGGCATTTGTTTGATCAATAATTTCATCGTTGGAGCTAAATCCCTTTCCATCGAGCTATTTCTTTAGGTTTGGAAATAGGAAATAGTCACTGGGGGCTAAATCCGGAGAATAGGGCGTAGTCTACTTCATGGATTTTTGCCATGGAAACTATGCTGTCACACGATTCCGTTGGTGGTTGATTATGAGTACACACGGCACCCATCTTGCAGACAGCTTTCTTAAATCCAACTGATCTATTAACAGGTGGTACTTGATGGGATCACTGTTGCATTTTATAAAACTATGAGGGAAGTTCGAAAAGACACGGACTTATTGATCCGCCCTTGTATCCTACACCTCTAAAATGGTAATTTATAATTTTTCCAATAAAATCATAAATAATACAAGAAGTCACAAAATATATATTTTTTTGCAAGGGAAGCAAAATTTATATATATATATATATATATATATCATATATATACATATATATATATATTAGAATGTAATGAATTTCCAGGGATTTCATAAAACAACAACAACATTAAAGTGACTAAAATGAAAAATTAAATGTTATAAATTATGGTGCCAAAAAAAGGTAATAAATTTTCTTTTTTGGTTTATAAAAAAAAAACTTTTTCAAAAGTTTGAACATTTATATTTACCTTAGAATTTATTTATTTATGTATTTTTCCTGTTTTTTTTTTTTTGGAAAGTGAATATTAAGCAATCAAAAATTCATTTGCTTTGACCACATTGTGTTTGTTAAGTTAACATGAAGAACTTCAACGTCAACAACATCAACATCATTATTCCCTTTCATTTTCCCATTTCTTTATTTGGCATAAAGATTGCAATTAGTTTTTATATTCTCTTCTGACATTTTTGTATAGAAACTGTACACAAGTACTTGGAAAATCAATTATTAATGTTGATTTCGTTACTACTATTAATGAGCTTTAAAAGAGTAGATTCATTTCGAAATGAAATTTCTCTTAACTATCTGTACACTATAGTGGCCAAAGTTGAAATATTTTGGATTCCCAAGTTGTACTATTTAAAAAAAGTTGTGGAAAACTATTCCAAAACTTTTACGTGCTGTGAAAGTTTAAGGCCCAGTTTTTAGGATGTAGATTATGTTTAAACTCAGTTTATCGCAGTTTGTAACTTGAATACTGATTTTGAAATTTGTTTTAATTTATTTTATTTCAATGAAGACTAAAATTTTACGTATCGAAAAGTTGTTCTGACAAATTTATGTTAATAAACATGTAAACGGCAAACAAGATTCGTTTTCAGTTTAACTAAACCAAGTTTAACTCACATCCCAAAAACTCGTCCTAAGAGCATCATATTTCTATAATGCAAGGGTGGATCAATAAGTCCGTGACTTTTTGAATGAAACACAGGTTTTTGAATACAAAATCATTTTATTTTTCAACATAGTCTCCTTTGAGCTTTATACACTTTGTCCAACGTTTCTCCAATTTGTTTATCCCTTCCAAAAAATAAGATTTGTTGAGGTCATCAAAAGAGGTATTTGTTTGAGAGATCATTTCATCTTTGTAGTCATTTTCCATTTTCTCCTCAATCCTCAAATCAAATCACATGGCTGTCAAACACAAACTAAATGACGCAGCTTTTTTAAATTCTGATAGCAGTCAACTGACAGATGCCTGTTGGCAAGAGCAGAGTTGCCCTTTCATTTAAGAGGCAGAAAATTCAAAAAGTCACGTCCTCATGGACCCGCCCTCGTACGATCAGTAAGAATCATATTTTTGATCATTAGGATCATACTATGACAATTTCGTGTTCCCAGTCATGCCCACCTATATTTTTTCTCTGCGTACGATAAGAGGTCCAGTTTTTCAGGTTTCGAAAATCGCCTATATTTCTAACAATTTATATATATCGTGTAATACATTCCCAGTCAGCAAAATACAAACGACAAGGTGCTGGCAAGACACCTCAATAGGTGGTACAAGTGCTGGAAAATCGTGCTTTCCCAATCGCAAAATGATAAAGTAATTAGAAAAAAGTGCCGGCTGTTAAAAAGCGTCGGAAAAGCACTAGGAAAACAAAATTTTTAGTTTTGGCAAAACGATGGCTAAATCCAAAATTAAATGGTCAAAAAATGGATTTTCCAAAATAAAATTTTAAAAAATTTGATTTGTAATTCTTTTGGACATGGCGGGATTGGGACCTTCGTACTTTCATGATGTTGATGTGAAAGCATCTATACACATCCTATTATAGTCCTGATGGTAGAGATTTGGCTGGTATGGAGTTTTCATCACTAGGTATCGCTGACTCTGGGCGACCACTGACAATGTGTCTTAATCCGCGCCCCAAGAGCTACCGGTTGGCAAATTGAGTACCTTGTTCCTACTCCGCATTTTATTGCAATTTATTGCAAAAAGGCTGTCGATTGTGACCCCGAGAATCTTGGCGGTGAGGGCGTTGTGTTATAATGGTTAGCACGATGGACTGTTACACAGAAGGTTTTGGGTTTGATTCTCAGCGATGTCAACATCAATGTAGAAAAATACTATGTATATGTTTTATATCCCCCGGTGTCCCCATAGCACTTACTCGTAACCTTATCGAATTAACATAACAGGACATAAAAGGCCTTAACAATTTCGCCAAACTTCCATCAGATGGCGGGTAACAACTGTTGTAAGATTAATTATCTCGCGCAATTACAGTGTTGTCATATTTGCAGATCTTCATCTTTTACCACCTTTCATATCTTCTCTATCTCATTTCCAAAGTAAGGAACACATTTATTAATAGGAAGAAATTACTGAGTGTTGCTCTTTTAGCCTTCCTTCGTCCAAGTGGTGAAAAGTGTCACCGAGGTTTTTCTACAAGATTGCTGCATGTTGCTTGCAGTGAAGAAATTCAAAAGATTTTGGAGATAACCGCTTAGCCTACCGCATAAGCTATTAATTTCATGTGCTGTTGCCAGTATCGTACAGTTGTCAGTTAAGGATAATAGTTTCTCCTAATCCGATGGCTCCGGGAGCTTCAAAACGTAGAAATAAAACAATATCACAGAAAGAACTGCACCCTGAGGGCCTCCTTCTTTAACTGTACGGATTTCGACTTCTTGTTTAGAAACTTTACAAATGGTCATGCACACCTCTTCGTGCCGATCACACACCTTTTTGTTCCGTTCGGGAGTTTGTAATGCCAGTGAAGAGGATCGTGTGGCTTATTGTATCGAATGTTTTCTATATGTCGAGAGACAATAGAATTGTGCTTTTGCAAGGGTGGTTGTGATTAAGAATGTGGCTTATTTGCGTGGTGTTCCGCGGGTTAAAAGTGCTGTGCTGTGCGCCTCAAGTGCCTTCGCGACTAGTTATAATAGAGAGATTGGTATGTAGAATACTGTCTGGTCAGCGTTCTTTCCCTGCCCACTTTCCATGCCTCGGGCACAATCAGGTTGTATAAATAATAATTGAGTGGCTTTGTTAGGCACTCGACTCGCGGGGCATACAACATCAACAGAGGTTAGCTTCGGCAATATCTGTTGATGTAAAAGCTATCTCGGGGTTGCTCTAAAAACTGCTGGTAATGAAAAAGCTCGCCCAACACTCGGGGTCCCACGAAGCCCTGTCCGCGAATGTTACTGGAACCCTATCTTTCTTGGACGGATTCGAGTTATATTTGACCGTATCTACAGCTTGCTGGCTCCGATGTTCTGAGGTTACATGTTTTTAGGTGATCCAGTTTGCTGATCTTTCGGAAGAGTTACAACATTTTTTTTTGTGATACAACTTCAGAATTAAAATTATTTTAACTTCGGCCCGCTGCATACAAAGAAAAAATCAATTATTAAATCTTATTTTAATTAACGCATTTTTTACAAAAATTTTAAAGTTAAGTGTGAATCTTATTAAAGTAAATATGTTTCTAATTAAAATAAACTGTTATGAATTTTAATTTTTTTTAATTTTTGGATTTTGCAGAAATATACCGGTTGGTTGAAAAGTTCCTGCGCTCACCAAGAGATGGTATAACTGTCCTGAGAACACATACAAAGGTGCAAGTCATTCTGTCAATTCTTTCTTTGTTTACAAGCCATTTGAAGTTGACGTGTCATTGATTTTTTTTAATATGAAAAAATTGAATATCGTGCAGTCATTAGATTCTTTGTTTTGAAGGGTTTAAAAGCAAAGGAAATTTATGAAGGAGTCCTCACCTTCAAAACGCACCGTTGAATTTTGGGCTGGTGAATTTAAACGTGTCCAAAAACTGCAACCACAGCAGAAATCATTGAGCAGGTACATAATATGGTTAGTGAAGATCCAAGTTTGACTAAGCGTGAAATTGCTAATGCCATAGGCATCTCAGACGAACGAGTACTGCATATTTTACATGAAGAATTACGTATGAAAAAACTGTTTGGAAAGTTAGTGATGCACACATTAACAATTCAACAAAAACTGGATCGAAAACAAATTTCTCAGCGTAATTTGGAGCGTTTTAAGCCGAATAAAACTGACTTCTTGCGTCGTTTTATGACTATGGATGAGACTTGGATCTACCACCACGATCGTAAATTGAAAGAAGAACGTTTACAGTGGACTGAAGCTGGTTGTTCAGCTCCAAAGCAGGTGAAGTCACAACGATCAGCAAAGAAGCTTATGGCATCAGTTTTTTGGGATGCAAAAGGAATTTTGTTGATTGATTATCTTCAGAAAGGTAAAACAATCAACTCTGAATATTATTGCAACTTTTTGGATCAGCTGGATGAAAAAATTCGTGAGAAAAGACCTGGTTTAAAGAAGAAAAAAAAAATAATTTTTCATCAAGACAACGCACCTGCTCACAAAAGTGTTTTGACGATGGCTAAATTCAAAGAATTAAGGTACGAATTGCTTGAACATCCACCGTATTCACCAGATTTGGCTCCCAGTGACTACTATCTCTTCAGAAATCTCACACAATTGCTTCGTGGAAAGCATTTTTCGTCGAATGAAGAGGCCATAGCTGCCGTAGACGGTTATTTTGCAGAGCTTCCGGAAAACCGTTATAAGGATGGGATAAAATTATTGGAAGATCATTGGAACAAGTGTATTGAGCTTCTAGGAGATTATATTGAATAAAAAAATATATTTCGTAACAAAAACAGTATTCTTTCATTTCGAGCCCAGGAACTTTTTAAGCAACCTGTACCAGCAAAAACATGGAACCAACTACTTACCAGGCTTAATTACTTTTGTTCGCGATGTCCCTTACAAAAATTACAAAGTAATGGATGATCATTACCATCTCTCTTACAAACAGCCAAAAAATTCTGAGTACCCATTACTTTTTGGACATTGCGAACAAAAGTAATTAAGCGAGTAAACAGCCTGGTAAGTAGTTAATACCATGTTTTTGCTGGGCATATTAAAAAAAAACAAATACACATATTGTTGTTGAAGTTGTTTCTGTTTAAGTTAATATTGTTTCTGCTTGATTTATATTTTTTTCTGGGTATATGTATTAAAGTTTATAAACAGTGGGGCGACTGATGTAAGGCCTCGTATTTCGTAAATATTAAGTGAATTTCGTAAGATAAGGAGTTTTAAGTGAAATTTGATACATAATAAATAATTGACTTTTAATGTCTAAAGTCTTTTAAATATCTGATTGTTGATTTCCTTCACTATGTTATACTTATTTGCACAACTAGCAATTGTCGATGCTGTGTTGCTTTTTTTTGTTTATTGGCAACATTTAATTGATGCTAATTGAAGGAAATTCAATTATATTGAAACTACAATAAATAGTAAAATTTACAAACTAACTTTTTATATAAATGTTGTATTATAAAAAGGAAAAGTTTCGCTAACGATTTCATTTTCTTTATATAATCAAAATATTTAGTTTCTTTAACAATTATAAACATATAAAAGCCAAAATGCTTTTTTAAAGTAAAATTAATTACATCATTTTAATAAACATAGAAGATATAAAAACAATACTATTTTATAGACAGAACTTGCAAGGTAATCCACCCAATGCTATCTAAAAGATTTAAAATCGTTCTTTTCGAATACAGCGCTCTCTTTTTAATACGAACAAATTTCCATATGAAAAGTAAATATTATAAAAGGTGAAAATTCACCTTCGCCAAATTCACCGTGAATTTGGCGAAGTAGAAACATTGTTTATGTTGAATTTGATAAAGGGTAAACCTGAATCTCTATGATGTTTCTTCGATATATGAAAAATAATACAAATCTAAGGCTACATTTCCACTGAACTTGTTTTGTACAAAACTCGTCTAGTGGAAACGTAGCGTAAGGTTAACCGCCAACCAGTAAGATAATTAAAATCTTTATTTAAATTAGTGTTTCAACAAAAAATTTATTAAAATTAATTCAAATCGTTTTGTAAACACCTATAACAGATTTTGTTTACTGATGCCTTATTTAAAGTGTCATAAACTTCCCTATATTCCTTTGTAGATCAAAGTCCCTATATTCCTTTGTAGATCAAAGGAATATGGGGACTGACCAAACCGCTGTAGCTTAAAAGATACCCCATCCGGTGTAGACATCCGTAAATACCTAAGTGTGGAGGCAAAAAAGGGGTAAACGTCTCCCCACTGACGGCCTGCCAAAACCTCTTTGGAAATCTATTATTTCAAATATGTGTTCGCTAGAGAATGGGATACCTTACTAAAAAAAAACGGTATTTTTGCAATTTCTGTGGGGAGGGGTAAAAAGGGTAAAGTTCCCCATAGACGAATTCAGCAAACTATTTTGGCGAAAACCCTGAAATTTCAAATATTTGTTTTTTTTTTTGAGTATGATAAGCCAGGATTTTTGGAAATTTGTACTAGAAACATAAAATTCAAAATATCTTTTCTTTGGAGTTTGACTATCTCCCTAAAAAGGAGGGATTTTTTGAAAATCCTCCGGGGATAGGTAAAATGGTGAAAGATGGAAAATGTCTCCTCCTTGACGGTCTGCACAAACCTTTTTAAGATGTGAAGCTTTAAATATACGAGGGTGCGTCAACACTGCTCCAATCAACAGGCATCTGTCAGTTGACTCCTGCCAAAATTTGAAAAAGCTGCGTCATGTAGTTTGTGTTTGACAGCCATTGATAGCAGACTACAGCGTGATTTGAGGAGAAATGGAAAAAAGTGAATTTCGTGTACTCATTGAGCATTATTTTTTGCGGAAAAACACCATCACTCAATCCAAGGCTATCAATTGCACTATCAACTTCAATGGTAATTTACAGAATTTCATTATGGACGCCCAGTTGGGGTCGATCGGAGATTGAAAGTGCGAGAGATTGTGGAAGCCATTGGTATCTCACATGGCTCAGTGGTTTCAGTTTTGAATGATCACTTTCATATGAGAAAGCTTTCCGCAAGATGGGTTTGCTTACAATCGACCATAAACAAGGTTGCACACATGTGCAGTTTCCATGGAAAAAATCAATAAATTGCTCTCTCATGCGCCCTATTCCCCAGATTTAGCCTCGAGTGACTATTTCTTGTTTCCAAACCTGAAGAAATGGGTCGGTGGAAAGAGATTTGACTCCAACGATGAAATTATCTCACAAACAAATACCTATTTTGATGACTTCGACAAATCTCATTTTTAGGAAAGTATCAAAAAATTGGAGAAACATTCAACAAAGTGAAAAGACTATGTTAAAAAATTAAATGATTTTTTTTATCCAAAACCCTGTGTTTCATTCAAAAAGTCACTGACTTATTGATCCGTTCTCGTGTGTTTGTTGAAGTATGGACCAACTCACTGAGAAATTCCTAGGGGAATAGCAAAAGCATCACCATTTTCGGCATGCCCAAACAACTTTCTCCAGGAACGTGATAAAAATGGGAACAGGGAACAAGTCGAATTGAAACACTAGCGAAGGGGATCGAAATGCAATGAAACGGGAAATGAATGGTTTTAAAACCCTAGACAAGAGGGGGCGAAGTGGAAAGGAGGACGAAATGGGACAGGGAACGAGTGGAATTGAAACACAACACAAAGGGAACGAAATGGAATGAAACGGGGTAAGAGTATAAATAAAACACTGGACGGAGGAATGACATGGAATGGGAAAAGAGTGGAATTGAAACACTAAACATACAACGAAATGTAATGAAATGGAAAACGAGTGGCATTGAAACTCTAGACTAAGGCATCGAAGGGCAATGAAATGAAGATCAAGTGGAATTGGAACACAACAAATCTCATTTTTAGGAAAGTATAAAAAATTGGAGAAACATTCAACAAAGTGAAAAGACTATGTTGAAAAATGAAATGATTTTTTATCCAAAACCCTTTGTTTCATTCAAAAAATCATTGACTTATTGATCCGCTCTCGGGTGTTTGTTGAAGTATGGACCAATGTAGTGGAGATCAAGTCTAATTGGAACACAAGCAAATTAATAAAGCTACATCGAAAAATCCGTTAGCAAATAACGCATATAACAGGTCAATTGAGAAGTCCCCGGCCTAACACATAGATGGCGCTACTAGACTTAAATCGATATGATTTTTAGTTAGCCCTAACGTTCAATAGACACGTGTATAAATTTGACAGCTGTCGGATCATTAGTTTGTGAATTATAGCATTTTGAGTGAAGCAACTTTTGTTATGGCGAAAAAATGGATAAAAATGAATTTCGCGTGTTGATAAAATATTGCTTTTTGAAGGGAAAAAATACAGTTAAAGCAAAAACTTGGCTTGATGACGAGTTTCCGGACACTGCCCCAGGAAAATTACCCATCAAGGATTTGGTATGCTAAGTTAAAACGTGGTGAAATGAGCACCGAAGACGGTGAACGCAGTGGACGCCCAAAAGAGGTTGTTACGGACGAAAACATCAAAAAAATCCACAAAATGATTTCGAATGACCGTAAATTGAAATTGAATGTAATAGTAGGTACTCTAAAGATATCAACTGAACATGTACATCATATCAATCACGAATATTTGGGTATGAGAAAGCTCTGTGCAAAGTCAGTGCCGCGCGAGTTCACTTTTGACCAAAAACAACTCAGTGAAAACGAAGGCGAAAATCCACAAATTGGGCTCCGAATTGCTTCCGCATCCGCCGTATTCTCCAGACTATTTCCTGTTCTCTCTCTCTAATAAAATTATATAAAATTTTTACTTGTTTGTGCTTAATGTTTGTATAATTTATGCGAAAAGAATTTTTTTAGTTGATATGACTTGGCAAAGATATTTGTGTGTATATGTAGAGTAATCCCCCGATTTTCGTCGCCTCGATTTACGTTGATTCGATTTGCGTTGTAAAATTATTTGTTTCTTTTAGCTGCGATTTGCGTCGCCTCAGTTGTTTATAAGTTATAAGTAAAAACAGGGGACACTCTGCAAGTTTTTAATGTCGACCCGTGTGGAATTTTCTGTAATTGTCGAATTTTTTATTTTTGTTGATTTTTTTTAATTTTTGTTTATAATTTTTTAATTCGATTATGAATTTAATTTTTAAAACCGTATGTTTTTTTAATATATTTGATATGTTTTCTTTAGATACATATAAGGTGAGGGTAAATATCAGTTTGTCATTCCGTTTTTAACATGTCGAAATATAGGTTTAAGGCCCCATAAAGTATATATATTAGTGATCCCTATGCAATTTTAAGTCGATTTAGCTATGTCAAGTTGATTTTGCTACGTTTAGCAAGCGGGGGTACTCATGAGCAGTTTGGTATTAAAAATGAGCAAAATTGGTCCAGCGGCTAAAAAGTTATGAGTAAAATTGTGAAGGTACCTCTAAATGAAGGTTCCTCTAAATCATACCTGAGCGATCTCAATTACATTTTGCAATTCTTTATTTGTGTAATTGGTTCAAATTAACAATTCTATCAGACCTACGCTCACGTTTATGGGATTAAGCTTTTCCTTCGAAAATTTTAAAACTTTTTGATACCAGACATATGAAATAAAAAGTATGTCTCTTTACTTATTTACAGGGCAATTACTCAATTACACTTAATTGAAGTAATTGGATTTAATTGCCCAGGTCTGCTCTAAATTTTCTATACAAATTGGTGTATTTTAGTACAATTTAATTGTAGCGACTGACTAGTAAAATATTTTCTCATGTTTTTCACCAGTCGCTTAGAATTGAATAATATTTTAAATTCACCTCAAATATATTTCACCTCAAAAAATTATGTTCACCTCAAAATTTTTTTCCATCACAAAATTTATTTTAACATCCAAAGAAGTTTTTCACCTCAAATAATTTTTATTTTCACCTCCATAGTTTCATTTTTAATATCTTTTACGTTATTAGTATCAAAAATAGTAGAGAATACTGTATTAATATGGTTAATATTAATATACTCCTCATGAAAAACCATTTTCACCAATTTGCTTTCTTTTTCCTTAGTTTTAATGATATTGCACAATTTACAAAATTGTCTCTTTTCTGAATTTCCTAGGTCTTCAATGGGATCCATGTTTGGAGAGGAATGATTCTCCCATAAATAAATTACCTTAAATCAAACTTTTGTGACTACTAGTTTGTGAATACTAGTTTAATTTTTAAGATTTTAGTAATCTTTCGAAAAAAAAATTTTACAAAATAGCGTCATCTATATAATTTTAGGTATACAATTGACGACACCTACTGGTTAATAGTTATTTATTTATTTTATTTATTAATCATATAATTACAAATTATATGTTAATACCCTAACCGAGCACTAGCAACAAAGGCCTTCGGCTCGTTGTAGCGAAAACAGAGCACAGCCTCTGGTGGGAACTGAACCCACGACCCCCGCACTGATAATCTATCACGCTACCAACTAGCCTACCAGGGCGCTAAACTGGTTAATAGTATTCACATTAAATTATATTAAAATTTATAATTGTATTCTTTTAAATGAGTATAACTAAAATAATTGTTAAAAATAGTATCTCAACAAAATTCAGATTTCCTTAATTTATTTTATTTATATTTATATTAATCATATAATTACAAATTATATCCTAATACCCTAACCGAGTACTAGCAACAAAGGCTATCGGCTCGTTGTAGCGAAAACAGACCGGAGCCTCTGGTGGGAATCGAACCCAAGACCCCCGCACTGATAAGCTAGCACGCTACCAACTAGCCTACCCGGGGCGCTCAGATTTCCTTAATGCTTGATCTACTTTTTAACAAAAATAATTTGTGATTTCACACTTCATTTTAAACCTCCTAAAATATGTTTTTTCAAATATCTTAACTCTTTTATTATTGTATTTTTGGTTTATTAAAAAAATCATCAAATTCTATAGAATTTTATTTGACACATTCTACGAAAAACATTATAGTTATGATTGCATTTTGTTTTAACAATTTAATATTTTGATAAATCGTGTCTACATTTTTTACATGAATGCCATAATCTTAAACTATGCACTATGTATGTATATTTTAAAAACAGTACAATCACATAATATACTTAATACAACAGACTATATTCAAATTTAATTTAAGATTGGAATTAAAAAAAAAAATTCTGCAAAATTTTACTAAAATATTCGCCAAAATGAAAAAAAATTATAGAATAACAAGACTTACAAGTTTCTCTAGAAAATGATTTTTTTAAAATCAATTACCGTTGTAGGTACTGAAAACTCTAGTGAACCAGTTTTTGTTTCCAGTACTTATGTGGTAATTTTATCGATATATTTTTAAAATTTTTAATTTTGTGAGACCAACAAACAAAATAAATCCAAATTGCGCCATGTTAGGGGCATGTTAGAACTTTAAATTGGAATTAAACATTGCGTTAGTTTTCTTTCCGATAATAAAGATAAAAATACTGTAATGAGCTGTTAATTTTGTTTAAAAAAAAAAAGAACACATGAACTAAAAATTAATCCAAAATTTCCTTCAAAATAGTTTAACAATTTTCCTTAAGTCAAATTTTATTTAAACTTAAAAAAATTGTCTTAAAATGAATAAAAATTCCTATGTTTGGGTCAAAACGAAATAGCTGATATACTCAGAAATAGTTCACATCTTTCTTGATTTTATTATTGATTTATTTTATTAAACATATGATTACAAATTATATCTTAATAGCCTAACAGAGCACTAGCAACAAAGGCTATCGGCTCGTTGTAGCGAAAACAGACCGGAACTTCTGGTGGAAATCGAACCCACGACCTCCGCACTGATAAGCTAGCACGCTACCAACTAGCCTACCGGGGCGCATTTACATTTTACACATTACAGAATTTTTACAGAATATTTACAAAATTATTTTGCTAACTTCAAAAATCATAAGAATATATTTATTTATATTAATCATATAATTACAAATTATATCCTAATACCCTAACCGAGCACTAGCAACAAAGGCCATCGGCTCGTTGTAGCGAAAACGGACCAGAGCCTCTGGTGGGAATTGAACCCACGACCCCGCACTGATAAGCTAGCACGCTACCAACTAGGCTACCGGGGCGAACAAAAAACAATTGTATTAAATAAAAATTTATCAATTTTCAAGAAAACCATCTTAGTTTTAAGAAATTTGCATACTAAAATAGAATAAAACTAAGTTTTGTTAAAAAAAAAAATAGAACATAATTTACTCCCATTTAGTTCAAAAATTTGACTAACTTAAAATCAGAAAGTACTTGAACTTAATGTGTGTTCATTTTTTTCGCAAGCAGTAAAATTACTTAATTTTAGAAAAGCCATTTCTGAATTCAGTTTTCAGGTCTACCACTTTCTAATTTTTAAGAATTTTTAAGAATTGTTTTCAAAATATTACTTCAGGCAATTTAAAACAAAAAGTAATACATTTTTTTCTTTGTAATAATAAAAATTTATTTAATTTTAGAAACTTATAAACTACTTCTGGGGAAAATTTTAATTTAATTTAGTTTACATAAATTATAAAAATTTGAATAAAATTTTTTTTTTCAAATAAAAGTTTTATCTATAATTTTTGGGAAACAATATACTTAGGTAAAGGATTTTTTTTCATAAAAATTTCTTGAGATAAATTAAAAGAAACTTGAGTATTTTTTTTTTAAATCGGGGAAAAAATTTAGTTTTTGTTAAAAAACGTTTAACTTATTTTCATAATTTTTTACAAAAAAAAAAAAAATATATTATTAAAGGCAGGAAAAAATATTATTAAAGGCAACAAATTAAAGCATCCATTAAAAAAAATATCGTGCATGATTGTAATTTTTGGTTCGTTCGCTCACGTGCCCATCTCTAATTTAAACAGTCTTAAAAATTAAACTTAAAATAGCTTAAAATGTATTTTAAAATTTTGTTAGCAAAAGGTAAAAATTTCGAATTTGTCCTTTTATGTAATAACTTTGTTTGCTGACTACAATACAAAATATCGCAAGCACATTACGTCATAATATCTTTCCTATAATTGACTAAAACTTTATATTTATCAAAGGCACTAAAACTATTTTTCTTCAGTTAATAATAAAAAAAAAAAACAAAATTATAGTTTAAGCTAAAAATGCCATAAAATAAACAAGAAATGTAACTGTGATATTTTATATTTTGCAACAATTTCCTTAAATTAGTTAATTTAAGAAGACAAAGGACCCCCAGTGTTCCTTAGCCATAGACGCCTTGGATCACTTAGGGCGCCCCTTTTTGTAGTTCTCTCAAGCAGAACCGTTAATTAACTACGAAAAGGATCTGACTTTGTCACAATTTATTACGTTTCAGGGTAACCTGCAGTACATTTTTTGTAATTTGTTTAGTTTTTGCTAATGAAATTTAATTTATATTATAAAAATATAAGCTTAGTATAATTCAATTTAATTTAAAGATTTAAATTTATTACAAAAACCTTGTTAAAGCAGTGTCCTCACAAAGCGGATGTTGGTTGAAAAGTTCCTGCGCTCACCAAGAGATGGCACTGCTAGCTCCAAACTTTTTCTTCCCAAGTTGGTATAAATGTCCTGAGAACACATTCAAAGTTGGAAGTCATTCTGTCAATTCTTTATTTGTTTACAAGCCATTTGAAGTTGACGTGTCATTGATTTTTTTTTAATGTGGAAAAAATTGAATATCGTTCAGTTATTAGATTCTTTGTTTTGAAGGGTTTAAAAACAAAGGAAATTTATGAAAAATTGTTAGAAGTGTATAAGGAGTCCTCACCTTCAAAACGCACCGTTGAATTTTGGTCTGGTGAATTTAAACGTGGTCGTACCAGCCTTAAAGACGATCCACGCGAAGGACGACCAAAAACTGCAACCACAGCAGAAATCATTGAGCAGGTACATAATATGGTTAGTGAAGATCCAAGTTTGACTAAGCGTGAAATTGCTAATGCCATAGGCATCTCAGACGAACGAGTACTCCATATTTAATATGAAGAATTACGTATGAAAAAACAGTTTGGAAAGTTAGTGCCGCACACATTAAAAATTTAACAAAAACTGGATCGATAACAAATTTCTCGGCGTAATTTGGAGCGTTTTAAGCCGAATAAAACAGACTTCTTGCGTCGTTTTATAACTATGGATGAGACTTGGATCTACCACCATGATTCTAAATTGAAACAAGAACGTTTACAGTAAACTGAAGCTGTTTGTTCAGCTCCAAAGCAGGTGAAGTCACAACGATCAGCAAAGAAGGTTATGTCATCAGTTTTTTGGGATAAAAAGGTAAAACAATCAACTCTGAATATTACTGCAGCCTTTTGGATCAGATGGATGAACAAATTCGTGAGAAAAGACCTGGTTTAAAGAAGAAAAAAATCATTTTTCATGAAGAGAATGCACCTGCTCACAAAAGTGTTTTGACGATGGCTAAATTCAAAGACTTAAAATACGAATTGCTTGAACATCCACCATATTCACCAGATTTGGCTCCCAGTGACTACTATCTCTTCAGAAATCTCAAACAATTCCTTCGTGGAAAGCATTTTTCGTCGAATGAAGAGGCCATAGCAGCCGTAGACGGTTTTTTTGCTGAGCTTCCGGAAAACTATTATAAGGATGGGATAAAATTATTGGAAGATCATTGGAACAAGTGTATTGAGCTTCTAGAAGATTATATTGAATAAAAAAATATATTTCGTAACAAAAACAGTATTCTTTCATTTCGAGCGCAGGAACTTTTCAACCAACCTGTATTGGAAAATTTTTTATCAAATTTAAGAATAATTTTCACTTAATAGAAGTGATATTTAACTTGATGTTAGAAAATATTTTCTTATTTTAGGGAGTTAAGTCCTAGTTTTTTGTAAAGAATATTATTTAATAAACTTAAATAAAATAAAAGTTTTCTTAAAACCAAGGAAACATTTGCTAACTAACAGTAAAATTTTAGATGATGTATAAACCAATTTGGAGGTGTTTTCTTACAAAAAAAAAATGTCTGTAATTTAGATATTTTTTTTATCAAATTTTAAGTAAAATTTGTTTCTTAATTTCAAAGAAAATTTTATTAAATTTTGGTAAAAGTGTCTTTGGCGCCGTTTTCATTTCAATTTTTCCTACAAATAAGTTAATGTTTCTAAATTCTAGTTTTTTTTTCGGGGTTAATAACCTGTTATAATTATTATGTGTATTGCAATTAGTAGGTAAAATCTCCTAAAATCGAGATTATACTGTTCATAATTCTGCTTTATAACAATCTACGAGTACTAATGGCAACCAGTTAAGTGTACTGAAATACAGTTTAGTGTATCCAGTATGACTTCGTAGAGGAAGTGCGGGTAGTGTGGATTACTCATTTTCTTTTTTTTTTAGTTTAAAATATTTTTATCACTGAACATTTCAATAGTTGCATTAAAATTTTATTTGGGAAACAACAACAAACAAGTGAACTTTGTAAAAATTAAGCTAAACACTTATAAAATAAACACTTATAAATAAAAGTCAAGCACACTCAATTTCACTCTTCTTAACTCTAAAAATAAACGGTTACGATTATTCTCAAAATGCTCATGATAATTTGTAATCAAGATGCTACTTGAACAAATTTACCGATTGACAGTAATTAATTTTCTTAATAAGAGGGCATTCCACATTTCCCGCCTATTCCCCTTTACCTTCACTTACTCTACATGCTGTATTAAAAAAAAAAAAATATTCAAACGTACCAGGTGTTTCATATTTAAAATGTAAAAACAAACAAAAAAAAATAATATGATGTGTATAAACAGTTATTTAGTATTTTTTAAATTAAAAATAAGTGAAAAAAGTTAGAAATAAAAAATAATCGGTCAAAACGACCATACAACAAGAACTACATAGATACTTGATAAAAGTTAGTTAATATTCCAAAGAGTTACCAAAAGATGTTCGTTGAAGCTAAATTAAATCTGGAAACAACTTTTTCGTAAAAATTTTGGTCTTTTCTATGCATAAACAGACAAATTTTCAAAACAATCATTTCTTTATATAAATTAAATGATGGACGTATGAGTGTTATTAATTCAAGATTCAATAACACTCATACGCTTAGTAGCATGTTTTTGCTTACTTTAGACAAGTGATCGGCACTCATAGCACACAGAGGCCGAACACAATCAATCGGCTGTTGAAGAAATAAAGTTCACTCTTAAATTTTTTGTTTTGTTTTTATTATAGGTATTTATTTTTTTTTTATTGTAGGTATTTATTTTGTTTATCGTTTACATTTTAAATTAAAAATGTGGAACGTTGAGTGGGAAGAATTATTTTGAGTGAGTCAGAGTGACTTTTATGCATTCAAAAAATTATTGTTATAAATTATTTATATTTGTTATAATAGAGAAAACAAAAACATGAACTATTTTAATTAATTTAATTCAATGAATACGGATATTTTCTTAACCATTCATTTATTATGATTATACATGGGCAAACATGATCTCATATACATACAGGGTGATTCAGTCACGACCCGCCGAATTTCACTAGCGTATTCCTTGGCTCATTTCATGAAAATATGTCCATTACGACCATCCCCGAAAATGCAAGTATGCGAAATGGCAGTGGTTTGAAAATTTTCGGATAAAATTGCTAACTCAGGAAAATTTTTCATATTTTTTTAGAATCGCTCTCTAAGTATTATCAACACTTTGTTTTGTAAGTGCTCCCAAGATTAAATAAAAAGGATCCAAAACAAATATGTTAGAAAATCAATTTAACGAAAATATCAATTAAATTTTAAAATATTTTGTCAAAATTTTAAAATATTTTGTATCATTATTTTCTTAGGACATGGGTGGAGGTAATTCAAAGATTTGCGGCAACCGATTTCAATATTTTTTACTTGTTTTATCTATAAAATACCAATACCATTTAGAAATAATTTATAAAAAGCTTGCCAGCATAAGGTTTAAGCTTGAAAAAGACTTGAGATACTATTGAAAAACGCTTTAAAATTATTGTAGAAAAATCAAAAAGGAACCCTCGTGAAAATATTACTGAAATAATAGTTTATTAAGCTTATACCTACAATTTTAGAATTAGCTTATGCTTGCAATTTTAGAATAAGCTTATGCCTACAATTGTAGAATTAGCTTATGTTTGCAAATAAGAAATTCACATTTTATTGTATTTCTTTCAATTCACTTTTATTAAAATTTAAAAATACTAAAACAAAATAAAAAATGAAAAAAAAATCAAAAATTTAACCTTAAATTAAAAAAAGTATAAAAAAACTAAAAAATACTTAAAAAAAATATAAAACTACAAACAAAAAAAACATCAAAATCATATATTCACTCTCTTGAAGCATTAAAATTAAAAATGACAATGCATGCGGTACAAAATATTCAACGATGAACTTACAGTAAAATTAACGGGATTTTATTGGAACAAGACTTCAAAGAGTTGTTGTTTGCAATAAGTCTTTTATAATCATACTTACAATGCTGTTGATAAAATACATAATAAGGCAAGCATGTTTATTATATATTTATAGTGAATAATAGTTTTATAAATATAAATAAAAGCAAAACAGAGAAGTGGCGAAGAACTATTAACGAAAATGAGACTTGAAACAAAATTATAATATAAAGTTTGGAAAAAATATTGTGATTGAAAATAGTTTTTCAAACATACTTGAGAAACTGTTATGATTTTTGCTAATAGTAATCTTATTACAAATATTAAGAAGGAGTATAGTTTCTCAAACAAGATCGAGAAACTCTTAAAACTTTTACAATTATTACGCATTTTATATACTATATTGTGAAGGATAATAGTTTTTCAAACATAAATACTTTAGTAATTTTTTTAAAAAATACTTTAGTAATTTTTTTAAAAAAAGCTTCTTCTAAAGAACTATTATACTTTACTTATTTTTTGGTCTATTGGGATGTAGACACAAACACTACACACATACACACACACACACACACATGTATGTGTATTAATACATATTTGCAAAGTTTGAGCAAAAATTGTACAGCGGATGTATGACTTGGTGTTTGCGGCACCGGATTTCCCTGAGCATTGGATTTATACACTTAAAAAAGTTTGCAAGTGAAAATAACTGAAAATATCATTTAAAAGAAATGATATTTCATTTAAAAACCGGTCTACTTAATTTTCATTTAAATTAAATGCCATTTCTTATTTATTTTTAAATGTTAATTAATCAACTGACACATCCGTAAGAAACAAATGATATAATCAGTTAAAATAAATGTCAAAATTTTACCTACCAATTCCTTAAAAAATAAATGTTTTTTTTTCATTTATTTGAAATTGTTTCCCTTTTTGTATTTTTTTTTAATACACTCGTACAATACAAAATGTATGTATGCATAGCTATAGACACTTTTTGTGTGAATGTGTGTTTATGAAGTTCTTGTAATTTGTATTGAAAAATTTTGTATAAATACAACCAATTTAAATAAAAAAACAAATTAAAATTTTTAGCAAACAAAATATTAACTTGTAATAACTGTTACGGACACAAATAAGCCACAAGTGTTTGTTTTGTGGTTAAATTTCTATTAAATTTCAAACAAATGATAAAAATAAATGAAACTGAAAAAAAATGGTAAATGATAGTAAATTATTTCGAATAAATGTATAAAAAAAAGTTAATATATATATTATCTTTGAAAAGTAAATGTATGTTCCTTTATTTTTAAATGGAACGGAAAAGTTTTTTATTAAACTACAAACAGTTAGCTACATAATATTCTGAGTGTATGTTTTCATGGTTTAAATTTCATTTCAAATGAAAATTTATACATTCATTTCCCATCTTTTAAACCAATTAGTTTTAATGAGTTAAAAGGAATATAAATAAAAACCCCTGTAAAATTTTTAAACATAAAAATATAAATATTAATCCATGATAAGTGTTTAAATCAGTCGATTAATACCACTTTCATTCTTTTAAGTACTATCACCAACATTATAACTATCACAAAATATAAATTTTTTTATATATATCGGTCATACAACCCAGCAAAAATGTTCACAAGTGATTGTAATTTGATCAATTTTAAAGTATGTTTTTTTAAGAACATACAAGAAATAAATTGTTTGAAATTCTATCGGATGCAATATAACTTTATATATAACCTGTGTAAAAAAGGTTTGAGTTGAAGTTTAAGCACCCTTCCCGTTACTGTTCTCAGGATTCTGAGTTTAAATCACTGAAAAGTTGAATATATTTCTTTTTTTTTATTTATTAATTAATTAATTAATTAATTAAATGGGTAAATCTTAAATATTAATTTTAAGCCAAGAGTTTTAGATTTTGTTGTTAAAAGTAGATAGTCCCCGGAAAATCAGTAAATGCAATGGTGTAACTTTTGATCCCTTTAGATTTTTGACAGTTTTTATCAAGTTTTTGCTGCTCTAAAATTTATAAAAACTTTGACAATTTTAACAAAAAAGAAAAAAATGTTTCTGGGTATGGTAACCATAGTATGTTAAATAGACTACAAAAAATTGTATCTGTAGGTAACAAACACAAATCCATTAGTTTAATAAAAAATTTCAACAACAAAAACAAACATTAAAGTTTGGAGAGTAAATTATATATGAATAAAAAGTTCAACGAGCTTTTCTGACATCACTCAACAAAAATGACACAAAATATTATATAAATTTTTCGAGCTACTAGTGAGATACAAATGGAAATTTATAGCTATGTATATTAGGGGGTCCCTAGCAAAAAACATGATTGAAGTATTAGCACACGAACGATGTATATTAATTTTCTGAAGGGGATTTTTAGTTCCCTAACAGCATTTACATTTGGTTATATTGTTATATAATCTGTGGAAAAAAGGGACCAGTTGAAGTTCGGACATTTCTTCCGTGACCTGTTGCAAACAGGACTGGTCTGAAAGTACCTACCCCGCGATTGGTGAACATAGGACCAAGCTGATAGTGTGGCTTGTGCCTAACCAATGAAAAGAAGACTGATTTGAAAAATTCCCTCCTTTGGCATGTTATACAGCATATCGATGTGTTCTTAGCATCTGAATATACAGCAACTTTATAGAAACTATTACTGAAAATATTTTTTTGGAACATATTAACCCTCTAATAAAAATGTTCCTCAATGTTCCCCACAATAAAAATGTTCCTCAATTTAAGTCAAATTATTTGAAAACTTAGAAAAATTTCCTTAAAAAGTATAAAAACCCCTATGTTTGAGTAAAACGAAATAGTTTATATATTTCGAAATAGTTCATATCATTCCTAAGTAATATTTCTTGATTTTAGGAAAAAAAAAGTATATTAAATAAACATTTATGAATTTTTAAGAAATTTGCATACTAAAATATAATAAAAAAGGCTTAGTTCAAAAAAAAAAAAAAAAAATAGAACATAATTTACTCTCATTTAGTTCAAAAATAAGTAATTTTTTTCTCGCAAGTAGTAAAATTACTAAATTTTAGAAAGCCTTTTTTAAATTCAGTTTTTAAGTATACCAAATTCTAATTTTTAAGAATTGTTTTTTAAAAATTAGTTCAGGCAATTAAAAACAAAAGGTAATACATTTTTTCCTATGTAATAATAAAAATGTATTTAATTTTAGAAACTGATAAACTATTTCTAAGGAAAATTTTCATGCAACTTAGTTCAGATAAATTTTAAAAATTTTAATAAAATATTCTAATTTTGTTTCAAGTAAAAGTTTTATAATTTTTGGGAAATAATAAACTTAGAAATAGAATTTTTTTTATCTAAAAATTTCTTCAGATAAATGAAAAAAAAACATGAGTAAATTTTTCTTAAATCGAGGGAAAAGTTAGTTTTTGTGGGAAAAGGTTTAACTTATTTTTTAAAAAAAGAAACATAAGTTAAAAACAAACTAGTTAATTTTCCTAATTTTAAAGAAAAAAACAATATTTTAGGAAACAAATTAAAGTTAAAAAAAAAAAAAAATTATCTTGCATGATTGTAATTTTTAGTTCGTGAGTCAAAACCGCTCACATGCCCATCTCTACTGTTAACAGTCTTAAATTTTGAACTTAAAATAGCTTAAAATATATTTTAAAATTTTGTAAGCAAAAGGTAAAAAATTTCGAATTAGCATATGTTCCAAAACAGGGATGGAAAATATGTTTTCTGTTATTGTACCAACCAGACAAACAAATTGTACTTTTTCAATCCTCACGGTACCAAAATTTTTTCCGCTTTTTTTAAACAATTTTATCGTATTGAGTCAGATTTGCTTAGGTACTAAAAAGACTTAAAAAATTGAAAATTTATCGTTAATTTTATGTAGTCGTATAATTCCCACAAAACTTTGTAAAATTTTAATCTAATTTTTATGTCACACCTTTTTTATGGTTAACCTTTTCAGGATTTGCTATTAAAAAATTTAAAGGCATTTAATAGCTTTTTAACAATAATACACTTTTTCTTATTTTTTTTTGTTTTGAGAGGTAATTTAAAATCCGCTGTTCAATGTTGCCACTTCCGAATATTTTAGTACAATGTGTATGGAAACATTTGGTATATTTGATGTGACACCAATTAAGAGCCGGTTCAACTTAAAACTGACTATATTTTTACTATAGAAGCTGAATAAATAAAAACAGGTTTTTAATTTAAAGTTTTAATAAAAAGTCGATTTTTTGTTATGTGGTTTTATCAAGTTATAAATTGAAAATTTGAAAAAATTTGAAATTGTATTAAATGAGCCACGGTAGTACCACGGTACCAACCAAGGTAAAAATGTACCAAAAAAAGTACAATTGTACCATGTTTTCCATCCCTGTTCCAAAATATTGCAATCACATTTTATAAGTTACGTCATAATGGATTTCCATATTTTTTGAAGGCACTTAAAATATTTTTTTTCAGTTAATAATAAAAAAAGTCAAAATTAAAGTTTAAGCTAAATAATAACAAGAAATGTAACTGTGATATTTTGTATTTTGCAACAATTTCCTTAAATTAGTTAATTTAAGAAGACAAAGAATCCCCATTGTTCCCTAGCCATACATGCCGTGTGTCACTTAGGGCGTCCCGTTTTGTACTTCTCTCAAGGAGAACGATTAATAAACTACGAAAGGGATCTGACTTTGTCACAATTTATTACGTTTCAGGATATCCTGCAGAACATTTTTTTAATTTGTTTGAAGTTTAATTTATATTTTAAATCCATGTGCTTAGTATAATTCACTTTAATTTAAAGGCAAAAATGTTTATCAAAAAGCTTGTTAAAAGCACAAAATGGAAGTTCTTCGAGGGTGGAAAAATACGAGTATATTTCCTTTACCATAAAATTTTTTTTTATCAAATTTAAGGATAATTTTTACTTAAAAAAGTGCTTTAACTTGATGCAAGAGAATATTTTCTTATTTTTAAGGAAAAAAAATTCTAATAAACTTAAAGATAATAAAATTTTTCTTAAAACCAAGGAATTATTTCCTAACTAAAAGTAAATTTTAAGATGATATATGAACTAATTTAAAGGAAATTTTACTGTTTTCTAATAAAAATTTAGTTCATAATAGTAAAATTTTTCTATAATTTAGGAATTTTTACCAAATTTTAGGTAAAATTTGTTTCTTAAATTCAATTGTCAATTTGTGCTTCGAAAATCGAAGATGGTTGCCAATGATAATTTTATAAATAGAAGGAAAAAGGCTCATTTGTACGGGTAATCATTCACTAATTGTAAAAAATGAATTTTGCATAGTCATTTGCCTTAGAGTGTGTGATATGTAAGCCTGTTCAAAATCAAGAGTTGTTTGTGGGTTGGGTGGTTCATAGCAACATTAAATTATGACCTCGAGCCTGATAAAATTTAAAAATATATAAGGAAAATTTTATTATAAAGGGTGTCCCAAGAAGAACGCAATTTTTAAATCTGGCAACATTCGAAGTGTCATTGTTTGACATTTGAAAAATTGTTATTGTTTGCTAGTAGAAGGTACGAGGTTAGTAAAAATGGAGCGCTACACGAATGAAC
This sequence comes from Eustalomyia histrio, assembly GCA_949748255.1. NCBI lineage: Eukaryota > Metazoa > Arthropoda > Insecta > Diptera > Anthomyiidae > Eustalomyia > Eustalomyia histrio. The sequence goes on from OX456524.1 coordinate 33,879,675, forward strand.
AACGCATTCTCATTGTGAAATTGTTTTACCAAAATGGTGAAAGTTTTGCGGCTTCAGTTCGCAAATTGCGATCAATTTGGGGTCACAATAATGCTCCAAAAGAGTCAACTGTAAAGAGATTAATGGATAAATTTGCCGAAACTGGGTCTGTTAGTGATGTAAAGACAACAACGCGCCATCGACCAGGTCGATCGACCGAAAATGTCGCAGCTGTACGGGATGATGTCGCTCAAACTCCATCCACCTCAATTCGACACCGAGCTCAGCAAATTGGTGTCTCCAAATCCACTTTGCAGCGAATTTTGACGAAAGATTTGCATCTTCATGCATTCAAAGTTCAATTGACTCAGGAACTGAAGCCAGCTGACCATGGACAGAGAAGGGAGTTCGTTAATTGGGTATTGGAGAGACAACATGAAAATGCTGATTTTGCCGATAAAATCATCTTCAGTGACGAGGCCCATTTTCATCTTGATGGCTTCGTCAATAGGCAGAATTGTCGCATTTGGGGTGAGGAAAATCCTCGAGTGATTCACGAGAAGCAAATGCATCCTCAACGTGTCACTGTGTGGTGTGGTTTTTGGGCTGGAGGAATCATTGGATCTTTTTTTATGAAAATGAGGCAGGTGAAGCGCAAACAGTCAATGGTGTTCGGTATCGTGAAATGATAACCAGTTTTTTCTTGCCTAGAATTGAAGAAATGAATGTGGAGGGCATGTGGTTCCAACAAGACAGCGCCACTTGTCATACAGCCAGAGAAACAATTCAATTGCTGCATCAGTCATTTCCCGGTCGTGTTATTTCGCGTTTTGGAGATCAGAATTGGCCGCCTAGATCGTGCGATTTAACACCATTAGATTTTTTTCTTTGGGGTTTTTTGAAGTCGATGGTTTACGAGAATAAGCCGACGACGACTCAAGCCTTAAAAGAGGAAATTAGACGCTGCATTAATGAAATACCGCAGCATTCATGCAAAACGGGCATTGAAAATTTCATTAAAAGATCGCGTGCATACCAGCAAAGCCGCGGCGGCCATCTGCACGATATATTGTTCCATACATAACCTCATTCTGTCTACTTTACGATATAATAAAGTTTCACGATTTTTTTTTAAATATCTGTGTTTTATTTAAAATTTAAAAATTGCGTTCTTCTTTGGCGCCGTTTCGATTTCAAGTTTTTCTCCAAATAAGTTAATAAGTTTTTGAGTGTAACAAATCGTAAAAAAACAACCCTAAAAAGGGAATGAAATGTTCTACAAAATTGTTGACCATCAAATTTTTTTGCTATATATGTCAGAACACATCAAAGCCCAGAACTTAACACAAAACCAGTCAAATTCAATAAGGGTTAATTTAGTTATTGTTCAAATATGTACTAGGTCATCTCAAAATGTGACACTCAACTACTGAATACTTTCGTATCTATGTCACTATTTCTTCAGTGGGGTTCAAAACCATTGACATACAACCATATATAATTATATCCAATTATATATACATATATTATATCATACAAAAAAATTTCTAGTTTTTTTGTCCCGAAATGGGTTAAAATAAGCTTATAAAAAATATTAATAAGAATATTAAAATAAATTAAAAAACACAACAAAGAAATATTTTTTTATCTTCCTGTTTTGAATTTGAAACCATTAACATGGACCTACATATATGATTATATCTAATTATATCTTATAATAAAAATTCTTTAGATATGGAACCAGAAATAAATACACTCCTCGCCACATGAATAGGACATCCCTTTTTCTATTAATTTATGCGTTAATAACTTCTAAACTAAAAAAGATAGAACCTTAATTTTTTTAATTATTGAAAGCAAATTTGATACCCTGTAAAATGTATCAATCATAATTATTTGCTTGCCTCGTACCGAGCCAAAAAATTATTTTTGTTATTGAATATGAAGAAAAAGTTCTTAAGATTTTGCGCCACTTGAATATAACACCCCCTAGAAAAAAAGATTTTTTCCCAATTTTGAACAAATTTAAATATTTTTATTTACATTTTATTAAATTCTAAATGTTCTAAAGATATCCTAATAATGTGTTGAGCCACCATTTTAATAGGATTACTTCGTAAAAACGATTAGGAATGGAGTCGTATAAGGATTTCAAATAATCGAGGGAAATTGAAGACCAAGCAGCTTTGATCGCTTCAATAAGTTCCTCCTTGGTATCGTTCTGCTTACCAGAAGCGTAAACCTTTCGAGCGAGCCAACCCCAAACATTTTCTATAATATTAAGGTCTGGGGAGCATGGTGGCCAGTCAAGCGTTCTTACATTTTGGTCACAAATCCATGACTTCTCTACTCTGGCGGTGTGAATAGGAGCGTTGTCATGTTGAAACGTTTACTGCAGTTTCCAAAATGCACGCTAAAGAATGGAAAAGTCCGCTGGAGCACACCCTTGTAGCAATTCGCATTAATTTTAGTGATCAAAAATTGCAACTTACAGGTACCATAATAAGAGATACTGCCCCAGAAAATAACACCCCCTACCCGACTATGTAGGCGATTCAAATTATGTTCGTCTTTCCGCAAGTCGTGAAAATAATAATTAAATCCATCTGGACTTTCCAGGTTAAACTTTTTTCGTCAGAAAAGATGACACGGTACCACTCATTACTCCATGTCATATGACTGCGACAGTATGACAAGCGTATTTCCTTTCGGACCCCTGTTAGTGGTGGTTTTTTCTTTAATTTTAGTCGCTTTGGAAATAACACGCTGTACAGTTCTCACACTGGCAAAAACACCCGATTTTGGTCCTATTTGGGATACAGTATCATGGAAATTAGAGGCTAATCTAAGAATTGCTCGCTTATCAGCAGGTGAAAGCATGCTTTTTGTACGGCCTTTCATATTTTTTCCGTAGTTTTCATTATTTTTTATTAAATTAGACACGACATGGCGACTCCTACCAATTTCTTTGGCGATTTGATAAACAGATTTCCCGGAATCATTAAAAATTTGTATTTTTATTTTTTCCGCTTCGGCAGACACTTTCCTCTACCCATTTTTAATTTTTTTTTTAATTTAAAAATCTTAAATTCTATAAAGAAACAAAAATTTTGAAACCACAACAAGTGAACTCTTAAAAAACTCGTATCAACTGAGACTGTTCTATTCAAGTGGCGCGAAAAATTGCAAGAATTTCGATCATTCATAAAAGAAGACCTAAAAAAAGCAACGGTACTTTAAAAAAACTTGAAAAAGGCTCTCAGAGAAAACAAGTGTAATTTACTGAATGAGAGAACAAAAGAAACTTAGAAAAAATTACACGCTTTTATTCTTAAGCAACTTTTTAGGAAAACTATTAGGGGTGTCCTATTCAAGTGGCGAGGACTGTATAATGTATCGTTTATCATATAAAAAAAATTCTGATATGAGTCAATAACATAACTGTCAATAATAACTGTGTTTATAGCTTATCAACAAATATTTCTTATATTGGACCAGAGGGTCAATTCTCGTTCTGTGATAATGTGAAGTGAAAAAAAACTTTTCATTTTCGTTTTCATAAGCACTTTTCACTCGAACTTTTCACAAATACATAAATTGCGATTCTCGTATGTATTATGAAAAATATGTTTCATTCGCACTATACCCATGAAAATTGTGTAAGTGTGTTATCCAAAATTTAAAGCAAATGTCAAAACAGAGAAAAACGTAAACAAAAGTGAATTAAGTTCGTAAAATTTATTTTAAATAATTATATAAAAATATCTGGATTAATTGTACTATTGGATATTACTCAAAGAATCCCGGATGAACAAAGGTGAGACAATGATGTTACAAGCATTTCATTGCAGTAAATAATTTAATAATTTATAGGAATTTTTTGAGAGTGCTGAGACGCATACTTCGTGCTGACCACAATCCATTCGAGATGACAACCGACAAGCACTTCATGGATTTATATCGACTTACTTTAAGTGAACTATATTTGGTGCGCGTATGAAGTCTAATATTACTTAAAGAAAAAAAATTTCATAAAAAATATAAATAAACTATAAATAAATATGCCATACTTTTGCCATTTTTCACTGTCCTTTTGGGTCCCACTAAAACTGTTAAGGCTCGCCGCTAATTCGTTACACTTTTCGTCTCTAAATTTGGCACCATCTGCAGTTACAAATCTGTAAATATGGGATTAATAAAAGTGTGATTATGGTTATTAAGCTACTTACTTATCGTTTGCAATGTCCACATGCTTTTCTTAATAATTAATTAAATACTCCTTTTGGCTTTCGCTGGCACGCTTTCCTCTTACAATCTTCTCCATGTTTATTTCACTTATAAATAGTCTGTGTAAACAATTTTTTCATATGAAAATATTTTTACAGTTGTTTGCACTGTTACACAAAACAAGAATCGCCAGTGCTGTGCAATCGTGAAAAAATCTTGTTTCGTTCCACTTTTTTTTCATATGAAAACGTTTTGATATTTCCTTACATTTTTTCACAGAACGCGAATCAAAAGTACTATGAAAACGTGAAAAAACTTTTCATTTCACCGTTTCACAGAACGAGAATTGACCCTCAGATATTTAATCATACATACATAACTATATTTCATATCATGTTAAATATTTGATTACACTTAAATAAGTCTAGAAGTAAAAATAACAGAAAATACCATTTAATAGAAATAATATTTCATTATAAACCCGATATACTTTATTGGAATTTAAATCAAATGGATTTTGTTATTTATTTTAAAATGTTAGTAAAAAATTAATGATTAATCAGTTAAGAATAAATGTTAAAATTTTACCTAGCAATTCCGTAAAAAATTACGATTATTCATTTATTTTGTTTACGTTTTTTGTATTTTTCTTTTTTAACACATTTTGTGTGAATTACCATATAATATGTATTTCTTATAATATGTATTGAAATAATTAATAACAAACAATTTAAATAAAAAACAAATGGGAATTTTTTTAAAACAACAAAAAAAATTAAATGCATGCAGTTATTACAAATAAACTACAAATATCCGTTTTGTGGATAAATTTTTAATAAATTTTAAACAAATGAAAAAACAAATTTAATTGAAAAAAAAATCAAAAAATGTCAGTAAATCATTTTGAACAAATGTATAAATAAGTTAAAATAAATATTTCTTTGAAAACTTTTTTTTAAATTACAAACAGCAAACTAGATAATACTCTGAGTGCAAAAATTTAAAAGACTTTGCTTTAGCCTCGAGCGATTAATATAAAACTTTTTCTCTTAAAAAATAATAACGTTGGATATTATAACCTAAAAACACTCTTTGTCGGGACACCTTAAGGTTAATATATATGTATGTCATTTCAAGAACTTCATTTACAAAATGACTTTATTAAATATTTATTTATGAAAAATACAAAAATACAGTAGAAAGTTTTTGTTAATATTAAAAATATTCATTTAAAAAACAAAAATATTGTTTAACAAGTATGATTGATCATATTAAGGCTGCGAGATATAAATCAACTTCTAATTTAAATTTTTTTTTTATTTTAAAACTTAAATTTTATCATTCCATTCAAATGAAATCATCTAAAATTTAATTAATTTCTATTAATTACACAAATGTTGTGTATTTTATCCTCTAAAGGATTTAATAACACAAAAACATTAATTATGCATAAAAACAAAAAGACTTAATTTGTTTTTAAATATATTTACTAGAGTAAGGCAAATCAAATGGAACTAAATTTGCACTTATTTGTCTTTATGCTTAAGCTCTGTATAGGAAATGACTCCTAAATAATAGATTTATAACAGAACCCCATGTTTATGTGAAAAGAGTATTAATGTTTAAATATTAGAATATATATTTCCGTCTCAAAAACATGTCCTATTAAAGTATAATAGATTACTTTGTTTTACAAGAAATGGGATCCTCTTAAAAAAAAAAAAATTGGGAAATAATGAAAATAACAACAGCTGTTGTTGACAAACTATTTGTGATGTTTCAACCGGAAAGAAGAAGCGGTATTATAAACAAAGTACTTACTTCATACTTAATTGAGTTAAGCATAAACGGAAATAAAAACAAATGAAAAACACACATACATCAATTTGAAAAGATTTTTGAAGTAAATAAACAACATAAGTTTGGCAAATTTAAAACATTTCCGCTAAGCAGAAAAATTTTAACGAGTTTTAATTAAAATGATAATAAAATTAGGATCAATAAAACAGTTTGTAGAATTAATTAAAAAATTGAGTTTTTTTTTTGTTGGTTGAAATAATACGAGGGCGAATCAATAAGTCCGTGACTTTTCGAAAATACATACAAGTTTTAATTTAATATTTTGTTTATAAGTTTATATAATAAACTTAAGCATTTGTTGTTCAATAACTCAATGGGAAAACAGATTCATACTGAAAACTGAATTTATTGCCAATCGAATGGTTCGGTAAATACAATCAAATTTTTCACCTTTGACTAACGATTTTTTTTCTTGAGGCAGGCGAAATTCTGTTGTCACAATGAAATAACTGTTGCATTTTGCAAACAACTGTGGCCTCAGGCTATTAAATCGGTTGACACAACAAATCTATTCTGTCTGTGTTCATAATTTAATAGGAACCGATTATTTTCTTAAATAAAAACAATAAAAATCAATGTTGAAGTTAGCAATAAATCCATCTACATTATTCGGCAGTAATTGTAATTTTAAAAGACACACAGAACAAAATTAAAAAAAAAAAAAATATTTCAATTAAAATTTTATTTTTAATTTTTGTTCATTTTCGATTTACACACAAAAAAATTACAAAATTCTGTTTGTAATATTGAACACCTTTTTTGTATATTCAAAAAAAAAATTTTTTAAAAAGGCACCAACAATGGAATTTGTGGATACACAGAAAAAAGTATCACAAAATTTAAAGTAATTAAAAATATTTGTTAAAATTTAAACTCGATTTCTAACATTTTTTTGTTTGAATTATTTGTAAATTGTCACTTTTCATATAAAAATTCTTTGAAAATAAAAATTTAAGTAACAAAAAAATAACAAAAAGTTTTTTGTATTTACAAATTCCATTGTTGGTGCCTTTTTAAAAAATATTTTTTTTATATTTACAAAAATGTTCTATGGACGATGTTCAATATTACAAACAGAATTTTGTAATTTTATTCTGTGTACAAATAACTTTTTGTAACTTTATTGTAATTTATTAAAAATAGAATCGATTTTTTTTAATAATGGATTTTGTAAATACAAACAAGTTTTTGTAACTTTTTTGAAATTTATTAAAAATAAAATCGATTTTTTTTCAACAATGGATTTTGTACACACAAAAAAATTACAAAATTCTGTTTGTAATATTGAACACCTTTTTTGTATATTCAAAAAAAAAAATTTTTAAAAAGGCACCAACAATGGAATTTGTGGATACAAATAACTTTTTGTAACTTTATTGTAATTTATTAAAAATAGAATCGATTTTTTTTTTAATAATGGATTTTGTAAATACAAACAAGTTTTTGTAACTTTTTTGAAATTTATTAAAAATAAAATCGATTTTTTTTCAACAATGGATTTTGTAAATACAAAAAACTTTTTGTAACTGTTTTGTAATTTATTAAAAATAAAAGAGATTTTTTTTCAACAATGGATTTTGTAAATACAAAAAACCTTTTTGTAACTTTTTTGTAATTGTTAATTTATTTAATTGTTTTGTTTTAACAACGATTTTGTGATATTAAAAAAATGTGTTTACTTAATGTTGTATTCTTCAGAAATAATTTAATAAAATTTTGCTGCAAATATTTTAAATAAAACAAATAAAAATTTAGTTTAAATTCATGTTTTAATTGTTTTTAAGTATTTCAGAATAAAAATAATACAATAATGTGCAATTTTAAAAAACATCAGTTATTTTTAACTTGGAAAAAAAATGTACAATAATTATTTAATAAGTTTTTTTAAACAGAAAAATAAGGAGTAATAAAAGTATAACTAAAGTTTTTTAAATGGTATACTAAATATTGTATCGTCCCATTAAAAACAGTGTTGTTGAAATTTTTTTCACAATGTTGTTTTTTTATCATACTTAAAAACAGCCATTGTCCTATCATTTTACAATTAGATTTCAGCAACTCTGTTTTTAACAATACAATACTGCATATACAAAATTTAGCACCCCGTGTGAACAACTTATTTAAAAATTGTTTATAAATAAAAATTTTGTTTTTAACCGGAAGGAAAACAAGCAAATCGAATTAATGCAATAGTTGATTTGAAACTGTAGCAACTTTTAAATTGCTTATAGATGTTGGCATTTTATAAAAGAACGTCTGCAGAAACAAATAAAATAATTCTGACTGCTTCGGAAAGTCCAAATTAAAAACGAACATAAGCTTGAACAATATGTCTACAGCTGTTAAGGATTTTATTATTGGATATTTAATACCATGGAAGTATATAGAAATACTTTTAACATCAAACATTTCTCCTTCCACTAATAAGAGTGGTTGTGTCTGTGAATTTTGAATTTTTAGCAAATTTAGTTTTGCCTCTAGTTCTTCGGATGTTTTTCCAATTATTGCGAAGGACTCTTGAGAATCTGCAATGGTAAATTTTTTGCGTTTCTTTGATCCACTGGGACTTGTTAATGTAGTTAAAGATGGTGGAAGTAAAAAGTGCAGGTACCCAAAATAGTGAATGTTTTGGATTCTTAAAAGAAAATAAAACAAATAAAAATACTTTTAAATGTTAATACACCCAGAAAACATATTGGTGCTGACAACCGAATTTGTTGCCAATCGAATGGTTCAGTTGCAGCAACCGAACTTTTTGGATGTGACTATCGAATTGTTATTGAAGCTACAGAAATACAGTCAAATTACACAACGGATTTATTCGATTGGCTATAAATTCGGTAGTCGGCACAAATTTGTCTTCTCTGTGTACTTATACAGCCGTATGCATAGATATTTAGTTAGTTTTTTTAACAGTCTTATGACGAAAATTTGTTGTTGTTTTCCATGTTAATTCAATTTATAAGTGTGTTATAAAAATCAACAAAATGTCTATACGTACGGCTATAACGTTTACCTTCGTTACAGGCATTTGCTTTTAGTAACATAGATGACACTGACGAATTGGCGATTTTTCTTCTAACTAAATCAAACAACTTGTTTTCATACTGTGGCCATTTAACCAACAAATCTTTCGCGTCAGGAAATTTAGTAGAAAAATCAATACCAATCTAAGCAACACTCGAACTTCATCGCGCAACAGTTTATTTTCTTCGCAGTACTTTAAAATCTTTTTACCAACAATTGTATCGTCTAATATGGTCATTAGGGATGGAATAGGTCGGAAAAATGCAGTTTCAGATTGGAAACAGGTAGTTTCAGATTGTATTGTATTAGGGCTGTGTTCAAAAACAGTTCTGCTTATATTAGCTCTATTTTCAGATAAAGTAGTTTCAGATATCCGTATATTAAGATTGTGTTCAAAAGTGGCTTGGTCTCCAACCGGTAAATTTTGAAATAATTTGTTTATATGATTTTTACTGAGATAATTTAAAACTTCCACAGTTACACATTGCTCTATAAGAAGTGAAATTAGTATTACAAATTGATTAATAATTTAATTTATGAAAAATAGTCAAAAACAGTATACTTACCACGTAAGTGACCATATATATGACAGAGTTTCCATTCCTTTAGGATTTTGTATAAGTCCGAATTCTGGTAACTAATATCCAATTGATTATCCTTCCAGTTTATAAAACAAATATTTTATTTAATATACATTACACAGAATAAAATTACAAAATTCTGTTTGTAATATTGAACATCGTCCATAGAACATTTTTGTAAATATAAAAAAAATATTTTTTAAAAAGGCACCAACAATGGAATTTGTAAATACAAAAAACTTTTTGTTATTTTTTTTGTTACTTAAATTTTTATTTTCAAAGAATTTTTACACAGAATAAAATTACAAAATTCTGTTTGTAATATTGAACATCGTCCATAGAACATTTTTGTAAATATAAAAAAAATATTTTTTAAAAAGGCACCAACAATGGAATTTGTAAATACAAAAAACTTTTTGTTATTTTTTTTGTTACTTAAATTTTTATTTTCAAAGAATTTTTATATGAAAAGTGACAATTTACAAATAATTCAAACAAAAAAATGTTAGAAATCGAGTTTAAATTTTAACAAATATTTTTAATTACTTTAAATTTTGTGATACTTTTTTCTGTGTATATGAAAAGTGACAATTTACAAATAATTCAAACAAAAAAATGTTAGAAATCGAGTTTAAATTTTAACAAATATTTTTAATTACTTTAAATTTTGTGATACTTTTTTCTGTGTACACACAAAAAAATTACAAAATTCTGTTTGTAATATTGAACACCTTTTTTGTATATTCAAAAAAAATTTTTTTTTAAAAAGGCACCAACAATGGAATTTGTGTATACAAACAACTTTTTGTAACTTTATTGTAATTTAATAAAAATAGAATCGATTTTTTTTTAATAATGGATTTTGTAAATACAAACAAGTTTTTGTAACTTTTTTGAAATTTATCAAAAATAAAATCGATTTTTTTTCAACAATGGATTTTGTAAATACAAAAAACTTTTTGTAACTGTTTTGTAATTTATTAAAAATAAAATAGATTTTTTTTCAACAATGGATTTTGTAAATACAAAAAACCTTTTTGTAACTTTTTTGTAATTGTTAATTTATTTAATTGTTTTGTTTTAACAACGATTTTGTGATATTAAAAAAATTTGTTTACTTAATGTTGTATTCTTCAAAAATAATTTAATAAAATTTTGCTGCAAATATTTTAAATAAAACAAATAAAAATTTAGTTTAAATTCATATTTTAATTGTTTTTAAGTATTTCAGAATAAAAATAATACAATAATATGCAAATTTAAAAAACATCAGTTATTTTTAATTTGGAAAAAAAATGTACAATAATTATTTAATAAGTTTTTTTAAACAGAAAAATAAGGAGTAATAAAAGGATAACTAAAGTTTTTTAAATGGTGTACTAAATATTGTATCGTCCCATTAAAAACAGTGTTGTTGAAATTTTTTTCACAATGTTGTTTTTTTATCATACTTAAAAACAGCCATTGTCCTATCATTTTACAATTAGATTTCAGCAACTCTGTTTTTAACAATACAATACTGCATATACAAAATTTAGCACCCCGTGTGAACAACTTATTTAAAAATTGTTTATAAATAAAAATTTTGTTTTTAACCGGAAGGAAAACAAGCAAATCGAATTAATCCAATAGTTGATTTGAAACTGTAGCAACTTTTAAATTGCTTATAGATGTTGGCATTTTATAAAAGAACGTCTGCAGAAACAAATAAAATAATTCTGACTGCTTCGGAAAGTCCAAATTAAAAACGAACATAAGCTTGAACAATATGTCTACAGCTGTTAAGGATTTTATTATTGGATATTTAATACCATGGAAGTATATAGAAATACTTTTAACATCAAAAATTTCTCCTTCCACTAATAAGAGTGGTTGTGTCTGTGAATTTTGAATTTTTAGCAAATTTAGTTTTGCCTCTAGTTCTTCGGATGTTTTTCCAATTATTGCGAAGGACTCTTGAGAATCTGCAATGGTAAATTTTTTGCGTTTCTTTGATCCACTGGGACTTGTTAATGTAGTTAAAGATGGTGGAAGTAAATAGTGCAGGTACCAAAAAATAGTGAATGTTTTGGATTCTTAAAAGAAAATAAAACAAATTAAAATACTTTTAAATGTTAATACACCCAGAAAACATATTGGTGCTGACAACCGAATTTGTTGCCAATCGAATGGTTCAGTTGCAGCAACCGAAATTTTTGGATGTGACTATCGAATTGTTATTGAAGCTACCGAAATACAGTCAAATTACACAACGGATTTATTCGATTGGCTATAAATTCGGTAGTCAGCACAAATTTGTACACAATACAGCCGTATGCATAGATATTTAGTTCGTTTTTTTAACAGTCTTATGACGAAAATTTGTTGTTGTTTTCCATGTTAATTCAATTTATAAGTGTGTTATAAAAATCAACAAAATGTCTATACGTACGGCTTTAACGTTTACCTTCGTTACAGGCATTTGCTTTTAGTAACATAGATGATACTGACGAATTGGCGATTTTTCTTCTAACTAAATCAAACAACTTGTTTTCATACTGTGGCCATTTAACCAACAAATCTTTCGCGTCAGGAAATTTAGCAGAAAAATCAATACCAATCTGGAAGGGCAAAATAACAATTTGAATTACTAATGGCTTCTTTATCTATATCTATTACGAAAATAGTTTAAAATGTAGAAATTATCAATTACTTTCATTAAAAATACATGAGAAGCAAAAACAAATTTTCGTTAAACAATTTTCGTAATACATAAAATATTTTAATAATAAACATTTTTATATTCGTACGAACCAGTTTATATCCAGAAGGTTTGTTATATTCTGGCCACTGTTTAAGCACTTCTTTAATAGATTTCATTTCCTTTATTTGGTTAAATCTGTAGTTTGAACATTTTCTCCAGTAAAGGTCAAACTCATCCGTTGTTATCGTTTTATTTCTTAAACACTCCACCGAAAATTCTGAATCTGGTTCGGGATCTGTATATAAACAAACAAGAACGTTATTTATGGCTGCAAAAAACTTAATTATACCATCTATTTTATATACGAATAAAATATTATTTTACAAACAACTTACTAAAAGATGCTGTTTCTTGCTCTGTAAATTTTGATTTTATTTCTTTCAATGGTTTACTTTGGCGTTTTAAATTGTGGAGTTTGTTATATATTTTGCCTCTCTTTCCATTTGTATAATAACTCTATAAGATAAATAAGATAATAACTGGAAACTTAAAGTATTTTCATCAAATTATTCTACTAGGTATATACAAAAAATTAAGATTTGCGGAAAATTTAATTCTTTAGAATAATTAAAAAAAAAACAAAAAAAAATTTATTTACCAAAGTTTCAGTTGAAAATATCGAGCATATTTGTTGTTCAAGATTTGCACAATCTGTTATTGAACATTTGTAACCCTTTACTTCGATATATTTTGCTATTGTATTTATAAGCAACACTCGAACTTCATCGCGCAACAGTTTATTTTCTTCGTAGTACTTTAAAATCTTTTTACCAACAATTGTATCGTCTAATATGGTCATTAGGGATGGAATAGGTCGGAAAAATGCAGTTTCAGATTGGAAACAGGTAGTTTCAGATTGTATTGTATTAGGGCTGTGATCAAAAACAGTTCTGCTTATATTAGCTCTATTTTCAGATAAAGTAGTTTCAGATATCCGTATATTAAGATTGTGTTCAAAAGTGGCTTGATCTCCAACCGGTAAATTTTGAAATAATTTGTTTATATGATTTTTACTGAGATAATTTAAAACTTCCACAGTTACACATTGCTCTATAAGAAGTGAAATTAGTATTACAAATTGATTAATAATTTAATTTATGAAAAATAGTCAAAAACAGTATACTTACCACGTAAGTGACCATATATATGACAGAGTTTCCATTCCTTTAGGATTTTGTATAAGTCCGAATTCTGGTAACTAATATCCAATTGATTATCCTTCCAGTTTATAAAACAAATATTTTATTTAGTATACATTATGATAAAATTTTTTTAATTTTACAAATTGCTTGCCGCAATGAATTTTTTTAGTCTGTTGTTAAGACAATTGATATCAAAATATTTCATAGTTTTTATGAAATAAATTAAGCAGTCACTAAAAATATTATGACAAATTCCTTCATATATATCATGCATAAGGTCCACACTGAAGTTTTCAGTGGCGTGAAAAGATGGTATTGTATTGAATACACAATCTGTGACTACTCCAGTTTCATATGACAAGTTAGCACCTACAGCTTCTCGATAATTAATCCTATTTCTCATTAAAGTTGGATTTTCTTCGCATGATTTTTGCGCTACATCTTTTTTCATCATACAAAATCTACAGTAATAGTTTGCAGAAAAGGATTTTGAGAAATTAAGAATTGTATTGAGCCCAAGATTATCTCCTAGAATTATTTCGACGATAAAGTAGACAGATTTTAATCCAGTTTTTGTATTTATTTCAATACCTTCTACTTCGAGCTTTTTTAAGGCATTTACCAACGGCAAAAAACACTTATTACTTCCATACATTTTTACATCAGCAGATTTAACTGAGCACGCTAAAAAGACTGTATTTTGTTTGGAAGATTTACCAGGTAAGCAAGGAAAGCTGTAATAAACATTACACATCGCCTGTTTAGTTGCTTTTGCTCCTATGTTATTGTTTATACCAAAATCATCAACATAAATAAAATATGGGATTATAATTTTTTGAGGATAAAGTCTACACTTTTGACGCCATAGATCTCCTTGTATAAAATTGGTAAACTAAATGTTTTTGGTTGTAGTTTCCATATGTAGTAAAACTTCATCAAGATAGTTGTTAGATTCAAATAATTTTTTAAACTGAAACTCTAACGGCATTAATGTGCCATTGGAAGTTTGCGAATTTGATATTTTATACGTTGGAGCATTTGAAATAAAATCCATTTTTTTCATGCATTTTTCAAATTTATATTCGGTTTTAACATCGCGAAATAATTCATAAGCATCATGAAAAATCTCATTTATTTGTCTACTTTGGGGACAAATTTGGTCAAAGGATTTTTTAAGAAAATCAATCAGAGGAGAAACAATGGGGTTTTCTACATGTTCTCTTATTTTATTTACATCTGATCTAGATGAATTATTAAATGAGTGTAATGATAATAAAAATTTACTGGCAGAATTTTGCAGAATTTCTAAACGTTCATTGTATAAAACACCAGAAGCATTTTTTCTTGAGTCATGGTTAAATGTGATATTTGAAGCAGTTGATTGACAGCTATAAGAATAATTAACAATCTCCACATTTTCCAGCGAACCTGAACTTGAAGGCAGTTCAAACTGGGACTCATTTTGAACACTTGTTTCCTTAAAATGATTAAAAACGTGTTTCTTAAACGACCTTTTTAATGAAAATTTTTGATAACAGTCACTAAAATTACACACATATTGTTCATTTTCTCCAACAAATGGACAATCCCTCAAATGAACGAAAAATTCATTAGGACAATAAAACAATTCGTTACATAAAAAACAGTTGATGGAACATACCATTTTCGTTATTTTTCACTTACACGTGTTTTACTTCACTAATAACTAATATTTTCTTCACAGATTTTCTTTTTCTTACAGCAAGAAAATACGAATTGAATAATATATATTTTTTTTTTGTAAAACTCTAAGGCTACTTTTTTTTTTATTATTTGTTCAACAATTTACAATTTTTTTAACAAAAAACTTTATTAACTTTGATTTGTTGAAAAAATAATGAATTTTCTTACAAATTACAATCGTCTAACAACAAAATTTGTTAGAAATTTTATATCAAAGCCAACATTTTTTTTTAATTACATAAAATTTTGTGATATTTTTTTCTGTGTAAAGTTTAATAATATCAATTAAATTTTTGATTGATAATAAGCTTTATGTAAAAAATATTACAGCTTACAATAAACACTATTGACAACATATATAAAGGGTGGTTAAATTTTAAGGGCCGATGTTGAATGTGAACCACATCTAAGCGTCATGTTTTTTTCTGCATTTCATTTGACGTTTCTTAATTTCAGACTAACTCAATTTGAACCATGGAAAGATACACAATTGAGCAACGCGTTAAAGTTATTCAGGCTTATTATAAAAATTGGCGTTCAAATCAAAATGCATTTCGTGCACTTCGTGATTTTTTTTGTCAGCATAATCGACCAAATGTATCCACAACAGAGAACTGCAAAATCAACTTTTTTCTTGATTTAATCATACACAAGAATTCTTGTTCACATTTAATAATTCAACAAAATTCACTGTAGAATAAAATCAGCATCATGTTACTGAACGCGTAATTGGGATCAGTGTGGACCATATGTCGATTATGTTTACTGCAACAAAAAGTCAGCGTTGAATAAATCAGAAAAAACAACAAACAACGCATATGAGTTTATTCATAATTACAACAAAATAGAAACACACATTAGGGTGGGACTTAAACCCGCTTTTTTAGAATTTTTATTAGTAATACAATACTGAAAATATTCTTCTTTGAGAAATAAAAATATTTTTTTTGAAAAAAAATTTAGGTCGATATCTCAGACTTGCCTAATCGGGAAAAATTCAAATATTGTCTAATCTATTTTGATTGGAAAATTAGGCAATATTTAACTTTAACCGGTTTGGGAGAGCCTGAGATATCGACCTAAATTAAAAAAAAATAAATTTCACAAAGAACAATATTTTTGGTATTACTAATAAAAATTCTAAAAAAACGGATTTGAGACCCACCCTAATATACATATAACATATATGAATGTGTTTCCACAAAATCATCCCCTTTTTATAGATAAGAGACTATTTTGTTTTAATTATGAATACACACACACCTTGTTTTGTTTTTTTTATTTATTCTATAATAATTATTGTTGACCCGAATGAACAAGAATACAATGAATGGTATGAAAACAACCGTTGAAACCGTACGTTGGTGTTGAATACTATGAAATTGTTTTATATACATATATGCATTTCGTGTATAAATTAAAGCATTAGTTACATTTAACAGGGTGGGACTTAAATCCGCTTTTTTAGAATTTTTATTAGCAATAAAAATATTCTTCATTGTGAAATATAAATATTTTTTTGGAAAAAAAATTTAGGTCGATATCTCAGGCTTGCCTAATCCGGAAAAATTTAAATATTGTCTAAATTTTTTTTTATCTATTTTGATTGGAAAATTAGGCAATATTTAACTTTAACCGGATTGGGCGAGCCTGAGATGTTGACCTAAATTAAAAAAAAAAAAATATTCACAAAGAACAATATTTTTGGTATTGCTAATAAAAATTCTAAAAAAATGTATTTTAATCCCACCCTAATATACATATAATGTTTATGAAATATGTTTTTTTACAAAACCACCCTCTTTTTATAGATAAGAAACTATTTTGTTTCAATTATGATTACACTCATACACGTTGTTTGTTGTTTTTTCTGATTTATTCTACATCAAAATAATTATTGTTGGCTCGAATGAACAGAATAAAACTATGGTTTAACAACGACCGATGATTATAAACCAGTGACAAAACAATTTGCACATCGTTTGATTGATTTAAAATCATCAACAAATATGTGTGTTGGAGTATATTCAGCGTTTGAACGCAAACACAATTTATTCTTGTGTTGATTGCGTATGAACGTTTTGCAATCAGCAAATGCAGTTCTCTGGTCCACAATCGGGAAAATCGTGGGCGAATTTCATCAAACCGGGTCTGCTAAAACACCTGTGCATGTTCGCTCAGCTCGTTCTGCGAAAAACATTGCTGTTGTTTGAATGGTGTTCGCTATCGCGAGATGATAACGAACTTATTGGGGCCAGGAATTGAGGATAAGACCCTGGACGATATGTGGTTTCAACAGGACGGTGCCACTTGCCACACAGCTAAAGAAACGATGGCTTTTTTGCGCGACAAATTTAATGGCCGTGTTATCTCACGTGGTGGCGATGCCGCCAAGATCATGTGATTTTTCACCGTTGGACTTCTGTCTTTGGGGTTATTTGAAAGAAAAGGTGTACGTCGATAAGCCAGCAACAATTCAAGAGCTAATAATTCGGCACATTAACGGCATAGAACCTCAATTATGCCTCAGCGTCATCGAAAATTGGGACCATCGTATGGGGGTGTGCCGCCGAGGTCGCGGCGGCCATTTGGCCGATATTTTGTTCCATACATAATTTAACCATACCATATTATCATAATAAAAAGAAATGATAATAATTTCCTAAATAATTTTATATTATAAAATAGAAAGTGACAATCATGAAATAATAAAATATTATCTATCAAAATGAAGGTAAAGATCATGTTGTAAATTACCAACCAACATATTCGAATGCAGCGTGCCTACTAATTTAGTAGGCAGTAATCATGTTGCAAATACTCTTATGTATGTTCATTTTCTCAGCGTATACTTTTAGGTATATTCACAATACTGGATTACTCTGCGCTACAAATTGAATATAGAGGAAGATACAAATTTTTGGATTTTATAATTTTATACATAGATAATAAAAAAACATAATTGCAACAGTAACAGTGATACTAAATTATATTAGCTGCATATTCGAATGCAGTTGTCGCAATCATGTTGTTAAATTGTAAATAGGTTCTGAAATCTTTTTCCAAGTTTTATCTAAAATAGAGTATTCAGAAAACCGGCCTTTTGAAAAAACCGTTTTCGATTTTCTGCGAAAAATCGATTTAAAAAAAACCGGTTTCGGTTTCGGTTTTTGCAAAAAAAAAACCGGTTAACTGTTTTTTCGTTTTTTTTTTAATTTGAATAAAAAGCTTATATAATTTGTTAATTGTGTTTCTTACAAACAAAAAAAAAAAGGTATTTAATGTATAAAGTAATAAAAATAAAAAAATACATTCTTTGAAAAAAAAAAAAAAAAATGAATAGAGATCATTAAGTTTGTAAATTGGTAAAATTAGGTACGTTTGTAATTTAACCGTTTTAAAACATTTGGCTTTAAAAAGTTTTTCAATATTACATTTTAAATATGTAAAAAGAAAATCTATTTTTCAGTTCTAAAATAATATTTTAGAAATAATATGCAATTTAAATTTTCCAACTTTTCAGTTATTTTGTCGCATTTATCAAGATATGTATATGATGAATTTCATGTAAAAATCGAGATGCATTGAACCCGACCCCCTCAGATATCGATGAAATTTTGTTCATAGCTTAATTTGATCAACACAAACAAACTCTCATTTTTAGAAATGACTTTTTTGCGATTTTTTGGGCGTGGCACAGTGGGAAAGTTTTCGAAAAAACGCGAAAATGGTCGAAAAGAGCTCCATTTAAACTACAATAACTCAGAATCGGCTGAACCGATTTTCATGATCTTGGTATCATTAAAAAGATATTTTAACAGGCTTTATGACAAGTTAAAAAAAATTTATAACAAAAAGAAAATTTTAACTAACGAAAAATCCAAAAAGATCAAGGGTTTTTTTACAGTGTATTATTTTTTTAGAAAGGTTTATCCTTCAACTATACCATATCAAAAAATAAAAATGGGTTCTTTTTTAGTTTTTTTTTATATAATTTATTAATTATCATCATATAATGATGAATGATTTTGTACAGTCTCTTTTTTATGATTTTGAATACTGTTTATTGTGTTATTTCGATAAGAAATTAAACTATTTGAATTTGGAATATCCAAAGTTAAGTCTTTATCGAAATCTGTCAGACTTACATCTAAATCTTCATAACCAAACAAACGATTATAAAAGTGTTCGGAAAAAATAAAAGAGAAAGAGAGTTGGTGATGTAATTAAAAAAACCGGTTAACCGAACAAAAAAGACCGGTTTTCGGTTTTCTTCGAATTTACAAAATATTCGAAACCGATCGGTTTAAAAAAATAAAAGAAACCGGTTGACCGGTTTCGGTTTTTGAATACTCTAATCTAAAACAGTTGAAGCTGAAAGTTTATCTTATAGTGCATTGCTTACCAAAACTTTAACTTTTATGTTGTACATGCCAGAGTTTTTCTGTTGGTTTGTTTTTAACACTTTTTTTAAGTTAAATTTTTTTTTGTTTTTAGGAATAACTTTACAGACAAAAATATGTTTACAAGAAAAAACTTTTTTTTTTTTCATCAAATGCCTGCCAGCTTTTTGCACATCGACGGTAGAAAAATTTAAGGTTATGAATTCTTTTAGCTAGTGAAAGATCAACATTTGGGGATTTTGAAAAAAACTTTGTGATTAATTTTGTTAAAATTTATTTAAAGATAATTGGATAAATTGGCTTCTGAGAGGCTTATATGTTTGAAAAGTTATTTAGTTTCCATAAAATATTAAGTGTGACTAAGTACAATCTTGTAAACAAATTATCTTTGTTTTACTTTTAAAATTGTATTTTTAAAAATTTCGAACCTTATTTAACAAAATTGTTCGATTAATTGAATAACGACTAACCGATTGAATACCCTACTTCCTGTAGCGGTTGTTAAAAATTTATTTAAAAAACCGGTCATTTAAAAAAAAAAACTTTTTTAGGCAAACAAATCTTTGAACTGTTTAAAAATATTCTCTAATTAAAATCAAGATAATATATCTGGGATATATACTAACATATCCACTTGTATTTAAACCTAGAGAAAAAGATTGCTTGGAATTCGATTAAAACCACCCATGTAAAAATCGAAATATATATGAGCATACACGGGCCTGTATATGATCATACATGGCCATACATGGTCATATACGTCCATACATTGTTTAATATATAACCATACATGATCTCATATATGATCATATATCTTCGGATATGAAATTTGAGGGTATATGGACGTATATGATCATATACGAGCATACATGAATAATATATGAGCATGTATGATAATATATGCACATATATCACCATATGCCCTCAAATGGACGTATATGACCATGTATGCCCATGTATGATCATATACAAGCCCACGTATGATCATGTATGTTCATGTATATTTCGATTTTTACATGGGCATTAACATTTATTTGTTAGAATGTTATTTTGTTTGGAATAATCTATAATTCCTTAGTAAAGCAAATAATATTGTATTGGTAACTAAAAAAAATACTACTATCCAATTATTGGTATTTCAACTTTAAAAATAAAATTTGTTCTGTAATTGTGTACGGTAGAATCAACTATTTGTTAATTTATTTAATGAAATTTGTTAAAAAATTGTTGATATTCAAAAGTGATAACTACAAATACGGTTATCCTTATCAAATATATTATATAATAAGGGTTTCGGTAGAAGCAACCGAATTGTGGATTGTGTTGACGCCACTAATGATTGGTAAACGAATTTCAAATAATCTTTTTTTCTAACAAATTATTTTCATTCAAAATTTGCCATCAAAAGTGTTTGTGGTGTAGTGGGTAGAGAGGTTGTCTAGTACTCAAATCCCAAAAAAGGCAAACATTTAAAACACTTAGTCCAACGTTTCTCCAATTTTTGTATCCCTTCCAAAAAAAGGATTTTTCGAGGTCCATAAAATATGTATTTGTTTGATTAATAATTTCATCGTTGGAGCTAAATCTCTTTCCACCGAGCCACCATTGAAATCTTTGGAAATAGACGAATATGGCAGATGAGGTACCAATTCGAAGCCCAATTCAAACAATTCAAACAATCCTTTCAAGTTGTCACACGATTACGTTTATGGTCAATTGAGAGCAAACGCGGCACCCATCTTGCAGACAGCTTTCTTAAATCCAACTGATCATTTAAAATCGAAACCACACTGCCACACGCAAAGAAAAAACATGGTTGGGGCAATCACATTCGAAGAGCATCATATATTTTTGGATTTATGGTTGTGCCAGTCATAGTCGAACTACAATATGGTTATCATATTATGATAATAAAATAACCATATTTTTACCATAGTATAATCCCTACAGTTATATCATTATTCAAAAATTACCATATTATGTTTCTAAATAAGCATGTTATAATAATATAATCGCACGTAATCATAGTATGCGCAAAATGTTATCATATTATGGTCCCTCATAACTATATTATGATTCCTGGATTAGCATCATTATATGATCTTAAAGAAAAAGTTCTTAGAAACTATGAAAAAGCTTTTTAAATTTAAAAATATTTCCTTCAAAAATGTTTTTTCGAAAAAAAATTGATATTAAGGACTTTTTGCAGAAAATTATTCAGGAAAAAATCGTAGATTCTAAGAACTTTTCTTTCAAGAAAACTTTGATTCTGTGGACTTTTTTTTTTAAAAAATACCTAATTAAATACTTTTTAATTCTAATGATTTTTTAAAATAAAAAAATCTTAGATTCTAAGACATTTTTAAGATTTTTTTTAGAAAGTTTTTTCAAAATTTTCATTAAAAAAAGTCTTTAGAATCTAAGACAATTTCTATTAGAAAAAGTCCTTAGAATCTAATTATATTTCATGATGAAAAGTCTTCAGAATCTATGAATTTTTCTTTCAAAGAAAGGCCTTAGAATCTAAGTTTTTTTTTTGGAATATATGAACTATTATCTAAGAAACAGTTTGGAGTATCTGAGAATTTTAGTTTAAGGAAAAGTTCATAGAATCTAAAAATGTTTTTATCAGATAAATATATAAGTATCTATTATTTTGTGTAGGAAACCTTTTCATACAAAAAAAAAAAAAAAAAAATCATGGGTTCTACAGACTTTTTCTTATAAAAAATATTTTATTAATATTTTGAAAACTTTTTACAAGAAATAAAATAATAAACATATTTAAAAAAAAATCAAATTGTTTTTATTGAAAAGAATTATAAAATATAAAATCTTTCAATAGAATCTTTATGAAAATGAATTGATAAATGTAAATAATATTATATGTAAAAGGAATATTCGAAAAACTCCTTTTTTATGAAAACAAGACAAGACTGTTAATGTTAAAGTCATGTTTTATTTGATGTATAATTATTTATTATTTGTTGCCAGCATTTTATCGTTGCATAATTATCATATTTTTTTCATAGTCAGAATTTTTGTTACCATAGTATGGTTACAGCCAATCATGTTATAAATTAGAAGGTGCCAATCATAAAATAGTAAAATATTTACTAAATAATGATGGTAGCCACCAAGTTGATGGTTAGAGAACCAATAACTTGGTTGTGAGAACCATACCTAATTGCAGAAAGCACAATATAGTAGCAGTGATCATATTGCAACCATGTTTTTTCTCTGCGTGCATATGAAATGCCTATGGCATCAACAATCTCACGCACTTTAACTGTTCGATCGGCCAATATTTTCGGGTGTATTGACCTCAATTGGCCGTCCAGAACGTTCAGCGTCATTTGTACTTGTGCTACCACTACAAAAGTCAGTAAACCACTTTTTTACCATTGAAATCGATGGTGCAAAGTCCCTATAGTATTTATTAAGCTTTTCCTTGGTTTGAGTGACGGTTTTTTTAGCAAAAAAAATAATGTTTAATGAGCACTCGAAATTCACTTTTTTACATGTTTAAAAAAAAAATCCATGAGGTTGTTTGCTTTGACCAGCTGTTAAAGTTAATGATGGACCTTGCTAAAAGTTTGACAGTAGTCTATTAACAGGTGGTAGCATTTCATATAACTACAAGGGAAGTTCGAAAAGCCCGCCCTCGTATATGGTACCTTTAAATTTTCCACTTCACTTTTTTACATGTTTTAAAAAAAAATCCATGAGGTTGTTTGCTTTGACCAGCTGTTAAAGTTAATGATGGACCTTGATAAAAATTTGACAGTAGTCTATTAACAGGTGGTAGCATTTCATATAACTACAAGGGAAGTTCGAAAAGCCCGCCCTCGTATATGGTACCTTAAAATTTTCCATATAAATTGGTGCATAGTAGCAACTGTTTTATAATATAGTTTCTCATATTTTTTCACCGAGCCTTTAGAATTGAATAATATTATGTATTCACCTTAAATATTTTTCACCTCAAAGACTTTTTTCACCATTAAAATTTTTTTCACCACAATAAATTTTTTTTTCACATCCAAATAAGTTTTTGACCTCAAAAAATTTTTTTCACCTCCATAATTTTACTTTACAGAACATTATTTTTTGGGTTATTGGTGGAGGGTATTCAAAGATTCGGCACAGCCGAATTTAAGCCTTTTTTACTTGTTTTCTAATTAAAAGGCTTTTTGTATTTATCAATAATTTTTGTAAAAGTCATACAATTTAAATGACTTTTTTAATATACAATAAAAAATTTTAAAAATTGGGGTAAAAATGTCTTAATAAAACGTTAGGGGAAACCGCTAGTACTGCCGATTAGTACTTTAGTATTTATAAAAAAATCGGTTTTAAAAACCGGTTTTGGTTTAAAAAAACTGGTTAACCGTTTTTTGTTTTTGGCACTTTGTATCCCGTTGCAGTATTTGTGGCATTGAAAATGCGTGTATTTTTTCATCGTATGATGAACTCGATGGGAGAGATAACACTCAAAACTGGGATTTATAATTTGACTGCAAGTTCTAAAATTTTAACAAAAATTGCAGCCCGACTAAAGTTGATGCCTTAAGTAATTTTATAGAGCAATGTTTTTTTCAAATTCAAATTTTTCAATGAAATATTTTTGCTTGAAACTATTAATTAATAACTTTTACTACTGACGAATATTTTGTCCTGTTCATCAATGGTATTTAAAATAGTTGGCAATATTGATGTGTAAAAATTACAAAAATATATACATATATTAATAAAACACCGGTTAACCGACACACATTGGGTTCAAATGGTATCAAAGTGGGGATTAATTGAAATTTATAAATAATGTTTTTATAATAAATTTTGGTATAGGGTAAAAGAAGATTAAAATTTGCATCACTAGCTGTCAAAAACCATGAACTAAGTTCTTTACTTTCTTTTCAGTGAGCAGTCAAAGTAAGCAAATTATTGCTGTTTTTAAAAAAAGTGAAAAAATTGGAAATTTTTACAATTGAAGGGATTATTATCAGTGTTACATCTATTAAAAGTAAATTTTTTATAATGGAACCTTTAACATCAGATATTAAAGTATATAGTAAATTTTTTTTTGTTTATAAAAATTATGTGTAAATATTTTTAATAATTTTTTTAAAAAAGGTCCAAAAATTGGGATAATTTCCGCACTTAATGCGCCACAAGTATTAAGTTAGTAAGAGTTGGAATTAGTTTTATGGATTTTAGAAAGTCCAGACAATGCCCGGCCCTTTTTTATTTTTATTTTTATGTAAAAACACTGGTTGCCATTTATTGAATAAGACCAGTAAATGTGTTTTTTGTTTGTTTTAATATTGTCATTCTCTTTATCTTTGGTATTTTATTATTCCTATTAAAAAATAGAAAAATATCAGAGGAAGACAAACAAATTGTTTCTGAGACAAAATTACGTATCCAAAATGAGTTTCGAGAAAGAACTGGTTTGATTGTTGTTCAGCCAAAACCCGGCTTTGGTAATTCGAATGACGGAAACACCGCCAGACGTTTTTTTCAGAATGTGGAAATTTCTGCTGAAATTACAAAAGTGGACTTAACACTGATAAACAAATGCGTACAATACTAATTGTTGTTTCTTGTGGTCATGAGATTCATTTGGAAAATTTTGGTAAATTTGCTCACAATACGGCTAGATATTTTGTTGCAAAATTTACATGGTTTTGTATGCCTCCCACTTTACATAAATTTTTTATTCACGGGCCGGAGATGAAAATATTTTCAATAGGTTTCTGCTAAGTTCTGACCCATATATCTAGCATGAACAAGAAATATGAATTAGAGTTAGTTTTGCCAGATATTTTTAATGATGGTGATAAAGATGCTGATGATAATAACGATGAAGAGAGTGATGATGATTATGTTGAAGAAGATTATAATAAAGATGATGATGATAATGAAGATTATGATAATTGGGATATTTGTAATGAATTTTAAAATGCAGAATAATACAAATATTTTTTATTAAAAAGGTAAATCGAAAACAAAGATTCCCCAAAAAGTTTTAAAATTTTTTTTCAGATTGATTTCTACATTAACTGAATTTAGTGAAAGCAAAAACTGGATACAAATTTATACTAATACACTCAGAATATTATGTAGTTTATTTATAACAAAAAGAAAATTTTAACTAACGAAAAATCCAAAAAGATCAAGGGTTTTTTTACAGTGTATTATTTTTTTAGAAAGGTTTATCCTTCAACTATACCATATCAAAAAATAAAAATGGGTTCTTTTTTAGTTTTTTTTTATATAATTTATTAAGTAGTGTCACTTCTAGTAATTGCCCTGATATTTTATATTTACAGGTAAAATAAATAAACATTGTCCCAGGAAAATTGTGAATAATATGAAAAATATTATTATTATTTTTGTCTGAAATTTTCTTTCTGCTCCACGTTGGATTCATTACGACTGCGCGCTTTTCTCAGTGTATTCCGGCAAGTTTCGCAAATACGGCTACAATGAATGCTGGCGACAGCTGGAAAATATTCAATTATATTTGCAGCCTCGTTTTCACTTATTTTACGAAGCGAAGCGCAACACTTATTAGATATTTTTATGCATCTGTACTTATTGTTTGAATTCATATTCACTCAAATTTTTAAAATATACGCGTAAAAATTGTAATCGCTTGTACTTTTCGCGTTCGTTGCCACTTGTTGAATGACAAAAATCGATAAGGAACACCTATAAATACTACGTATTTTTCAATATTTTTCTGGCAGGTACTTATGAATGGGTGCATATTTTAAGGGTGGCTATATACCTGATTCAGCCACCCATTTTGAAACGTTCCAAAACATGAGCACTCATAAATGTGGATTCAATTTCTGTAAAAAAATCATGCAGGTAGCCAACGAAAAAAACCCAAATAATTAAAAAACTGCACTTTCCTGTTTTCCTTTTAATTGTCCACGAACATTTATGACCGTTTTTTAGTTTGTTACCGCAATCATAAAAATCAAATAACCTTTTGTTTATTACTTTTTTTTTAATTCTGAGAATCATAAAAAAAGTCATCAATGTTTTTTCCAAAGAATTTTTCAGACAAAAATAATACTAATAATTTTACGACATATTAATTAATTTTCCTGGGACAATGTTTATTTATTTTACCTGTAAATATAAAATATAAGGGCAATTACTAGAAGTGACACTACTTAATAAATTATATAAAAAAAACTAAAAAAGAACCCATTTTAATTTTTTGATGTGGTATAGGTGAAGGATAAACCTTTCTAAAAAATAATACACTGTAAAAAACCCTTGATCTTTTTGGATTTTTCGTAACTTAAAATTTTCTTTTTGTTATAATTTTTTTACAGTGTAATTTTTTTAAACATGTCATAAAGCCTGTTAAAATATCTTTTTAATGATACCAAGATCATGTAAATCGGTTAAGCCGATTCTGAGTTATTGTAGTTTAAATGGAGCTCTTTTCCACTATTTTCGCGTTTTTTCGAAAACTTTCCCACTGTGCCACGCCCAAAAAATCGCAAAACAGTCATTTCTAAAAATGAGAGTTTGTTTGTATTGATCAAATTTAGCTATAAACAAAATTTCATCGATATCTGAGGTGGTCGGTTTCAAAATTTCAGTTTTATCTCGATTTTTAAATGAAATTCATCATATGTTATCATCATATAATGATGAATGATTTTGTACAGTCTCTTTTTTATGATTTTGAATACTGTTTATTGTGTTATTTCGATAAGAAATTAAACTATTTGAATTTGGAATATCCAAAGTTAAGTCTTTATCGAAATCTGTCAGACTTACATCTAAATCTTCATAACCAAACAAACGATTATAAAAGTGTTCGGAAAAAATAAAAGAGAAAGAGAGTTGGTGATGTAATTAAAAAAACCGGTTAACCGAACAAAAAAGACCGGTTTTCGGTTTTCTTCGAATTTACAAAATATTCGAAACCGATCGGTTTAAAAAAATAAAAGAAACCGGTTGACCGGTTTCGGTTTTTGAATACTCTAATCTAAAACAGTTGAAGCTGAAAGTTTATCTTATAGTGCATTGCTTACCAAAACTTTAACTTTTATGTTGTACATGCCAGAGTTTTTCTGTTGGTTTGTTTTTAACACTTTTTTTAAGTTAAACTTTTTTTTGTTTTTAGGAATAACTTTACAGACAAAAATATGTTTACAAGAAAAAACTTTTTTTTTTTCATCAAATGCCTGCCAGCTTTTTGCACATCGACGGTAGAAAAATTTAAGGTTATGAATTCTTTTAGCTAGTGAAAGATCAACATTTGGGGATTTTGAAAAAAACTTTGTGATTAATTTTGTTAAAATTTATTTAAAGATAATTGGATAAATTGGCTTCTGAGAGGCTTATATGTTTGAAAAGTTATTTAGTTTCCATAAAATATTAAGTGTGACTAAGTACAATCTTGTAAACAAATTATCTTTGTTTTACTTTTAAAATTGTATTTTTAAAAATTTCGAACCTTATTTAACAAAATTGTTCGATTAATTGAATAACGACTAACCGATTGAATACCCTACTTCCTGTAGCGGTTGTTAAAAATTTATTTAAAAAACCGGTCATTTAAAAAAAAAAAAACTTTTTTAGGCAAACAAATCTTTGAACTGTTTAAAAATATTCTCTAATTAAAATCAAGATAATATATCTGGGATATATACTAACATATCCACTTGTATTTAAACCTAGAGAAAAAGATTGCTTGGAATTCGATTAAAACCACCCATGTAAAAATCGAAATATATATGAGCATACACGGGCCTGTATATGATCATACATGGCCATACATGGTCATATACGTCCATACATTGTTTAATATATAACCATACATGATCTCATATATGATCATATATCTTCGGATATGAAATTTGGACGTATATGATCATATACGAGCATACATGAATAATATATGAGCATGTATGATAATATATGCACATATATCACCATATGCCCTCAAATGGACGTATATGACCATGTATGCCCATGTATGATCATATACAAGCCCACGTATGATCATGTATGTTCATATATATTTCGATTTTTACATGGGCATTAACATTTATTTGTTAGAATGTTATTTTGTTTGGAATAATCTATAATTCCTTAGTAAAGCAAATAATATTGTATTGGTAACTAAAAAAAATACTACTATCCAATTATTGGTATTTCAACTTTAAAAATAAAATTTGTTCTGTAATTGTGTACGGTAGAATCAACTATTTGTTAATTTATTTAATGAAATTTGTTAAAAAATTGTTGATATTCAAAAGTGATAACTACAAATACGGTTATCCTTATCAAATATATTATATAATAAGGGTTTCGGTAGAAGCAACCGAATTGTGGATTGTGTTGACGCCACTAATGATTGGTAAACGAATTTCAAATAATCTTTTTTTCTAACAAATTATTTTCATTCAAAATTTGCCATCAAAAGTGTTTGTGGTGTAGTGGGTAGAGAGGTTGTCTAGTACTCAAATCCCAAAAAAGGCAAACATTTAAAACACTTAGTCCAACGTTTCTCCAATTTTTGTATCCCTTCCAAAAAAAGGATTTTTCGAGGTCCATAAAATATGTATTTGTTTGATTAATAATTTCATCGTTGGAGCTAAATCTCTTTCCACCGAGCCACCATTGAAATCTTTGGAAATAGACGAATATGGCAGATGAGGTACCAATTCGAAGCCCAATTCAAACAATTCAAACAATCCTTTCAAGTTGTCACACGATTACGTTTATGGTCAATTGAGAGCAAACGCGGCACCCATCTTGCAGACAGCTTTCTTAAATCCAACTGATCATTTAAAATCGAAACCACACTGCCACACGCAAAGAAAAAACATGGTTGGGGCAATCACATTCGAAGAGCATCATATATTTTTGGATTTATGGTTGTGCCAGTCATAGTCGAACTACAATATGGTTATCATATTATGATAATAAAATAACCATATTTTTACCATAGTATAATCCCTACAGTTATATCATTATTCAAAAATTACCATATTATGTTTCTAAATAAGCATGTTATAATAATATAATCGCACGTAATCATAGTATGCGCAAAATGTTATCATATTATGGTCCCTCATAACTATATTATGATTCCTGGATTAGCATCATTATATGATCTTAAAGAAAAAGTTCTTAGAAACTATGAAAAAGCTTTTTAAATTTAAAAATATTTCCTTCAAAAATGTTTTTTCGAAAAAAAATTGATATTAAGGACTTTTTGAAGAAAATTATTCAGGAAAAAATCGTAGATTCTAAGAACTTTTCTTTCAAGAAAACTTTGATTCTGTGGACTTTTTTTTTTAAAAAATACCTAATTAAATACTTTTTAATTCTAATGATTTTTTTAAATAAAAAAATCTTAGATTCTAAGACATTTTTAAGATTTTTTTTAGAAAGTTTTTTCAAAATTTTCATTAAAAAAAGTCTTTAGAATCTAAGACAATTTCTATTAGAAAAAGTCCTTAGAATCTAATTATATTTCATGATGAAAAGTCTTCAGAATCTATGAATTTTTCTTTCAAAGAAAGGCCTTAGAATCTAAGTTTTTTTTTTGGAATATATGAACTATTATCTAAGAAACAGTTTGGAGTATCTGAGAATTTTAGTTTAAGGAAAAGTTCATAGAATCTAAAAATGTTTTTATCAGATAAATATATAAGTATCTATTATTTTGTGTAGGAAACCTTTTCATACAAAAAAAAAAAAAAAAAAATCATGGGTTCTACAGACTTTTTCTTATAAAAAATATTTTATTAATATTTTGAAAACTTTTTACAAGAAATAAAATAATAAACATATTTAAAAAAAAATCAAATTGTTTTTATTGAAAAGAATTATAAAATATAAAATCTTTCAATAGAATCTTTATGAAAATGAATTGATAAATGTAAATAATATTATATGTAAAAGGAATATTCGAAAAACTCCTTTTTTATGAAAACAAGACAAGACTGTTAATGTTAAAGTCATGTTTTATTTGATGTATAATTATTTATTATTTGTTGCCAGCATTTTATCGTTGCATAATTATCATATTTTTTTCATAGTCAGAATTTTTGTTACCATAGTATGGTTACAGCCAATCATGTTATAAATTAGAAGGTGCCAATCATAAAATAGTAAAATATTTACTAAATAATGATGGTAGCCACCAAGTTGATGGTTAGAGAACCAATAACTTGGTTGTGAGAACCATACCTAATTGCAGAAAGCACAATATAGTAGCAGTGATCATATTGCAACCATGTTTTTTCTCTGCGTGCATATGAAATGCCTATGGCATCAACAATCTCACGCACTTTAACTGTTCGATCGGCCAATATTTTCGGGTGTATTGACCTCAATTGGCCGTCCAGAACGTTCAGCGTCATTTGTACTTGTGCTACCACTACAAAAGTCAGTAAACCACTTTTTTACCATTGAAATCGATGGTGCAAAGTCCCTATAGTATTTATTAAGCTTTTCCTTGGTTTGAGTGACGGTTTTTTTAGCAAAAAAAATAATGTTTAATGAGCACTCGAAATTCACTTTTTTACATGTTTAAAAAAAAAATCCATGAGGTTGTTTGCTTTGACCAGCTGTTAAAGTTAATGATGGACCTTGCTAAAAGTTTGACAGTAGTCTATTAACAGGTGGTAGCATTTCATATAACTACAAGGGAAGTTCGAAAAGCCCGCCCTCGTATATGGTACCTTTAAATTTTCCACTTCACTTTTTTACATGTTTTAAAAAAAAATCCATGAGGTTGTTTGCTTTGACCAGCTGTTAAAGTTAATGATGGACCTTGATAAAAATTTGACAGTAGTCTATTAACAGGTGGTAGCATTTCATATAACTACAAGGGAAGTTCGAAAAGCCCGCCCTCGTATATGGTACCTTAAAATTTTCCATATAAATTGGTGCATAGTAGCAACTGTTTTATAATATAGTTTCTCATATTTTTTCACCGAGCCTTTAGAATTGAATAATATTATGTATTCACCTTAAATATTTTTCACCTCAAAGACTTTTTTCACCATTAAAATTTTTTTCACCACAATAAATTTTTTTTTCACATCCAAATAAGTTTTTGACCTCAAAAAATTTTTTTCACCTCCATAATTTTACTTTACAGAACATTATTTTTTGGGTTATTGGTGGAGGGTATTCAAAGATTCGGCACAGCCGAATTTAAGCCTTTTTTACTTGTTTTCTAATTAAAAGGCTTTTTGTATTTATCAATAATTTTTGTAAAAGTCATACAATTTAAATGACTTTTTTAATATACAATAAAAAATTTTAAAAATTGGGGTAAAAATGTCTTAATAAAACGTTAGGGGAAACCGCTAGTACTGCCGATTAGTACTTTAGTATTTATAAAAAAATCGGTTTTAAAAACCGGTTTTGGTTTAAAAAAACTGGTTAACCGTTTTTTGTTTTTGGCACTTTGTATCCCGTTGCAGTATTTGTGGCATTGAAAATGCGTGTATTTTTTCATCGTATGATGAACTCGATGGGAGAGATAACACTCAAAACTGGGATTTATAATTTGACTGCAAGTTCTAAAATTTTAACAAAAATTGCAGCCCGACTAAAGTTGATGCCTTAAGTAATTTTATAGAGCAATGTTTTTTTCAAATTCAAATTTTTCAATGAAATATTTTTGCTTGAAACTATTAATTAATAACTTTTACTACTGACGAATATTTTGTCCTGTTCATCAATGGTATTTAAAATAGTTGGCAATATTGATGTGTAAAAATTACAAAAATATATACATATATTAATAAAACACCGGTTAACCGACACACATTGGGTTCAAATGGTATCAAAGTGGGGATTAATTGAAATTTATAAATAATGTTTTTATAATAAATTTTGGTATAGGGTAAAAGAAGATTAAAATTTGCATCACTAGCTGTCAAAAACCATGAACTAAGTTCTTTACTTTCTTTTCAGTGAGCAGTCAAAGTAAGCAAATTATTGCTGTTTTTAAAAAAAGTGAAAAAATTGGAAATTTTTACAATTGAAGGGATTATTATCAGTGTTACATCTATTAAAAGTAAATTTTTTATAATGGAACCTTTAACATCAGATATTAAAGTATATAGTAAATTTTTTTTTGTTTATAAAAATTATGTGTAAATATTTTTAATAATTTTTTTAAAAAAGGTCCAAAAATTGGGATAATTTCCGCACTTAATGCGCCACAAGTATTAAGTTAGTAAGAGTTGGAATTAGTTTTATGGATTTTAGAAAGTCCAGACAATGCCCGGCCCTTTTTTATTTTTATTTTTATGTAAAAACACTGGTTGCCATTTATTGAATAAGACCAGTAAATGTGTTTTTTTTTTGTTTTAATATTGTCATTCTCTTTATCTTTGGTATTTTATTATTCCTATTAAAAAATAGAAAAAGATCAGAGGAAGACAAACAAATTGTTTCTGAGACAAAATTACGTATCCAAAATGAGTTTCGAGAAAGAACTGGTTTGATTGTTGTTCAGCCAAAACCCGGCTTTGGTAATTCGAATGACGGAAACACCGCCAGACGTTTTTTTCAGAATGTGGAAATTTCTGCTGAAATTACAAAAGTGGACTTAACACTGATAAACAAATGCGTACAATACTAATTGTTGTTTCTTGTGGTCATGAGATTCATTTGGAAAATTTTGGTAAATTTGCTCACAATACGGCTAGATATTTTGTTGCAAAATTTACATGGTTTTGTATGCCTCCCACTTTACATAAATTTTTTATTCACGGGCCGGAGATGAAAATATTTTCAATAGGTTTCTGCTAAGTTCTGACCCATATATCTAGCATGAACAAGAAATATGAATTAGAGTTAGTTTTGCCAGATATTTTTAATGATGGTGATAAAGATGCTGATGATAATAACGATGAAGAGAGTGATGATGATTATGTTGAAGAAGATTATAATAAAGATGATGATGATAATGAAGATTATGATAATTGGGATATTTGTAATGAATTTTAAAATGCAGAATAATACAAATATTTTTTATTAAAAAGGTAAATCGAAAACAAAGATTCCCCAAAAAGTTTTAAAATTTTTTTTCAGATTGATTTCTACATTAACTGAATTTAGTGAAAGCAAAAACTGGATACAAATTTATACTAATACACTCAGAATATTATGTAGTTTATTGTTTGTAGTTTAATAAAAAAGTTTTCCGTTCCATTTAAAAATTAAGGAACATACATTTATTTTTCGAAGAAATATCTACCTAGTACTTTCATAATTACTGACACACTGTTAGTTGCCCCCACTGTAAGAAATCCACTGAACATACTCTCGTTACGTTGACAGTTTTTTGACAACTAGCATTTAAACTTTATTTTTGTGTAAAAAGTTTTTGTCGTGCGTTACTTAAAATTATGGAATGGGGAGATATTGAAAACCGTATTGTCGTAATTGGCCTAAAAAATGTGGAATGGAAACTGGAGACATTTATGGAACATTGCAGCCGCTCGGGGTTAGTCGTAGTTTTGTTTATCGTGCTGTGAAACTGTTTGGGGATACTGGTGGAGTAGCAGACCGTCCGAGATCTGGCCGTCCGCGCTCTGTGCGAACTCCCAGAGCCGTTAAAGCTGTACAGAATCGAATTTATCGAAATCCACTCCGAAAGCAGCAAATAATGTCGCGGGAGATGAATATATCGAATGTATCCATTAAATATGACTTGGGACTTCGGGCTTACAAAAGACACATGGGGCATCTTACTTGCGGCGGCGTTAAAGCAGAAACGGAAGCAAAAATCAAAAGCATTGATTCGCCAGTACGCCAAAAATCGCCACAGAAAAATTATGTTTACTGACGAGAAAATTTTTACTGTGGAGGAGTCGTTCAATAAACAAAATGATAGAAGGTATGCTAAGTCATATCTGCAAGCAAATGAATTGGTTCCTAGAGTTCAGAGAGGTCGCCATCCTGCTTCTGTGATGGTATGGTGGAGAGTCGCCTATGATGGGGTCAGCAAGCTTCATTTCTGCGAAAAAGGTGTTAAAACTTCGGCAAAGGTGTACCAATCTGACGTTTTAGAAAAGGTTGTGAAGCCATTAAATATCACATTGTTCAAAAAAGAGCCGTGGACCTTTCAACAGGACTCTGCCCCAGCCTATAAGGCAAAAACCACTCAAGACTAGTTAAAAAACAATTTACCAAACTTTATTTCTACGGATGATTGGCCATCGGGTAGTCCAGACCTGAATCCTTTAGACTATAAATTGTGGTCCGTTTTAGAAGGCATGGTCTGCACTACTCACCACAATTTGGAATCGCTTAAGCGTGCACTTATCCGCGCAGTAGACAATTTCCCCATGGAGGTCGTGCGTACTACAATAGACGATTGGCCGGTCAGACTTCGGTCGTGTTGGAAGGCAAATGGCGGCCATTTTGAATAATTTTTTTTGTTATATTCTTCAATATTTAAAAAAACCAAAATAAAAAGAAAAAATTAAAAAACCTCTTGTTGTTTGTTTTTTATCAAGAAAAAACCGTGTGTCAGAATAATTGAAAGTACTAAGTATATTAACTTTTTTATACATTTATTCGAAATAATTTACTATCATTTACCGTTTTTTTTCAGTTTCATATATTTTTTTCATTTGTTTGAAATTTAATACAAATTTATCCACAAAACAGACATTTGTGGTTTATTTGTATCCGTAACAGTTATTACAAATTTAAATTTTGTTTGCTGTCTGTTTCAAAAAAAATATTAAAAATATTTCAATTTAATTTTTATTTAAATTGACTGTATATATACACAATTTTTCAATTAAAATTACAAGAACTTCATAAACACACATCCATACACAAACACATTCGCACAAAAAAATTTCTATAACTACTCTGTAGGAAATGTCGATAGTGAAACTGTACTGATTCACTATTGACTTTGTCACCAGTACTACTGACTAATTATGCCCCAGTCAACGCTTTCTGCTTTAGACATTTACATGTGCGTGTCATTGCGAATCTACACAACTACTGACTAGGTGTTGACATTGGAACCAGAGATTCACTAGTACATTTAAGTATTTCTAGTATACACTTTTGGAACTTTTTACTTGATTTCTACACTAGGAAGAAAATAAGATTAAACAGGTGCATTTATTTTGTTAAAATAGATATTTTATTAATTAAAATTTTTTTTTATGAATTTCATTAAAGTAAAAAAAATTTCATGCAAATTTAATTCTGGAGTAGACAAATCTTCCAAAGACTACACAAATTCATCCATAGGCTCCGTAAAATCTTCATCAGGCTCCACAAAATATCTAGAGTTGCAATTTTCACTAAAAATTGTTGTCTCTTTCTTGTTATTTTTATTTTTATACAAAATTAATTGTTTTTTTTTTTCAAAAGTTTTTTGTAATTTCTTTTGCTTATTATATATTTTGTTCAAATTTGTATATTTACCTTTTAAATTCATTTTTCTTGATAATTTTATTAAAAACTTAACATGCAGCTATGCACATGTATTTTCAACAAAATAAAACAATAAATAAATAAATCAAAAACCAGCACAGCTGTACAGCTGTAAAAACTTAATGTAAAAAGTATAGACGCTTTGTTGACATGTCACCAAAAAATTCAACCAAAATAGTCGAAAAAAGTGGTGACTTGTAGACACTTGACTCCAGGTTTCCTGCAGGGTAGCTATGAATACATGCATTTTGTATTAACAAAAAAAAAAAGTACAAAAAGGGAAACAATTTCAAATAAATGATAAAAACATTTTTTTTAAGGAATTGGTACACTCACCAAAAAAAGTCTGTAATGGCAACTGAAACTTTTGCTGTTATTACGGGAAATTTTGCTAATTTGAGCCCAGCGGTATTTTTTGTTAATCTTAGCAACACATGTCTGCTGACGTGTAGTACAATGAAATTAGTAGAAAAAATTAGATGCCGCTACTAAATTTTAGTTAACTTTTTGTTAAGTGAAATTTAAAATTTGTTTGCTAAAATCAGCAAAAAAAAATTTACTAAATATTTTTAATATTAGTACAAATTTTAAATTTATTTTTTTTATCGAACATAAAAATTTTATTATTTTATTTATTTTTTTCAAAAAATATTTTAGACAAAATTAAAAAAACAAAGGCTTAAAAAACGAATTTATCATTTTGTTTGAATTTCTGTTTTGAAAAATATTTTAGTAAAAATGTCAAATTTTAATTGTTTTTAGGGCTGATTTTTAGAACTAAAAAACTTTTTAATGCTATTTTAAGTGGATGTCCTATTTTCAGACATGAGTCGGTATATTCACTACCGATCCCTTTTTTTCATCTATAAAACATTTTAAGGCAATTTAAGTTTGTAGGTGTAAGTTTTAATTAGAAATAACATTTCCTTCAATATCTACTTTTTTAAAATTAGTATTTTTTTTTTTGCTAATTTAAGCAAATCGGTTTTCAAAAATTTGTAAAATGATTAGAGAAATTAGCAACAAAAATTTGTAAATATTCTGTAAGAATTCTGTAATTTGTAAAATGTAAATATCAAAAAGATTTGCTAAATAATATTTTTTTTACAAAAATCAGTACAAAAATATTAAAGCGGGATTGAAATCCGTTTACAAGTTTTCTACTAACTTTTTTTCTGAGTGAAGTTAAAATTTTGACATTTATTTTAACTGATTATTATCATTTGTTTCTTACGGATGTGTCAGTTGATTAATCAACATTTAAGAATAAATAACAAAAGGCATTTAATTTAAATGAAAATTAAGTAGACCGGTTTTTAAATGAAATATCATTTATTTTAAATGATATTTTCAGTTATTTTAACTAACAAACTATTTTAAGTGTAGTAATACATATCATTAATTTATTCTTTAAATTTCGTTTGATTTCAAAGTAACAGCGAAAATTTTTTTTTTGTTTTTTTTTATCTAAAATTCTGTGTTTTTTTTTGTGTGCTTATAATAACTCATCAATAAAAAATATAATATTTTAATCGCCACTTTAGGTACCATCGAACCCACTGTGCGACACCAAAAACAAAGTTTCTGTTTGTTCGAATTTAGGAAAAAACAAGTAAAAAAGGGCTAAATTCGGCTGTGCCGAATCTTTGAATACCCTCCACCAATATCCTAAAAAGATGTTCTCTACTGTTTTTGATACAAATAATATAAAAAAACATTTGAAGTAAAATTAGGTAGGTGGACAAATTTTTTGAGGTGAAAAATTTTTTCAGATGTGAAAAGAAATTTTTTGAGGGAAAAAAAATTTAGAAGTGAAAAAAATTTTTAAGGTGAAAAAATTTTTTGTGGTGAAAGATAATTTTAGTGGTGAAAAATGTTTGAGGTGAATACAAAATATTTATATTAAAATATGAAATTGTACTAAATTTGCATGGGCAATTTAGAGGCACCTTCACAAGTTGTTTTAAACACAAAAAACACATTTTAAAGCATAGTTTTTGTCAAATACTCAATTTTGTTACGGTTAATGGGAACTAGCTCTGCAGCTGAATATGCCTAATGGAGAGAATGCACTTTCTGATGCGCCACGTATTGATAAATAGTTGCAACGAATGTTCTTTCTTTAAAAAATTTAAGTGTGTTTGTCTAATGGAGAGAATATGTACAGCAAAGAAATTAATTTGTTAAAGAAAGAACATGAGTTGTAACTATTTGTCAATAGATGGCCCATTAGAAGGTGCATTCACCCCATTAGGCATATTTTGCTGCAGAGCTAGTCTCTATTAGCCATATTGTGCTACAATATGCAGTATAGTATTATTGATTCTCTATCTTATTCGTAAAATAAATGAATATTTGCCAAAAACTATAAAAAATATAT
The DNA here is from genome assembly GCA_949748255.1 of Eustalomyia histrio. Lineage (NCBI taxonomy): Eukaryota > Metazoa > Arthropoda > Insecta > Diptera > Anthomyiidae > Eustalomyia > Eustalomyia histrio. The sequence goes on from OX456524.1 coordinate 33,918,215, forward strand.
GTTTTATGTGCATATTATTCCTTAATTTTTTAAATTATCTTTATTCATGTGTATTTTTTTATAATAGAAAAAATTAACATAAATAAACATTTGCCAATCCCTCGATTCTCAAAAATACAAATGGAATAAAAAAAAATACTATTTTCCTCTTTAAAATTTCTTTTTTGACATAAACATGTGAAACAAATACTTTTATTACGTCAAACATTTGAAAAATTAACTTTTAAATTATGTAATAAGTCTACTAGTAACATCTGAATGTATTACAATTTAAAGTATGTAGTTAATTTAATATTTTTGGTAAATAAATTAATTGAAAGCCTAATCCAAGTCTATATCGCCATGGGGCAGGATAGTTTTAATGTGATTCTGCGCCACCTATTCAAAAGTAGCGGCACTAAAGCAATTATGCATTTTGCCAAAGAAATGCATAATTGCTTTAGTGTCTATACTTAGAAGTAGATGGCGCTCAAGTAAATAAAAGACAATACCCTGCGCCATGCTTAGGTCGGCATGGCCTTGGATTTGGCTTTTAATTATCTTAGGAACTACAAATATGACATTTAATACATATTTCAAATTCTAGTACATTAAACTGTCACTAGCAGACTTATTTAATAATACTAAAATCAATTTTTGAATGTTCGACGTGATAAAAGCATTTGTTTCACATTTTTATGTTAAAAACAAATTTTCATAGATCAAAATGGTATTTTTTCGGTAAATTCGTATAATTTTCTAGTATTGAGCCATTGCAAACTGCATATTTATGTTAATTATTTCTTTCAAAAAAAATAAATACACATACGAAAAATTGTAATACTGTGTTCTTAAACATCTGTATGACTTTTAATTTAGAAAATTAAAGTATAATATACACATAAAACATATATTTTTGTATAGTTTTTGGCAAGTATTCTTGTATGTTACGAACGAAACAGAAAATCAATAATACCCTGTTGCATATTGTAGCAAAATATGCCTAATAGGGAGAATTTATTTTCTAATGCGCCATCTATTGGAAAATAGTTTCAACTTATGTTCTTTCTTTAATAAATTAATGTGTTTGCATTTTGCTCTTCTTTATACACAAATTTCTTTGAACCTAGCCATGGGGCAGGGTATTGTTTTAGTTAATTCAGCGCCAACTATTCAAAAGTAGCGGCACTAAAGCAATTATGTATTTTGCGCTTTCTTTAGATATAAATGTCTTTGGTTACAAAAACAAAAAATACTTTTTATGGAATGAAACGAAAAACCATCAAAGCTTAACAGAAAAACCCAATCTGGTTTACTATATCTCCTATAGTAGCCAAAGAACTGGAGATATTTGAACGGAAAATCTTAAGAAAATGCATCGGAAAAAATTATGAAAATTTCATAAAAAGATTTTCAAATAGTTACGTCTATGAAAATGCCGATGTTCTACCCTTCTGTAGGTACTCCATGTCGTTGCAAGCCAGATTTGTTGAGAAACTTGCGCTACACGATAATATGCTTGTCAGCCAAATATACGAAAGCGAAAAAACCACCATCTGGGCTGAATCTACATACTATATTTCTCCTGTCGGTATAATTAATGGACGTATTAACGACGATTTAGCTCCTCTGGACTTTACCTCATTCTATATGAGCCCAGTCTCCGGCAATCATAGGGTCTGAAGATGATATACGTATATACTAAATTTTGCATGAACCGTACTATTAATATGTTTTGTCAATTTTTGTAACAGAACTTTTGTTATTTAGTTTAAGTTATGTTATTTATTTAGTTTAGTAATGTTATTTACAGAGGTCTGCTCTGTTAGCGACTTTAACAATGTTGCTTTTTACGTTGATATAGTTATTAGAATAACACACATATAGCTCTAAGAATGTTATTATTCTCATAGTATGTAAGACAATAAATGTAATCGAACAAGAAGAAGACTTAATAACATTTTTACTTACTTAACAGATACAGAAAAATTGTACAAATTTGTATGGAAAATTTAGAGGTACCTTCACATTTTCACTCATAACTTTTGAACCGCTCAACCGATTTTGCTCATTTTAAATACCAAACTGCTCGGGAGGATGTTCAATAATCTGGGTAAAAATAGGCACCCCAGCTTGCGTCTTCGCGTCGTGATCTCCATTTCAACAGACAGACGGACAGACAGACGGACATCGCTAAATCGTCTTAAAATTGTATAAGGATCACGAATATATGTACTTTATGGGGTCTTAAACCTATATTTCGACATGTTACAAACGGAATGACAAACTGATATATACCCTCACCATATATGGTGGAGGGTATAAAAACCGAAACCGGTGAGTTTTTAAAAATAAAAAAAATAACCGGTTATGACGACTTTAATTCATGCTGCTCTTTAAATTGAAAAATTTTTGGCATTTGAAATTTTGCATTTTTTACTTTTATCATCGATTTTAAAATTATTTATGTGACACTTTGTCGTATGATCATTACTAATAGATTATAAAATATTCATCATACGCTTAGTGGATCTTATATGAATTTATATATGATGAGTTTTTTTTTGATTTAATGATTAATACCCATAATATTAGCTATGTATCATTTTGTCTAAAAAGTCATTTAAGGACATGTGACAAAATATTTTTAAATAACAACATTCATTTCATTTTGTTAGATTCGGTTAAGCCTACAAATCTTATAAATACTATTATGTGGTTAAAACTGTCTTAAATACTAAAACGGAAGTAATTTTTCACAAATTTAAATCTTAACTAATTTTTAAAACATAAAATAAGAATATTACTTAATAAAAAATGTAAATTTTGTGCTATTTTAGATAAATAAGTAGAAGAAGTGGGCAGTTAATGTTATTTTTACAAAAATCCCCTTAAAATGTTTATACACAAAGCAACAGTACAATTACAATGGTTTATTTTCATATAAAATTTTATTTCCTTCTGCCGTCTGTCTGTCTGTCTGTCTGTCTCCATGATGCCTAACTGCTAATGGTTTACGTGAGGCAATCAAGTCCTTTGGAAGTTGCCAAAATGAATACCTTTGCCTAAGCTGTAAGCATACAATGATGACTGACTGGTTTGGGGTTTGTAATTTTGGTTGATAGAAAAAAGTAACAACAAAGTGTGGAATATTCTTAAATGGGATTTCAAAAGTTTTTTCTAGGTAGATACCTATCTACTTAGAAGATATTTACTTGCTTGGCGGCGGTTACATATCCAAGTATTAACGAGTGAAAATGTCACTTGTGGTAAATCCTTATTGGCTCTCCAAAAATGAAGGGAAAAAAAAAATAAAAATAAAATAATAGAAATAATGGTAACCAGCCATAATAGCAAAACATAAACATTACTCAATGTCAACACTTCTAGCGCGTGACTTGTCCAAAAAATAAAGTGATTTTGTAAAATGATGGGTTTACAAAATGAAAAGAACAATGTAATGACGGGCACTTTTGAAACATATTTAAAGCCACAGAAACTGATATTTTTTTATGGGTATGATGTATTGACTTTAAAAAAGCAAGAATCCCTGTGGAAAAGGGGGCATACGTTGAAATTTGAGCACCTGTCCCGTTAACAGTACCAGTTTGAAGGTACCTATCCTGTGACCTGTTCCGTGAGCGATCAAAAGAAGACCGGCCTGAAAAAAAACCCTGTTGGTGAAAACAGGATAAATCCAGCTTAGAATAACTTTTTACATTTTTGTTTTATAATCAAAATCTTATTATCTTATTGTTTTTTTTTATTATTTATAATACATTAACTTACGTATAACTTAGTGTCTTCATATTTAATCTTAAGACATGATTAAACATGTCAATAATATTATGTCTATATAGGTTAATGTCATTTAATAAAATGACAACAATAACAACAATCACATTATAAATGGTTTTTATGTATTAAGACACTTTTATGACAACATTAAAGATTTTTATGCTGAATTTTCGTTCAATTTGAGTGTCACAAACGATACCTGACTACAGAAATATAAAATTCATTAAATAAAAAAAAAAGATTTTTGGTGTAACTTTGTGTGAGTCTCTTGTTATCTCAGTTTTAATATTATGTTGAATGTAATTAATTATAAAATACATTCTAAACAAAAATTAGTATATAAAATATACATTTACATATAAACAGATACATAAACACAGCATGGTGTATACATACACATATGTATTAGACCTATTCCTGAACTGATTTTTAAGATGTTATAATAGAAATAATTTGTTTTTTTTTTGGTTTTCATTTCAAAACAAAGTTCTACAGCATTTAATGAAAACTGTATTAACAGGTAATCAGTGAGAAAATCAATCGATAAGATTTTTGAATTTGTATAATTTAAGTTTTATCACACCAAAATTAATAACACAATTTGTCGATAAAGCGTGATTTTTATTTGTAAAACAAGATCTAATTTCAAATAAAATTCAATAATATTTACATTGGAGTATATGAAGGTAAATACTTCATAAAAATCAATAATTTTAAACTATTTTCCAGACTTTGAGATCTTAGTTATTTTGAAATTTATTTTATTTTATTTATTTATTGTTAAATATTATATCTATGTTTACAATAATGTTAATATGCTTAATAAAGAGTTTAGTCACATTAGACTTTTCAACTTAGATATTTAAATATGAATAAAGTATATTTAATTTCCTAAAAATATTTTTACAAATTAAGGAAAATTTTCAAAAACCTTTAAACAAAAAAAAAAAAAAATTTAATAAAAGCGGGAAAGTGAATAGTTAAAAGTAAACTTGTCAAGGACATAAATTATTAATATGTTGATAAGAAGAATTCGCACATCTTATAAAAAAGTTCTCAGTAATAGTATTTAATTTATCCTTAACTAGTTTGATATTAGAGAGTGAGTGGAGACGACATGTTGAATAGTGAAATGGTAGATTATAGAACATTTTCAGAAGCTAGTTTTGACAAACTTGTAGTCGTTTTAAGTGGCAGTCAGAGGCGTCGTGCCAAGCGGGAGCTGCATAGAATAACATTGCATGAAATACTACTTTTAATATCATAATTTTATTCTCAATACTGAGATCGGACTTTCGATTTATAAATGGGTATAGAATTCTAGTAGTTATATTTATTTTGTTAACAATATAACTGACGTGATCACTAAAAAGTAATTTCTTGTCGAGTATAACGCCTAAGTATTTTACGCTCGTCTTCCAAGGGACATCAATTCCATTAACTTTTATATTATATTGGGGTAAGAAGCAGTTTTTTCTTTTTCTCGTGAAGAAAATTGATTGTGTTTTAGTAGGGTTGACTAATATTTTCCACTTTTCAAAGTATTTAATTACTGAGTCCACGGATCTTTGAAGGTTACTCAAGATGTCGTTAGACAAAATATCTGAGCTCAGGATCGCCGTATCATCTGCGAAGATGGAAGACTCGCACCCTGTTAGCAAGGGGAAGTCTGATGTGAAAATGTTGTAAAGAATAGGTGAAAGACATGAGCCCTGGGGGCATCCAGCGGATATACTATATACCCCGGAAAATTGTTTATCAATGTGAACTCTAAAAGTTCGATCCGACAGATAACTTCTAATTATTTTAATCGTATGTGTGTCCAACCCAATGTGGATTAATTTATGTAAAAGAGCATCGTGCCAGACTGAATCAAAAGCCGATTTTATATCCAATAACACCATGGCCGTAGATTTACCTTGATTAAAATTATCCTTACTGATTTTTTTAATTCTAACTAACGGTTGTGTAGTATTGCGTTTCGTACGGAAACCGTATTGTTGGTAAGGAAGAATGTATTTATCTTCGATATAGTTAACTATTTTCTCCTTTATAACTTTCTCAAGTATTTTGCTCATAGAGTTTAAGAGGCTTATTGGTCTATATGAATTAGGACTAGAGTGGTTCTTGCCAGGTTTGGGAATGGCAATTATTTTAGATTTCTTCCAAACTAGTGGGAAATGACATAGATTAAGACAAGCGTATAAAATACGTGTAAGTATTTCTAAGCCTTTTATGGGAAGAGCTTTAAGACACTTATTGGAAACACCACTTTTTTTATTTTTTAAATTCTTAATAATATTTTTGGTTGTTGTGATATTCAGATTGGAATTATTTTGCATAGCACAGCTGTGATTATCTAAAACTCCTAAGGAGTTGGAAACAGACTGTACCGTAGCACAATCGCTCAAGTTTATTTTACTTTTTAACTTTTAAAATGAATATTAAAAATGTCACGCCAGTAAAAATAACTGAAAAATCACTTAATATAACAGGAAATTTAAATACTCCCAGCAAAAACATGATAATGACATATAATCATTTTAACTTTTTTGTGTTATGACACATCATATATATTTAATTTTGGTATTCAGATCACGAATATGACTAAAATTTTAAAATATCTTGGGGCAAAAATTGAGTTTTAACTATAGTTGCGAAATATCCTTTTTACAAAATTTTCCAAAATTTTGGAGACCAAATTTGGAATTAGGAGAAAAAAATCTATAAAAATCAAATCAAATAAAAATTACTTGAATTTCAATTCGTATAAAAAATTTTCAAAACTGATAAAAAAACTTCCCCTTTTTTACCTTTGACAACCATGGGATACATATGACCCAAATTGTATCAGTATTCTGTAAAAAATGAAGTGAACCAAATATTTCCATGTTTCTATAGTTAAAGGAATGGACCATGTCGTACAAAGGGTTAATTTATATATTTCCTTTAAAAAAAGAAGCGGATTAGAAATTAGGATTTACAACACTGCATCGCATTACCTTGCCGCTTACGCAAAGTTAAATTATAATTGGTTACCAGGAGTTGAAGAATAATGTGTTACTCAATTTTTACAGAAAAATATAATAATAATTGGTTGTTAGCAACCAGTTATTAATATGCATACGCGTAACACATTATTCATTATTTTTTCGTAAACTTGCACGTAAGCAGAACACCTTACATTTTGGGACATCCCATAAAGAAAATGGTAAAATAATAATAAAGGGTGGTTAAATTTTAAGGGCCGATGTTGAGTGTGAACCACACCTAAATGTCAAGTTCAAATCAAAATGCATTTCGTGCACTTCGTGATTTTTTCGGTCAATTTAATCGTCCAAATTTGCGTGCAGTCTGAAAAACCGTGCACAAATTTGAGGAAACCGGGCATGCTCGTACAGCTCGTACTGCAGAAAATATTGCTGCTGTTCGCGATAGTGTGGCTAAAGAGCCGTCCACCTCAACTCGTCGTCGTGCCCAACAATTGCACCTCTCACGCTCGTCGTTGATGAACATTATGCATAAAGACTTGCATTTAGATGCTTACAAGGTGCAATTGACTCAAAAACTGAAGCCTCTTGACCATTTCAAACGTCGTCAATGGTCAGAATGGTGGCAAGAAATGGCAACAGTGGATGATCACTTTTCGAAGAAAATCATCTTCAGTGATGAGGCACATTTTCACCTCAGTGGATTCGTCAATAAGCAGAATTGCCGCATTTGGGGGAATGATAATCCAAGAGCGATTGTTTGGTGCGGTTTATGGGCTGGCGGCATCATCGGGCTGTATTTTTTCCAAAATAAGGCCGGTCAGGCAGTTATTGTGAATAGTGTTTACTATCGTGGAATTGAAAGAAATGGATGTGCACGATGTGTGGTTTTAACAGGACGATGCCACTTGCCACACAGCTAACGAAACAATGGCTCTTTTGCGAGACAAATTCAATGGCCGTGTTATCTCACGTTGTGGCGATGTCAATTCGCCGCCAAGATCATGTGATTTGACACCGTTGGACTTCTTTCTTTGGGGTTATTTGAAAGAAAAGGTGTACGTCGATAGGCCAGCAACAATTCAAGAGTTAAAGCATGAGATAATTCGGCACATTAACGGCATAGAACCTCAATTATGCCTCAGCGCTATCGAAAATTTGGACCATCGGATGGAGGTGTGCCGCCGAGGTCGCGGCGGCCATTTGGCCGATATTTTGTCCCATACATAATTAAACCATAACATATTATCATAATAAAAAGAAATAACAATAATTTCCTAAATAATTTGTGTTTTATTCAAAATCAACATCGGCCCTTAAAATTTAACCACCCTTTATAAAGGGCAATATGTGAAAACTTTGGAGTTTACATTACTAGACTCATTATTTGGTAAGGTGTGTTTTTGCTGGGGTTTTCTTCTTTCAATAAAATAATTAAAATGTGTATGAAACAGCAGGTAAATTTTAACCAAAACAAATTTCACAGCAAAAACATGCAACATTTTTGGGAAAAAAAAAACTTTTATTAATTTTTTTCATAGAATATACGAAACTTTCGTATATTTTACGAAATTCAGTTAAGTCAAGAATTAACTAATTGCACGAAAATTTTTTTTTGTGGTTTTTATACGGTTATTTATATTTTTTTAAAATACTATTATATTTAGATTTTTTAAAAACCGAAAAAACTTTAAAATATTTCAAATTTTTAAAATGATCTCTGAAATTGTGAACCAAAAATTTTCTTTTGAAATTTAGAAAATGTAAATATCTTTATTAAATAAGAATACGAAGAAATAATTGCTTTTTTAAATAAATCCTCAAAAATTTAATTAAATTTTTTACTGCTGAATTCATAAATAAAAAAATCCGTAATTAATTCCTGTGAATGAATTTACATAAATAAAATTATTCTTTACCTTGATTAAAACATTAGGAATAAAAATTAAAGAATTCTTTGATTTGGAAATTCACTCAAATCTAGGTTTAGAAAGCAAAAATAATAAAAAGTTTGCACTGCATTACTTTTAACCATAAAATAATGATACATTTTTTGAAAATTTATTACGAGTATAAGACACATTATTTTTTGTTTTTTTTTCTGCAGGGAATTAACTCTCTGAAGTGAATTAAAAGAAAAAGTTGATTCCTTAGGGAATTAAAAGGAAAAGTTAAAACCTTAGGAAAAAAGTTATTTCCTTAGGGAATTAAAAAAAACACAGGGAATTAAACAAAAAAAGTAGTTCCTACAGGGATTTAACTCTTTTGCCCCTACTGGGATCATATGTCCCAGCTATGTTTCTTACATCATACTTTATGACATAAAAAACTGAATGGTGCTCTGAAAGATTATTACATATCTGAAATTGAAGCTTGTGTAAAGAAAACGTTTTTAGAGGCTATAAGAAAAAGTCCTTCCCAATCAATAGATGAGTGAATGACGAAATTCAAGTGCCGTTCCTTGCTAAAGCAGTATATGCCAATGCAGCCTATAAATCGTGGATTGAGAATGTGGCTGCGGTGTAATGCTAAGACCGGATATACTAATGACTTAAAAATTTATACCGGAAAGGAAACTAACTCTGAGATCACCGGGACTCTTGGGGTCGTCCTTAATTTCACATCCATGATTCGCAACAAGGATGTTGCTGTTATTTTCGACAGATTATTTCACGTCTGTCTCTTTGCTAGGGAACATTCCGTTTCCAGCTTTCGGAATGTATATAAAGAATCAAAGAGAAACACCAATTTTCGAAGAACACTTGGATCGCGGGCAGCATAGCCAATTTCAAATGAGTGTTGATGTTTTATCAGCTGTAAAATGGATGGACTCAAAGGAAGTACTGTACATATGCCAGATTAAGTTCAGGTGCTGAGAAAGCTATGAATTTCTGATTGTCTTTGTTTTACATACAAATAAAAAGAAAAATGTAAATTGATAACATTTATTGCTTATTTTAGCTTTATTGGGACTTAATGTCCCACCGAGAAACCTTATTGGGATTATATATCTCACACTCAAAAAAAAAAAAAAGACATGAACTAAAATGTAATCAAAAATTTTCTTTAAAATAGTTTATAAATTGTCCTCAATGCAAGTAAAATTTTATTAAAACTTAGAAAAATTTTCTTAAAAAGAATAAAAATTTCTAAGTTTGAGGAAAAACGAAATAGTTTATATACTCAGAAATACTTCATATTTTCCTAAGTAATAATTCTTGATTTTAGGAAAAAAACAAGTCAATTAAATAAAAATTTGTTAATTTTAAGAAAAAACATCATAGTTTTAAGAAAATTGCATACTCAAATGTAATAAAATTAAGTTTAGTTAAAAAAAAATTAAGGACTTAATTTACTCCCATTTAGTTCAAAAAATGTGTCTAACTTAAATCGAGAAAGTACTTGAACTTAATGTGTGTTAATTTTTTGTTCGCTAGTAGTAAAATTAACTAAATTTTAGAAAGCCATTTCCAAATTCAGTTTTTAATCTAACACTTTCTAATTTTGAAGAATTGTTTTTTAAAAATTAGTTCAGACTAGTAAAAACAAAAAGTAATAAATGTTTTCCTATGTAATAATAAAAATTTACTTGATTTTTGAAACTGATGAACTATTTCTAAGGAAAATTTTCATGCAACTTAGTTCAGATAAATTTAAAAAAATTTTAATAAAATATTCTTTTTTTTCAAGTAAAAGTTTTTGTAAAAAATAATAAAATTTGTTATAGGATTTTTTTTTGTTGCAAAACGCTTAAATTATTTTTTATACTGTATTCCAAAAAACAATCAATTAAAAACAAACCAGTTAGTTTTTCTAATTTTTTCCTTATATTGTTAAATCAAAGAAATTTAAGTAACCATTTAAATAAACTATCGTGCATGATTGTAATTTTTGGTTCGTGATCGTGTATGAGCGTGAGTCAAAAATCTCTGACGTGCCCATCTCTAATATTAACAGTCTTAAATATTGAACTTAAAGAAGCTTAAAATATATTTTAAAATTTTGTTAGCAAATGATAAAAAATTTCGAATTTGCGCTTTTATGTAATAATTTTGTTTGTTGTAGTCAAAAAAATATCGCAGGCACATTTTATACATTACGGCATAATGGCTTTCCTATAATTGACGTAGCGCTTATTAAACTTTATATTTATCGAACTATTTTTTTCACTTAATAATAAAAAAAGTTTAAATTTGTATACGTCAAAAAAATTTAAGCTAAAAATCCCATAAAATAAACATGACTTTTCCATTTTCCAATAATAACAAGAAATGTAACTGTGATATTTTGTATTTTTGCAACAATTTCCTTAAATTAGTTAATTTAAGAAGACAAAGGACCCCCAGTGTTCCATAGCCATAGATGCCGTGTGTCACGTAGGGCGTCCCTTTTTGTAGTTCTCTCAAGCAGAACCGTTAATTAACTACGAAAAGGATCTGACTTTGTCACAATTTATTACTTGTCAGGATATCCTGCGGTATATTTTCTAATTTGTTTACCTTTTTGCTAATGAAATTTAATTTATATTTTAAATACAGGAGGGAATGGGTTAAGGGAAAATTGAATGAATAAATTCAAGAGGAATTCATTCCTTAGGAAATTAATTCCTTGACCAAAACTTGAATTAACTAGATTTGAATTAATTCCTTTGACAATTAACTCTTAAATTTGATCAAGGATTTTGAAAATAATAAATATATTCCTTCTAGATAAATCGAATACAAAATTAAAGGAATTGATTCAATTCCTGAAGTTCGATTATGGAATTCATTCCCAAAATATTGATTTAGTTACAAACAAGAAGGAATTAGGAAATTAATTCTTTGAAGCTCTAATTATTTTTGATCCACAATACACAGAATATTGTTTTAAGAATATGTCTAATATCAACGTAAACGTGCAAAAGTTAATTAAACAAAAATATGAAATATGCCTCATTTGCTGCCTTTGGTGTTGCAATTAAAAACAAATGATTATCTTATATTCTTAAATATGTTTTAAGTTGAAAACTTTTTTATGTACACTGCTACTCTTTTAACGGCACTTACATATATACAAGTGTTTTTATTATTAAAGCATTTTAAAATTATGATGTATGTTATGTTTACTCAAAGAAATACTGAAATAACATAAAAATGTATTTTTACATCTTCTATTTAAAGTTAGGTAATCATAAAAAAAAAGATAATTCCTTTTTTGAGCTTTTTCAGGAGTCCATATTTTTCAAAACAGATCTTTTCAGCATATTTTAAGGATCGAATTACATAATATGTATATGGCCCAATTAATAAATAACTGCTTTTTTTATAGATCTGTCTTGGCTTATGAAATATGCCTTTATAAAGATACTCTTAGAGTAGAGCTGAAACGGAAAAGCTAAATGTATTCTTGAAAAGATCGATTCCCCAATACTCAGAAATCGTGTCTAAATATTCGACATCAAAAATAACGATGGTAAGTGAAAATTTTCAATACACAATTTATCAGTTTTTATTACCTGTTAACTCAAACTTTAGTTTTGACTCAAATCAGTAAAATCATTTTTAAAATGTGGGTACCCTATTAATTTCTTGTTAAATTTAAGGCAACGATATCAGTGTTCAGAATCCGTTTTAAACACAAAATTTTAAAATGCTTTATATCTTAAATAAGATTATATTTTAAAAAAGTTGGTGTTTCCTCTATTTTGGTTAATGTCGAAACAAATAATTTTTAGCTCAAATAATTATTCGACCTGAATAATCGGTTAAAATAGATCGAGTAACAGATTAAATTTTTAACATTGAAATGGAGTGAAACGGATGTTTAAGCAACTCGCTAAAAATAAGCAAAATTTAAAATCATGTTATTTTAAACAGACCTCTAAAACCATAATTCCTTAAATCAATTTTCAAATTTGATTTAAATTTTGACAAATTAATTCGCGAACTAATTTTTCTTATTGAATTATTTACTACCATAATTCAATCAATAGAAGAATCAAGTTGATTTAAATAATTATTTTTATAAATACAACGATATCAAAGAAAATATCAATTTTGATTTAATTCGCGAATTTGGTGTTATTGGAAAGGAAAACTTTCTATTAATAGGCCTAGAACCATCCAGCAATTAAAAAAAAACAATATATTCAACGAAATCAACAACATAATACCTGAAGTTTTGCGAAAGATTATGGAAAATGATTTGGAAAGCGAAGCAGAAAATGGCCACCAATTGCGAGATATAATTTTTCATAATTAATTAAAAATATTCTCCATAATAATTATGTTTTGAATAAAAAGTTATAACGAACTCAAACCCCTTTGGTAATAGCGGACCACCATGTATGTACTCTCTGATTTAATCAGTTTTTATACAAGTTTCCTAAACGAGGTGCTGGTGTATTTGTGTGTACACAAGCATCTGTATGTAAAGTTTGTTTTAGTGTTAAGGTGACTCATTTTTGTAGAAGTGATCTACTATTTTTCCAAGTATTTTTAAAAGACTTCCAGCTGAAGTCATATGGTTTCAGACATTTTGCTCAAAAAAAAAAACGATTTAAGGAATTCGCGTAAAATAAACAAAATAAAAACAAGTAAGAGCGGCTAAATTCGACTATGCCGAATCTTATATACCCTTCACCATGGTTGGGAGAAAACTGAAGTTTATTATGGACATATATAGAATGGACAGATTTATATACGGACGTCTTTAAGATTAGATTAACCATTTAGTTTGGTGTTAAAACTTGGACTCGGGAAGATTTATGGTTTCAGAAAATAGGTATTTAAAAAGAATTTATGTTTTGGGCATAACTTTTTTTGCATCTGAACCGATATTTCCGAGTTTTTTAGCATATATGTTATACTAAAGATTTTCGATCTTTTGCTATATAAGACGTATCTATAGGTCATATTACAGCTCTATAATTTTAGTTTTTATAAAAACTGATGTTTTTAGCCCATTTATGTATTATTTAATTTCGGTCTTACCGTTCTTAAGATATAAAGTAATCTATTTTGTGCCACGCCCAATTCACAGATCCCGCTCACATTTGGTCAGATGTTGTGTATTGATAACCAAGGTGCTCGTACCTTATTTTGGAACTTTCCACTTTCCGTTCTCCAAATGTACAGAAAAACTGATCGAAATCGTTAAGTCAACTGTGCTGTACGTATTTGATATGTTAAAAAAAAAACAAAAAAAAAGTCTTAATAAAATGTAAAAAAAAGTTGTACAAAAAAAGCTGAATAAACAGGGATCGATCGCGCGACTTGAAAGAAAAAAACTATTTATGACAAAGCGCTTAGACCACTGAGCCATTGAAGGACATACGCAATCATCGTTAATAGAACTAAATAGACAGTTTTCGTTCAAAACTAATTTGTTTGGTTTTTAGGTAAACCTTTGTATGTGTTTGTGGTTGGTGTATAAAAGGTAAAGGGGTAATAGAAAAGAAGTTTAATAAATAAAATAAAAAACGGTTTAAAAATCTTTTTATAAATTCTTTTAAATCGGAACAAAAATAGAAATAAAATCGTTTGTATTTTGTTTGTATCAGAGGGTTTTTATAAAAAATTTTATGTTTAATGTTAAAAAAAAACAAAAAATAAACAAATAAAAAGTCTTAAGAAAATATAAATCGAAACCGCGCCTAAGAGAAAAAAAGTATTTGTGACATAGCGCTTAGACAACTGAGCCATTGAAGCTCATATGCAATTATCGTTAATAGAAGTAAATAAACAGTTTTCATTTGATAGGGATTTGTTTGGTTTTTATTTAAATGACAAATCTTTGTATGGGTTTGCTGTTTGTGTATAAAAGGTGAAGAGGTGAAAGAAAAGAATTTCAACAAATGGATGTGTTTGTTATGCGTAAAATTCAACATACATATAAAAATAAAGGGATTTTATGGAAAAAAATAGAGGTAGTCGTGGTTTTTTGCTAATATCTCAGCCATTTATCAACCGAATAGCAAACAGAAATGGATCACATATAACAGAAATATACAGCAATCAAGTCCTCATCATGTCTGGGGTCTTCGGAAAACCCATTTCAACACACAAACGGACAGACGGACATCGTTAAATCAACTTCGCTCTTCACAAGGAATATATATACTTTATAGTGTCTAAGATCAATATTGTAGAAATTACAAACTTATATATACCCTTCCACCTGTGGTGAAGGGTATAAAAATGAAACACTCACTGTCCACACTGTTTTTGGTGAACAACCCTAATAGACAAATATAACTTTTTATGAATGTGTAGAAACGGATGTTACAAATCATAACATTTGCTTTACACAAAAAGGCGTCTTTTAAATTTTTAATGTGTCTCTTTGCTATCGTTAATGTATCTTTTAAGACTGTTTAAATATTTAAATTAATAATATAATGAAAATAAATTTTAAATAGAATTTTCAACCCTTAAACATTAAAATAATAAATTTAAATAAAATTACAATAATAAATTTAAAATCTTATTTTCCTTTTTTGAAATCTAAATATCTAAACTCTACTTAATAAAAAAAATCATTTGGCTAAAACTAAACCAAAAGTTTACCTTCTTTTATCTAAATGTCAACTTTTTTAACTACTCATTTAGCATAATACAAACTTCATTACTCCACCGTTTTTTTTTTCATAGGAAAAATAAGTGACAAGATGAAAATGAATAAGTAAAGTTTTGGAGTATTTTTTTTTTTGCTTTCTTATAAAACTTTGACTCTTCGAAACTCATAGTAAATTTTGTGTTTGCACTCTGATAAATTTTGGCACTTTTTTTTTGGTATAACATTTGAGTGTATGTACTTGAAGTTGTGTTGAATTCTAAGTGGTCTAAATAACTGAAAACTTTTCACTTCTAGTTATGTGTTACGTTTTGTTTGAACGGTATTAAAGTTTTATGAGAAATTAAAAAAAATATATAATATATTTCTGCTTGATGGTTAAAAAGTAATTTACGAAAATTAAGTTTAAGCTGTAGTTTTTAAGTTTTCATTTAAAGTTTTTTTTAAATTTAAGTTTTATGCTGATGGATTCTCCCAAACTTAATGAAATTCGGATACATAATAGTGTGGCAGAAAATTTCCTCTTTAAGGGTTAAAAATAGGGGTCAACACAGTGTTACCACTTATTTGAAATATAGGTGGGACAAGTTCCAGGAGAAAATTCTTCTTAAAACAGAACTATTAGGTTCTTGATGCTCAACTACAATTGACTTAAGTGACACTTAAGCTTTATTTTGGTAAGCCACAAAATTTTAAAAATACAAATTTTTAATTTTTATACCGATACTTACACTGAAAAAAATATTACAAAATTTTCTGTAATTAAAATTATTTGTTAAAATTTAAATTCGATTTCCAACAATTTTTTGTTTGAAATGTTTGTAAATTGTTGTTTTTTATATGAAAATTCTTTGCAAATTAAGGTTACAAAAAATTAAAAAAAGGATTTTGTATTTTTAAAAAAATTTGATTTCTATTTACAAAAATATTCTATGAAAGATACATATTTAATATAACAAACATAATTTTGTAAAAAATTTCTGTGTAGCTTAAGTCACTTAAGCTAATTGTAGTTGGTCCTTTAGTATATTGCCCCAATTCAATATTGTTGTGTATCGTAGAAGAGTTGTACTACTATGCGATTGAATCTGTTTATGTTTTACTATTTAAACTGTTTTTAGAGCTGTTACATTGTATTTAAAAAAATATAACAAAACATTTCAAACTTTTAATTTAAATTTTAATTGATACAAATAAATATTTAATTGAAATTGTTTGCACATTTAATTAAGAAAATAATTTTATCAACTAAACATTTGCTTGAGACAGAATTTTTTGAACAACCTTAAATGAAAATCTTTGCCCAATCAAAGTTTTTGTTAAGTATAATAGTTGATATATTTAAAGGGTGGTCCAACCATAATGCACGATGTTAATAGTAGACAAAACAAAAAGATTTCAGATAATTTTCTATTTTTTTTTTATTATGATAGAAGGATCTACGACAATTATGTGTGAAACAAAATATCGGCCAAATGCTCGCCACCTCTGTCCGATAGTCCATATTTTCAATGACTGTGAGACATAAATGAGGTTCAATATCATTAATGTGATGAATTATCTCATGCTTTAGCTCTTGAATTGTTCTTGACTTACTGACGTACACTTTTTCTTTTAAAAAAGAATTCCCACCATCCTGTTGGAACCACATATCGTCCAGGTCAATATTCTCAATTTCTGGTCACAAGAAGTCTGTTATCATCTGGCGATAGCGAACACCGACGACGAGTCAAGGTTGACGTTGTTTTCCGCAGAACGAACTGGGCGAGCATGCACAGGTGTTTTCACATTTCCTACAGACCCGTTTTGCTGAAATTCGCGCGCAATTCTCCCGATTGTGGTCGATTATGCTGACCCAATAAAATCAGGAAGTGCACGAAATCCATTTTGATTAGAATGCCGATTTTTATAAAGGGCTTCAACAATCTTAACGCACTGTTCAATTGTGTACCTCTTAATGGTTAAATTTGTCAAACACTGAAACAAAGAAATGTCAAATTAAGTTGGACAAAAAACTTGATGTTAAGGTGTGACTCACAATTAACAGCACGCAGAGAAAAAACATGGTTTGCAACATGATCATTGCCACTATATTATGCTTGCTGCTTTCGGGTATGCTTGTCAAAATCAAGATATTGGTTTAAAAATATCAATATTGTCGCTTTCATCATTATTATAGAAAATATTTTATTACCTCATGATTGCCACTTTCAATTTTATAACTTGATTGGCTGTAACTCTACTATGGTAACAAAAATTCTGACTACCCATGTAAAAATCTAAATATATATGAAATATATACATATACATGGGCTTGTATATAGTTATATATGGGAACACATATGACCATTAATAATCTCATATATGATCATATATCTTCGGATCCGAAATTTAAGAATATATGCTCATATATGTTTATATAAGATCATACATGAATAACATATGAGCATATATGATCATACATAACCATATACGACCATATATTTCGGATCCGAAGATATATGGTCATATATGAGATCATGTATGGTCATATATTGAACCATGCATGAACATATATGACCATATATGATATACATATATTTTGATTTTTACATGGGTATGAACAAAATATAATAATTATGGAATTATAAGTTGCTGGCAATAATTAATGCATAATTACAAATCAAATAAAATATATCTGACATTTACAGTCACAATACTGTCTTGTTTTCATAAAAAAATTGTATCTGTTCAATCACCCATGTAAAAATGATAATATATGATCATTTTCACCTGGGTGAAATATCATTATAAGTTACACTAATCAATTTATTGTGGAAAAAAATTCATTGTCAAAAAGATTATACATAAAAATTTTATATTTTTTAATTCTTTTCAATAAAATCAATAATAAATTTTTTAAAAAAATATATGTTATTTTATTTTTGTAAAATAAGGACTTTATTGTGGAAAAAGTACTCAAAATAATATTAAAAAAATAATTTGTTTATAAGAAAAAGTCAGTAGCACCCAAGCGTGGTTTTGTATGCAAAGGTATCTTATACAAAATACTAGATTTTAAGAAATTTTCTGATAGAAACATTTTTAGATTTTATGGAGTTTTCCTTAAAGTAAAAATCTCAAATTCTGAGGACTTTTCATCATAAAGAATACTTAGATTCTAAGGACTTTTTGTAGTAGAAATATTTTTAGGTTCTAAGGACTTTTTCTAAAAGAAACACTCTGAGACTCTAAGAACTATCTAAAAAAATTTTAAAAATATCCTAAGAATCTAAGAATATTCTGTTAAAAAAGTCAATAGGAACTTTGTTTTTTTTATTCAAAATCCTTTGAATTTAACATTTGTTTGAAGTATTTTCCTGGAAAAAAGTCTATAGAATCAAACCAGTTTTCCTAAAAAAGTCATTAATATCAAATTTTTTCTTTGGGAAAAATTAAGGTAATATTATGGTTATTTTATTATCATAATATGATAACTATATTATAGTACAACTATGGTTGGTATAATCATAAGCCCAAAAATATATGATTGCCCCAACAATGTCTTTTCCCTGCGGGATTTGACTCACAGTCAGTTGAATTTAACACTTCCAGTGTAAAAAATATCAGCAGAAACTCACAATTTCGATCTGATCAAATATAGGCAGATCTCCCTCACTATTTACAATCAGACAAAATTTAAACTGGACTTGTAATATTTTATCGATATAAAAAAGACTAAACTAAATAAAAAAAAAAATTATAATTTTTAAACGGCTGAAATGGGTGAGATCTGATATCAAATCTGGACAAAGACACTTCACTAAAGATATGAATAGATCTGGCATCCTATATGACTAGAGCTCGTTATAAAGGGTACCATATATGCCATATTTTATCATATATGCTTCGATCTGGCACAGGATCTATTAAGATTAAATTATATCTAAATCGATGAAAGAATTTTAAACCCATCACGTGGAAGGACTTAAGTAACAGGTCCTCTTTTCACATATCTCGTGATATGTATTTTCCAAATCAAATAATTTGCAAACATAATGGCATCGATTTAATGTTGCATATTTCTGCATATTTTTTAATAAATGCATATTTTAAGACATATTTTTGCATATGTCACATTTTCTTTAAATTAACTTAAATTTTTAATTAAAAAATTAACTTAAAAAAATAATTTGTGAACCTTGTTCTGAATAACAAATATGATTTTTTTAAATCGGTACATTTGAAGTGCATATTTTGATGCATATTTTTGTTTGTGCATATTTTTGTGAGTATTTTGCAATTTTTACTGCTTATTTATTGCTTTATTTTATTGAATTGAAACTCAATATTTGAGTTATACAATATTCAAGCAATGTTTTCTCTAAAGCGAACACGCTAAAAAATTGTTTAAAAAGGATTTAATTTTCTTTCAAATTTCCAGCATTTTCCAAATTTTATTAAAAAATAATAATAAATAAAATATAAAAAATAAGCGCTAAATTTGTGATTTGTCTATTAGGCCCACTTTTGAAAAATCTAAAAAAATTATTGTTACAATTTGTATTTGTATCAAATACATTCCGAAATATTTTTTTTTAATCTTAAGTAATTTAATTAAATTTTAAGAAATTTGGTAATGATTTGGCGCCAAAGAAATTTAAACTTAAATCAATCTAGATCAATAGATTAATATTAATTAATTAAATATTTATATATATATATGCAATGCTTATACTTTGAAGACATCTGTATATACAGCCAAAACAGTCCCTATAAAATGCGCTGTGTGCAGTAAAATGTCTTCAGTGTAAACAGTAGAATAACGAAAAGTTTAAGGACAGTCCCCAAAGTAACAAAATGTCTTCATAGTAACTTGTGGAACGAAAAACCGTCCCCGCAACATGAGCTGTGCACATAACTTTTCGTTATTCTACTGTTTACACTGAGGACATTTTACTGGATACAGCGCATATTATAGGGACTTCTTTGGCTGTATATACAGATGTCTTCAAAGTATGGGCAATGAATATATATAGATATATATATATATATATATAGATATATATATATATATATGCATTGCCCATACTTTGAAGACATCTGTATATACAGCCAAAAAAGTCCCTATAAAATGCGCTGTGTCCAGTAAAATGTCTTCAGTGTAAACAGTAGAATAACGAAAAGTTTAAGGACAGTCCCCAAAGTAACAAAATGTCTTCATAGTAACTTGTGGAACGAAAACCTGTCCCCGCAACATGTGCTGTGCACATATATATATATATATATATATATATGCATTGCCCATACTTTGAAGACATCTGTATATACAGCCAAAAAAGTCCCTATAAAATGCGCTGTGTCCGGTAAAATGTCTTCAGAGTAAACACTAGAATAACGAAAAGTTTAAGGACAGTCTCCAAAGTAACAAAATGTCTTCATAGTAACTTGTGGAACGAAAACCCGTCCCCGCAACATGCACTGTGCACATATATATATATATATATATATATATATATATATATATATATATATATATATGTGCACAGCATATGTTGTGGGGACGGGTTTTCGTTCCACAAGTTACTATGAAGACATTTTGTTACTTTGGGGACTGTCCTTAAACTTTTCGTTATGCTAGTGTTTACTCTGAAGACTTTTACTGGACGCAGCGCATTTTATAGGGACTTTTTTGGCTGTATATACAGATGTCTTCAAAGTATGGGCAATGCAAATATATATATATATATATATATATATATATATATATATATATATGCATTGCCCATACTTTGAAGACATCTGTATATACAGCCAAAAAAGTCCCTATAAAATGCGCTGTGTCCAGTAAAATGTCTTCAGAGTAAACACTAGAATAATGAAAAGTTTAAGGACAGTCCCCAAAGTAACAAAATGTCTTCATAGTAACTTGTGGAACGAAAACCCGTCCCCGCAACATGCGCTATGCACATATATATATATATATATATATATATATATATATATATATATATATATATAGATATATATATGCACAGCGCATGTTGCGCATATATCTCCGATATATGCATTGCCCATACTTTGAAGACATCTGTATATACAGCCAAAAAAGTCCCTATAAAATGCGCTGTGTCCATTCAAATGTCTTCAGAGTAAACACTAGAATAACGAAAAGTTTAAGGACAGTCCCCAAAGTAACATAATGTCTTCATAGTAACTTGTGGAACGAAAACCTGTCCCCGCAACATGTGCTGTGCACATATATATATATATATATATATAGATATATATATGCACAGCGCATGTTGCGGGGACGGTTTTTCATTCCACAAGTTACTATGAAGACATTTTGTTACTTTGGAGATCGTCCTCAAACTTTTTATTAATCTACTGTATACACTGAAGACATTTTACTGGATATGCATTGCTCATACTTTGAAGACATCTGTATATACAGCCAAAAAAGTCCCTATAATATGAGCTGTATCCAGTAAAATGTCTTCAGTGTATACAGTAGATTAATAAAAAGTTTATATATATATATATATGCATTGCCCATACTTTGAAGACATCTGTATATACAGCCAAAAAAGTCCCTATAAAATGCGCTGTGTCCAGTAAAATGTCTTCAGAGTAAACACTAGAATAATGAAAAGTTTAAGACAGTCCCCAAAGTAACAAAATGTCTTCATAGTAACTTGTGGAACGAAAACCCGTCCCCGCAATATGTGCTGTGCACATATATATATATATATATATATATATATATATATATATTCATTGCCCATACTTTGAAGACATCTGTATATACAACCAAAAAAGTCCCTATAAAATGCGCTGTGTCCAGTAAAATGTCTTCAGAGTAAACACTAGAATAACGAAAAGTTTAAGGACAGTCCCCAAAGTAACAAAATGTCTTCATAGTAACTTGTGGAACGAAAACCCGTCCCCGGAACATGTGCTGTGCACATATATATATATATATATATATATATATTCATTTCGCATACTTTGAAGACATATGTATATACAGCCAAAAAAGTCCCTATAATATGCGCCGTATCTAGTAAAATGTCTTCAGTGTAAACAGTAGAATAATTAAAAGTTTGAGGACGGTCCCCAAAGTACCAAAATGTCTTCATAGTAACTTGTGGAACGAAAACCCGTCCCCGCAACATGCGCTGTGCACATATATATATATATATATATATATATATATATGCATTACTCATACTTTGAAGACATCTGTATATATATATATATATGTGCACAGCACATATTGCGGGGACGGGTTTTCGTTCCACAAGTTACTATGAAGACATTTTGTTACTTTGGGGACTGTCCTTAAACTTTTCATTATTCTAGTGTTTACTCTGAAGACATTTTACTGGACACAGCGCATTTTATAGGGACTTTTTTGGCTGTATATACAGATGTCTTCAAAGTATGGGCAATGCATATATATATATATATATATATATATATATATATATATACATATATATCCCACTAGTTATGCATTCATTTTGAAATTTATGCATCGTTCAATATAAAAAATTTCCAGTAATAATTTACTTAAATTAAGTAAATTTTTTTTAAATAGAAAAAGAAAAATTAAGGAAAATGTCTTACTATTTTGAAGTTAATGAAAATTTTTCGGAAACTAAATTCAATCAAATTTGCATTACGAGGCCGGATCAATGAGTCAGTGACTTTTTGAATGAAACACAGTTTTTTTTTGCAAAAAAAAAATATTTTTCAACATAATCTCCTTTTAGCTTAATACACTTAGTCCAACGTTTCTCCAATTTTTGTATCCCTTCCAAAAAATATGATTTTTCGAGGTTCATAAAATAGGCATTTGTTTGATCAATAATTTCATCGTTGGAGCTAAAGCTCTTTCCACGGAGCCATTTCTTTGGGTTTAGAAATAGGAAATAGTCACTGGCGGCTGAATTCGGAGAATATGGCGGATGAGGCAACAATTCGTAGCCCAATTCATGATTTTTCGCCAATCCTTTGAATTTGTCACACAATTACGCTTATGGTCAATTGAGAGCAAACGCGGTAGCCATCTTGCAGACAGCTTTCTTAAATCCAATTGATCATTTGAAATCAAAACCACTGAGCCATGTGAGTGCCTATATCTTCCACAATCTATCGCACATTCAATCTCCGATCGGCCAACATCATATCGTGGATTCTTTCGACATTTTCGGGTGTATTGACCTTAATTGGCCGTCCAGAACGTTTTAGCGTCATTTGTACTTGTGCTACCACAACGAAAGTCAGTAAACCACTTTTTTACCATTGAAATCGATGGTGTAGAGTCCCCATAGTATTTATCAAGCTTTTCCTTGGTTTGATTGACGGTTTTTTTTCTCAAAAAATAATGTTTAATGGGCACTCGAAACTCACTTTTTTTCATTTTTTTTTTGTAAGGTGTAAGTTTAATTTTAGTTCATACATTTTTCTTAGTGTAGGGACAATAAATTCAGTATGTTGGACATTGATACATTTTGCTGGACAGTTAGTACAGAAAGTCATATATATTTTATTACAGACTGAAAGCACTACCAAACCCATACAACAGAGTATAATAATAGTGTTTGTAGTAGCATTTATACTTTATATGAAAATATCACTTGCATATTTTATGTGTGTATGCGTGTTAGGCAACTGCAATTAAATATGCTTAATTGCTTACAAACTTATAGGAGCAATGAGAACTTTTAGAAGAAACCCCTACATAGAGTCTTGTGCAATAAAATAGCTAAAACTGATGTTTCTTTTTAATGAAATGTTTAAATATTTTGTTAAGTTTCTAAATTGAAACAGTGCAGCAAATATTGATTTTTGAAATTTGTTAAAGGAGCTTTAACGACAAAAAATATTTTAAAAAATATAACTGCTGGTTTATCATAAAATTTTATCTCAGCTTTAATTTGTTTGTAAAATAATTTGTTACTGCTATTAACTTCAGCATAACTGTAACTACATACACACAGGCGCACACTCAATAGAAACGGAAGCGGAAGCTAGTAGATAGTGTAGTTTGTTGATGTGGTTGTTGAAAAGAAGCACTCGTGCAATAATGACCACAACAATGTGTACATTGTGTAAATGTACACAGAGAAAAAAAAATGTTAATCAAACGGATATAATATTATATTAAATATAAAATGCTTTAAAATCTTACTTTGTTAAATTTTCAATTTAAATATGTTTGTACTTATTTCTAAAATGCTAAAATGAAGTAAATTAAAATAAGTTGTTAAATCAAATATGATGTAACAATTGCTGTATCTATGATTTTTTTTCGCTGTGTATGTTTATGTAAATGTTCATCCATAAGTATGCAAAATATACTTTAAGGATCTTAGAAACTCATAGTAAATGCAATTTAAAAACAAACAACCTCATCTTACGAATGTATTTTGCTGTTGATATGTTGTATAAAAACAAGAAACCGTATTGTTTTCTTGACTATAAACGTGAGTGGCGAAGTTTTTTATTGTTGGTTTTCATCATATGCAAAGTTGAGAACGATTTAAAGAAGAATTAAGAATTTAAAATTAAACACAAAAGAACATTTTTTTTATTCGTTGTACATACACACAGGCGCACACTCAATAGAAACGGAAGCGGAAGCTAGTAGATAGTGTAGTTTGTTGATGTGGTTGTTGAAAAGAAGCACTCGTGCAATAATGACCACAACAATGTGTACATTGTGTAAATGTACACAGAGAAAAAAAAAATGTTAATCAAACGGATATAATATTATATTAAATATAAAATGCTTTAAAATCTTACTTTGTTAAATTTTCAATTTAAATATGTTTGTACTTATTTCTAAAATGCTAAAATGAAGTAAATTAAAATAAGTTGTTAAATCAAATATGATGTAACAATTGCTGTATCTATGATTTTTTTTCGCTGTGTATGTTTATGTAAATGTTCATCCATAAGTATGCAAAATATACTTTAAGGATCTTAGAAACTCATAGTAAATGCAATTTAAAAACAAACAACCTCATCTTACGAATGTATTTTGCTGTTGATATGTTGTATAAAAACAAGAAACCGTATTGTTTTCTTGACTATAAACGTGAGTGGCGAAGTTTTTTATTGTTGGTTTTCATCATATGCAAAGTTGAGAACGATTTAAAGAAGAATTAAGAATTTAAAATTAAACACAAAAGAACATTTTTTTTATTCGTTGTAATTTCATAAAAAAAAAAATCATTGGACCGAAAAATATTTTTTATATTTTTTTTCTTATAACACTGTCTTTTAACCAAAATATTTTACCTATTAAGACTCAAAACTTGCATACGCTGTGGTTAAAAAGAGTTATTAATGTAATGTTTTTTATACATTTGTTCGAAATGATTTACAAGCATTTACCAATTTTTTCAGTTTCATTTATTTTTTCATTTGTTTGATATTTAATAAAAATTTATCCACAAAACGGAAATTTGTGTTCATTACACAGCAAAAATTAAAACCCAGTTTAAATTAAAATATTTGTAAATACAATTAAAAATTTAATTGAATGTGGACCAGCAAAAGAATTTGTTATTTTAATTAGTTTTTTTTTTGTTAAAATTAATTGAAATTTTTCAATTCTTTTTTTAATCATACTAATTAAATTATTAATCAAAAATCTTCAACATTTTCAATTAAAATTTTATTTTTATCAATTAAAACTTTAATTAAAGTTCTAATCAAAAATCAATTAAAATATTAATCAAATTTTTAATAGAAATTCCAGCATAAATCAATTCAAATTTTAATAAAATTTTTGATTGAAATTCCAAATTCAAATCATTTTATAATTTTAATCAAATTTTCAATATTATTTTATCAAATATACATATGGTACTATTATGCAAAGCCAAAAAAGTTTGTCTCATGTTGCCATTTTCAAAGTTGAAATACAAATTGTTTAATAATCAAATTTGCCTTTTTTTCTGAAATGATTTTTCCCATATTTTGTTTGCTTAAAATTAAAAATAAATATTCTAAAAAAAAGGTTGGCCTCATAAAAGAATTCAAATTTTTAAATCTGATTTAATTTTCAACGAATCGATTTGCAAAATTCTATGTATTGATTCAATAATTTTCTGCTTCATTCAATTAATATCAAACTCAGAGAAACAATTTGATTTTTGTTGATTCATTTCATAGAATCAATCAAATTGATTAAATTTTAACATATCATATAACCAAAAATCATTCACGAACAGAAACAAACAAAACAAATTATTCAATCGACTCAAAATTGAATCATTGATATGAGGTGATTATAATTTATTCATAGATTCATAAAATTAATAATATGGAATAAAATCAATTATCAAGCTCTGCATTAAAACCAATATGTCATTAATTTAGCAGAAATATATTTTGATTATCGATCTGAAATTTCTATCCAAATATAAAATTTATTACCAATAAATTTTTAAATCTGAAGCTAAATCCCCTTATCTGGCAACACTGATGTGTATACACTCTCATGCATACAAACACTATATATAGACTATGAGCCAATTTATACGGTGAGTATGTTGCATGCAATTATTGCGTGCAAATTTTGTTTTTTGGCGAACGGGGTAGAGAAGCCAGCGGGGTAACAAAAAACCACGGTTTTCGATTTTCGTGCATGTTTTTGTTATTTTAATTTCGCACTCATATGAATTCTTTTTTTGTTCCTTTATTCACATTCAGTTTTGGTGCAACAAAAGTCATCATATAAATTGACATAACTTTGGAAGCAACTTTGAAAAGGGAATTAAGAAAATTGCATGCAATCAACTGCATCGTATAAATTGGCTCTATGTTGTTTTTGTAAATTTTAACAATGAGTGCGGTTCTCTTTCTTAAAAAAATTAAGTTATGATGCTTTTATTTATTTTATTTATTAATCATATAATTACAAATTATATGTTAATACCCTAACCGAGCACTAGCAACAAAGGCCTTCGGCTCGTTGTAGTGAAAACAGACCAGAGCCTCTGGTGGGAATTGAACCCACGACCCCCGCACTGATAAGCTAGCACGCTACCAACTAGCCTACCGGGGCGCTCTATGATGCTTTTATTAATATATGTTGTCAATAGTATTCATTATCAATTAAAAATTTCATTGATATGATTAAACTTTTAATTGAAGATAAACAAAAAAATTAATTGAAATTTTTTTGGCAATAATTTTTTAAATTTACTTTACTTTTCATTTATTATAAGTATACCACCCAGGAAAAATTTAGTAATACCAGCTCATTACTTTTTGCATTAAAAATAATGACTTACCCGTGCCCACTGCATTACTTATAAAGTGAAAAAAATGAGTTATACAGCCATTGATATTCCATGCCAACTCCTTGCATATTACATTACTAACAATGTGAAAATAATGAGTTACGAATAATGTGTTTTATCTACTTATTTTTAGCAATAAAAATCCATTTTTGGTTTTGTTATTAATTTTATTTTTCACACTATCAAAAATCAATTCAAATTAAAAGCAAATAAAAAATTAATAGAAAAAAATTTGAAACATAATAAAAAATAGTTTTTTGATCTTAAATATTTCTGTTTTTTTTTAGTGATTTTAATTGAAATATCTTGTTAATTATAAAAACCATTTGTACTTAAATTTGTGAGTTTCCCAAATAATATTAAGAAAATTCCAAAAAATTGGATTTTCGTTTTTAAATTAAAAAAATACAAAAAACAAAATAAATTCAATCATATCATATTCAGAAAATTCCATGGAAAATCTTTATTGCACTTGTAGATTTCTCAATTTAAAATGGGAGTTTTTCAATACCAGTTTGTTTAAGAGGAGATTTTTCCCCTTCCCGTAGGATTTTACAAAAATCCCATCTGGGTTGATGTCTGCACCTAAGGTGTAACCAATATACTAAATTTTAACTTCCCAGCTCTAGGGACTTTGGTAGGCCGTCGAGGGGAAGAATTTTACCCTTGTATGCCCCTCCCCGTTGGAGTTTCCAAAAGTCTTGCCTTAGCTATTATCTACACTGGAGAAGGAACCTGCATATCAAATTTAAATTTCCTTGTCCAGGCCGTAAAGCGGAGACTTTTTGTCCTTTAAACCACCATTTTTACAACGTCACTGGCCAAAATTATAAAATGTACCTTATCAGGAAGGCATATTTCGCGTTTCTAGCTTAAAGGGTTTGGGCAGGCCGGGAGTTTTTTCCTCTTTTTGCGCCTATCCGAAGGAATTTCCAAAAACTCCGTCTTAGCCTCCTACCTCTTGCGATTTGGGCTGGGCGATGTTGAATGAGTGATTCAGTCAGTAACGTTATTCCTTTATATGTTGTATATTTAATTTTTTTATCATTATAAATATAAAATAAATTTTATAAAAATTATATAATATCCCATCTAAAAATCGAAATATATATGAGCATACATGATCATACATGGGCCTGTATATGATCATACATGGGCATACATGGTCATATACGTCCATATATTGTTCAATATATGACCATACATGATCTCATATATAATCATATATCTTCGGATCCGAAATTTGAGGGTATATGGACGTATATGATCATATACAAGCATACATGAACAATATATGAACATGTATGATAATATGTGCACATATATCACCATATACCCTCAAATTTCGGATCCGAAGATATATGGTCATATATGAGATCATGTGTGGACGTATATGACCATGTATACCCATGTATGATCATATACAAGCCCATGTATGATCATGTATGTTCATATATATTTCGATTTTTACATGGGATATTATTTCTTTATACACCATTACACCATTTTCAATTTAATATCAAAAATTATTAATTTTTTGCAGAAATTATCAATTTAGTTTTAGAAAATAACAATTAAAGAAATTTTCAATTTAATTTCAGTTTCATCAGTTAATTTCAGAGATTATTAATTTCATTTCAGATGCTATTAATTTAATTTCACATATAATAATTTAATTTCAGTTATTATTATATTAATTTCTGAAATAAAATTCTTAATTTTTTTATATTTGTATTATTTATATTAATTCTAAATCTTAAACAAT
This sequence comes from Eustalomyia histrio, assembly GCA_949748255.1. Classification (NCBI taxonomy): domain Eukaryota; kingdom Metazoa; phylum Arthropoda; class Insecta; order Diptera; family Anthomyiidae; genus Eustalomyia; species Eustalomyia histrio. The sequence continues at coordinate 33,947,605 of OX456524.1, forward strand.
TAGATACCGACATAATATTATATTTTAAAATTGTTTTAAGAACTTAAAATTAATTTTACAACGCGAAGCTAACTACAACTAAAACTTCTAACCTAGACCATTGGCTGACAATTAACACATTTTCTGAAATTAAATTTATAGTTTCTGAGAATAGTTGGTACTTTTTGGAAATAATTTGGAAATGGTTTAGTTATTCCTCCTTCTTTGTTATCAGTTCTGAAACGACTTATAAACTAATTATATGTAGCCACTCTGAAAGTACCTATTGATAATGAGTTATTTGCACCCCTTATGTAACGTATTCTTAGCAACCAGTTATTAACTACCTTCAAACCACCAGTTTTTCTTATATCAATTGCAACCAGTTATTTTTGCATTACCTATAACCAGTTATTTTAACTTTACTATTAACTAGTTGTTTTACTCCCTACTCGTAAGGTTGTAGGTAACTAGCTACCTCCAATGATATCCCTATGATAACCAAATGGGCTTAGCTGGCAAACTGTTAACAGTTACTGCTCATTCTAAAACACATTATTTGGCAAGGTATTTTTTTTTTGCTGGACAGTGCAACAAGATCTGGCCATTAAGATTTTCTGTACAGTTTTTATAAAATTAAATTTTGTTCACAGTTTCAAAAAAAAAAAAAAATACAATTTGTTTTTTTATTTAAATTATTTAACCCTTAAATACATGATTTCTTCTACAAAGCTACAAAGAGTAATTACGAATTATTTTGATAATTTTTTTATAAGTTTTTTTTTATTGGTATTAATAAAATATACCTTAGTTAAATCTAATGTGCATTTTATGGAAGAAATAATACTTCAGATAAATATTTATTTTTTTTTGTTTTGGAAAATTGCACTTTTTGGAAAAAAACAACTATATAAGAATTTCAAAGAATAGAAACAGAAAAACCACTATTTTTTCCCAAATTGTCAAAACCAGTTTAGCAAAAATATTAGAACAGTGTGTATATAAGTGGTCCCAATGCACGAAATTACGTTACTTTGTCCCAAAGGTGGTTTTTAAATGCAAAATATGTTTTGTTGCAAAATGGCAACACTATGCATTGAAGGGTTAAATTAAAATTCCAACAACTTCATAAACACACACACATTAACATCCATATTCAAACAAAATATGTTTATAGAGATTCATACATACATTTTGTAGATTAAAAAACAAACAAAATTACAAAAAAAAAAGGAAACAGTGCCAATTAAATGAATAATCAGTTATTTTTTACGGATTTGGTAGGTAAAATTTTAAAGTTTATTCTTATCTGATTAGTTATTTGTTTTCTTACTTATGTGAGGAAAGTTTTATTTTTTGTTTTGATTGTGTTTTATTTTTTTGTAGTGTTGCAAATATGAAGTTTTCGAATGTGTTTTAAACGTTTTTTGTTTTTATAATAAAAATATAATTATTGTTTTTATAAATTCCCTAATTCTTTTAATTAAAAAAAATTAAAAAAAAACTATATTATAAAAAATATTAAATGTTAAAAAAAATCAATTTAAAAAAAGTAGCTAACAATGTCTGTAAAATATTGCAACACTCACATTTTTTTATGAACTTTTATTTGGTGAAGAAAAAAAAACTCATGTTACAAAATTTTGACAGCTAGTTTTTGCAAGAATCGGATTCTCTGCGAAGAAAAGAAAATTGTTAATACACATTCAGAATCGGCCCTTTATAATTATGTTTAAGATAAATTTAGCGCAGCGTTAATTGCCAAATGTGGGCTTGATATGATAAGGGGAAATGGAACCTGCCATACATAACTAATAAGTTAGGCGTGATAGAATGAGGGGGCGTGGCACCTTCTGTAAAATCCAAAAATATAAATTGCTTTAAATCGGTTCATTATGAGCAAAATTTTAAGAAGCGATTTCTAACAAAATTTTTAAGTACTGTGCCTAAAGTAGGCGGCATAGAAGGTGCGGCCGTGACACCTCTTAATTTAGCTATTTTCAAACAGTTAATAAGGAAGATATCCGGTTTCTAAAATTATAACGAAAAAAACAAAACAATATTTGACCACTCAAAAAAAAAAAAGATGTTCCCATACGGGCGCTTGGTCACCGCAACCATATCATTCAGTTGGCATTCAATTCGGTTGTCGCGATGAATCTGTTTTATGTGTTCATTCGTTTTTAATTTAATGCTTAAGAAATTGTCAATTCATTAGTCCCATGTATGCTTTTTTTAAACTTTTTCATTATTTTCTATAGTTTTTTTTTATTTATTTATTTACTCTTGTTTCGTTTCAGACAGATTTTAATCAGAAAAGTGAATTCAACTAATTTGTAGTTTGACATAAAGTTTTTATATTTCAACTTAAATACTACAGAGAAGATTATTTACTTTTTATCTGTATTTACCATGATATTATTAACGTAAGGCCAAGTTATTTTAAATAATAGAAAGTATAAATTATTTCAGTACGGTTAATTACTGGTTAATTATTATTATTATTTTTTTTATAAGGTTTAACCTCTACTATATTAGAAACAACTGAGTTTGTTTTGGTTTGTAAAGAAACCTAATTGGTATTAATCCATATCAAATTACAACAATTATTGATAAAACTCGTTATACGAGAGTTCAGCAGACTCCCAGACTCTTTCGTTTTCAAAGATGTTACATCATGAAAACTGTGGGGAATTAAATTAAAAATTCACTAGTGTCCTTACAAAATCTTTTGGGACTTCTAAAGTAAAACAATATTCAAGGTTCGTTTTAATTTAGTTTTAATTACCTACAATATACGATTATTAATGGCTCTAGTACATATTCTATGTTGTTTTATGCTACCGTTGCTACTAAAAATTATAATTATTCTCATGAAGTTAGGAAAATTTATCACATATGCTGGCAAACCAAACCCTGCTCATCTGGCGATATTTCCCGTGAGTTATTTAGAATATTACTAATCGTACTTATAACCTTTTACCCATTTCACGATCATTCTCGTTGAGTTACTTACAAATATTTAATAATCGTATTTATAACCTTTTTCCACATTACACAATTTAACCCGACTCACCTGCTGATTATTCTCAAAAGTTATTTACAAATACAGGTTTGTTGAAAAGTTCCTGCGCTTGAAATGAAAGAATACTGTTTTTGTTACATAATATATTTTTTTATTCAATATAATCTCCTAGAAGCTCAATACACATGTTCCAATGATCTTCCAATAATTTTATCCCATCCTTATAATAGTTTTCCGGAAGCTCTGCAAAATAACCATCTACGGCTGCTATGGCCTCTTCATTCGACGAAAAATGCTTTCCACTAAGGAATTGTTTGAGATTTCTGAAGAGATAGTAGTCACTGGGAGCCAAATCTGGTGAATTTTCAAGCAATTCGTACTTTAATTCTTTGAATTTAGCCATCGTCAAAACACTTTTGTGAGCAGGTGCATTGTCTTGATAAAAAATGATTTTTTTCTTCTTTAAACCAGGTCTTTTCTCACGAATTTTTTTCATCCAGCTGATCCAAAAGGCTGCAATAATATTCAGAGTTAATTGTTTTACCTTTCTGAAGATAATCAATCAACAAAATTCCTTTTGCATCCCAAAAAACTGATGCCATAACCTTCTTTGCTGATCGTTGTGCCTTCACCTGCTTTGGAGCTGAACAACCAGCTTCAGTCCACTGTAAACGTTTTTGTTTTAATTTAGGATCATGGTGGTAGATCCAAGTCTCATCCATAGTTATAAAACGACGCAAGAAGTCGGTTTTATTCGGTTTAAAACGCTCCAAATTACGCTGAGAAATTTGTTTTCGATCCAGTTTTTGTTAAATTGTTAATGCGTGCGGCACTAACTTTCCAAACAGATTTTTCATACGTTATTCTTCATGTAAAATATGGAGTACTCGTTCGTCTGAGATGCCTATGGCATTAGCAATTTCACGCTTGGTCAAACTTGGATCTTCACTAACCATATTATGTACCTGCTCAATGATTTCTGCTGTGGTTGCAGTTTTTGGTCGTCCTTCGCGTGGATCGTCTTCAAGGCTGGTTCAAAACTGGTTTAAATTCACCAGCCCAAAATTCGACGGTGAGTTTTGAAGGTGAGGACTCCTTATACACTTCTAACAATTGTTCATAAATTTCCTTTGCTTTTAAACTTTTCAAAACAAAGAATCTAATGACTGCACGATATTCAATTTTTTCCATATTAAAAAAAATCAATGACACGTCAACTTCAAATGGCTTGTAAACAAAGAAAGAATTGACAGAATGACTTGCAACTTTGAATGTGTTCTCAGGACATTTATACCAACTTGAGAAGAAAAAGTTTGGAGCTAGCAGTGCCATCTCTTGGTGAGCGCAGGAACTTTTCAACCAACCTGTATTTACTAATCGTAGTTCGAAACCTAGTCGCATTTAAAACCTTTTTCTCTATTTCATGATTTAACCCAAATCTCCCGGCGATTAGAAATAATAACTAATCGTATTTATAACCTTTTTTCCATATTACACGATTTCACCCGACTCACCTCCCAATTATTCTCGTGAGTTACTTATTAACCTAGTCGTATTGAGAACATTTTTCCTCATTTCATGATTTAATCCAAATTTCCTGGCGATCATTCTCGTGATTTACTTACAAATATTTACTAATCGTATTTAGAACCTTTTTTCCATATTACACGATTTCACCCAACTCAACTCCCAATTATTCTCGTGAGGTAGTTAGAAATATTTACTAAGCGTAGGTTTTGAACTACGCTTAGTAAATATTTCTCATATTTGGACCCTTTTCCAAGTTTCACGATCATCCTCGTAAGTTTCTTAGAATTATTTTTTAATCGTAGTTGGAAATCTACTTGTATTTAGAAGCTTTTTTCCTTTTATGATTTAAATCTTTCACTACCGCACGATTAATAAAAATTCAGATTTTTTTTTTTTTTAAATTAAGTTTTTTTTTTTAATTCGGAAAAAAGTTTAAAATTCTTGTATCCTTCAAAAGGAAGATATGTTCTGTGATTTTATGTCCCACGGAGTTTTTAAGCATCATAAAATGGATGTAAATATCTCATCGGTAGAGATATGATTTTTAAATTTTGCTGGAACACAACATAACTGGAATGTAACTTTACCCGAAGACCTCTAGATTCGAGCCGCACTAGCGGAAACTGCTTAAAATCGTCTCTATTCTCAATATCTATGGAGACAGTACGATAATCTCCATAGCTATTGAGACTTTTAAAGGAAGCAGATCTTTAACAAACCCAACCCATTTTTTTTTGTAAGAAAAGCAACACTCCGGAATTTCATCCTATTAATTAATAGTTTGCTTTATTTGGAAAGAGGATAGAGAAGAGATTAGAGGTGGTGAAAGATGATGGGCTTCAACTATGGTAATTCTAAGAACTGATGGAGATTTGGCGAGATTGTTGAAGTTTTTTAGTTCCGAAGGAGGACGTTGCAAATATGATTGAGAAATACTTTGAAAACTCATAAATAGTTTTTTTTTTCAAAATTTATGTTACCATCGCTGGGGCAATCCCCAACCCGCAACCTTTTATGTAACCGTCCAACAGGCTAACCATAACATCACAACTCCCACTAATTCTTTACATTATCTGCAATTTTTACATAGCATACTTCACATTAATTACATTGTTTACATTATTTCCATTACGAATACATACTTTATATTCTTAAAATTTTTAGTTTCTTACAGTTTACTGCCACTTTCTTCGCTTTTTTTTTCATTCGACTGTGTGCTAGAGTTAGCCATGTTCTGTCCGATATCTGCTTCGACTAGGATTAGGATTCCTGGAGTAATATTATTTTTAGTGATACGAGGGCGAATCAATAAGTCAGTAACTGAATGAAACACAGTTTTTTTTGCAAAAAAATATATTATTTTTCAATATAATCTTATTTTAGCTCAATACACTTAGTCCAACCTTTATAAAATAGGCATTTGTTTGATCATTAATTTCACCGTTGGTGCTAAATCTCTTTCCACTGAGCCATTTCTTTAGGTTTGGAAATAGGAAATAGTCAATAGGAATAGCCAACACCATATCGTGAATATTTTCGACATTTTCGGGTGTAATTGGCCGTCCAAAACGTTCAGCTTCATTTGTACTTGTGCGCCCACAACGAAAGTCAGTAAACCACTTTTTTACCATTGAAATCGATGGTGCAGAGTCCCCATAGTATTAATCAAGCTTTTCCTTGGTTTGATTGACGTTTTTTTCGAAATTCACTTTTTTCCATTTTTAAAAAATCCACGTGGTTGTATGTTTTAACTTGCTCAAAATTTGACAGTAGTCTATTAACAGGTACTTGATGGGAGCAGTGTTGTATTTCATATAACTACGAGGGAAGTTCGAAAAGTCACGGACTTTTTGATCCGTCCTCATATACAACATTTATGGGAAATATTATTGCAGTTTATGTATTTTTAAAATATTGTTCTATTTATATTGAATATTATTGTAATCGGAAATGGTATATCTGAAATTGGATCTTTTTTTATATTAATTTTACGTGCACTCTGCTCAAAATAATTTAAATAGTATTAAAGTTTTAAGCATTATAACTATATTTGCATATTTTATATTAATCCTTTTATTTATATAAAATACACTCATATTTAACCATCAAGTTTTTATTTGTAAAACACTTACATTTGTCATTCTATTTATTACTCTACCATTAACTATACTTATAGTACTTAATATTTCAATTGTGTTCCAGCAGATGACGTTTCAGTTGGATTTTCTTCTTTATCCTTTTTCTCAAGAACAAGATATTATTGCATTAATTATGTTAATGCTACAAACAGACTTTACTTGCATTATGTATATAATGTTTTTGTGTAACTCTAATAATTCTAATATATTTTTTGCGCTGTTTGAATAGTAAATAATTAAATGATGCTTAAAGCTATAATTTTAAATTCAACATTTAAATTATGAAGAAGAATAAATTTATATTTATTTATTTTAGGACCCCCTGAAGATATTTAAAGAATTATATTGAATAATTTTATTTTAATTCTAATTTATAGTAATATAATCCCTTTAAAATATTAAATTAAAGAAATTTTTAGTCTATCGTCATTTCTGTTGATAATTTTTATAACTCTAAGGTAGGTGTACATATCCAAAAGTAAGCTCAGTTGGATCCTCTATTATGGCGACAACACACATCACACAATATGGCGAAGTACTAAAAGTACGTACTTTGACAATTGAAGCAGATCCGCGAATAAAAAATTGAAATTGTTGAGAAAGAGAAAAAAAATCGTTTTAAAACTTGTAGGTGTATCCCAGTGACGACTGACTTCTTTAGATTGCATTTTGATAACGAAATCCTGCATAATTTTGCCTTATTTCATTTTTAAGTCATAAAAGAGAGTTATTCTAACGGTAATCTGGAAAAAACAGGTTTTGTAAAAATTGTCGCTAAAAACGTTATTCGCGGCTCATCCGCTTTAATTTTCTAGATTATTTGGAAATGAATGCCTAACATTGTAGCGGGCTTGTTCTGAGTACAAGTGATTTTGGGTTTCAATCGATTTTACTTCTACCTACAATGCAAGCTGTCCTCTAAAGACCAGGAGGACAAGAACAGACGTTCCCTGGTGTAATGATGGTCTGGCGAAGTTCAAAAAGGAAGCCAGAAGACTTATTAATAGAGCCAAGGGAACAGGTGATTGCATCATCTAAAAGGAGGCACTTATTGAATACAACTAGGAACTACGCAGTTCCAGAAGTCCGATCTCCTAGAAGCTGTGCGCCTTCAAAGGCTTTCACACAGGATCACATACATTTTCTTAGTACTCTCAAGAGTCTATATGATTCCTGTATTAAATCTCCCGATAAAACCTGCAAACCCTTGCAGGTCCAGATGGAATCTATTCGCGTCTGATAATTGTCGCGCAATATCTTAGAATATTTAGATTAAGAATTTTATTTGGTAATGCACAATGGCTTGGAAAGAGATCAAAGTGGTCTTTATACCAAAGGCAGTGGGAAATCCGAACGTCTGCTAAATCGTGCAGAACAATTAGTCTCAGTCCGTTTTTCCTTACATGAGCTTCAGTTCGCGTATCAACGGAATAAGTTTACCTACAACGCTGTCCATCGTGTGGTTAAGAAAAAAGAGAGGGAACTAGAGGCAAAGAGCATTGCCCTTTGTATTTTTATATTGATATGCAGGGAGCTTAGACAATACGTCCTACGGTGCGTTTAGGGCACACTTCTCTTGTTTTATTGTTAATTGAATTTTGGAGTTACTCCGTTCTTGTTTAATCACGTTAAGTATAGGAAATACTCGTAGAACAGTGAACGCAACCAGGGAGTTTTCTCAGGGCGGTGTTTTGTAACTATTACTTCCGGCATTGATAATTGAATAATTACTCGAGAGTCTGCAACAGGATCTGAACTTTAGTCATGCATGTTGGCAGGAAAGGAGGAGTAGGAAGATTAACCTGTCTTTGCCTGTTGGGCTCCCTGTAAAAAAGTCCATCGATGCATATTATACATTCAGACGTTTTTGGGCAGGACGTGCGCCTATAATGCCCTGCTGAATAATCCACTGCACGGGATACTTTCATGAGAAGACGAAGTGGCAGAGTTAGATCTAAATCAAAATCTTTCTGACAGTCAAACTGCACTTAGAACTCTAACGGCGTATAAAATGTTATCTGAACTGGTCATGGAGTTTAGGGCTCTCAATGGACGTGCTAAAAGCAACTAGTTTACACTAAGGTGAATTCCTGGCCATGAAGGGTACAGTCGGTAAGGGCTGACTGTCTAGCCAAATGCGGCGTCCGTCGACCTTTCATTGGCCCGGAACAATTCTATAGAGTATCCAAAGGGTATATTAGGGAGAGTCTTAGGTTTTGGAGGGAGTTTAAAACTTCCACTGGCTAACGTCAAACTAATATATTTATTTCTTTTTTCAGTGTGGGGTAGAGGTGACTTTTTACTACCCTACAGGACACTGTGGTCTCAGGTATCATCGGCACAAGTAGGGTCAATCGGGCACTATTATTTAAGAGTCCTAGGCCTTTTTGATGGGAGACTTAGGTATCTGGGTGACCGCTTCATGTCACCTTCGGACATGTGGATTACTACGGCTAACAGGGTTATGAGTTTTATTGCTAGATGGAATCTTTAGTGTTTCCTAAGCAGCACAAAAGAGCTATGCTAATCACAGTGCACATTGTTACTTGATTTAATCTAGTGCGCATACAAGTGCCATCCAAAATGGGTTTTTATGCGACTATAGATGATAAATTCAAAAGTATCTGTCGCAAATTTGGAAAATAATATCAAAAAAATAATTAAGCGGCATAAGAATTGATTTATCTTTGGGACTTGTGCTCATATGAACCATGTTCCCGATTTTCTCATAAATATACCTGGCACTATAAAAATTTCTAACTGATTTCAGTTATACCTTGTGGAATATACCAAAGTTAGTCAACATGCACGACTTTAACTATTTTACTCGTATTTAAATAACTTTACTTAATAAATATTAGACAACTTCAAAGGGTCGAAAAAATAGGCAGCCATTATTATAATCATCCATTATACCTATGTATCGCTATTTAACTAGAGGCTTTCTTTAAAGTATGCAACGATGTTTATAATAGAAATTACCCTTGAAGCATGTTATGATATTAAATATTAACTTAATCCTTAAAATATGCTACAAAAACAAATCTTTTTCTAGTTATATAAATATTTTTTTTTCGCACAAGTATTTGCATTGCGGTTTATTTCCTAGATTTATTTTATTTTCAACTCTTTTTAACCACTAAAACAACATTAATGCATTCTCCTAAACTATTTAATGTACAAATCGCATGAACTGACAAAGCTTTCTATGTACATAGTACTGTTTACTACAATATAAGGTGATGGGACATACCTCAATATAACATATATACAAAATTCTCAGCCTAACAATATCTAATTAAAAGAAACTTTAACTGAATATTAGTTTTGGGGATCCATGCTACAAGAGAAAAAAAAAACAGAATAATAAATATTTTTACTAACGAGTCATCGGGCGAAACTGCGGGAGTCTGTTTAGTTTTTCTAATAAAAATGTGTTATTCTTGGCCAAAAATTAAATTTTTCTTATAATTCAGAAGTTTTTCTGTATGATATGTGTTATGTTTCAGTCGTTTATCTGAATATTTTGAAATTGTTTTATTTTGAAACACGTTATATAGATTTGATTATAAAAGTTGTGTATCATAATGAAGTACACCACCACTCGAAAACCCATAGGATCCATTGTGATACCCTTTGGAAAAAGAAGAAGGGACACGTTTTATTAATCTTCTTCTAACTCATAACAGGTGAGTATTACCCCTTAACTTTATTTTTAGTTATTCTCATTTAACAAAATTCCTTGCATATCTTACGGCTTAAAAGCTTTAACAAAATTTATACGCTAACAATACATACAAATAAATATGTACATTACACTGGCAGTTTTTATGTATGCACAACAATTTTTATCTCTTGATTTTCAATTATCAATTATTATTGTACCATTAGGGGTAAAAGTTAAAGCCAAATTGAAGGTATCTAAACCCTGAACCGAGACGTTCAAATTTTATTTTTTTTTGTATTTTATGGCTTTTTCCGAAAACTGCATACAAATTTAGTAACTTTAAAGAAATATTACAAAAACTGTTGAAATAGCGCACAAATCAAATCAATCGATAATTCTGGAATCTCTGGCTATAACTAACTGGCTATAACTAGTTGGCTATAGCTAGTTATAGCCAGCCAGCTAGCTATAGTAAGCTAGCTTATAGCCAGCTAGTTATAGCCAGCTAGTTAAAGCTAGCATGTTATAGCCAGCTAGTTATAGCCTGCTAGCTATAGCCAGCTAGTTATAGCCTGCTAGTTATAGCCTGTTATAGCTAGCTAGTTATATCCTAGTTATAGCTAGCCAGTTATATCCAGCTAGTTAAAGCCTGCTAGTTATTGCCTGCTAGTTATAGCCAGCTAGTTATAGCAAGCTAGTTCTATAGAAACAAAAAGCTCCTATTTTTTTTTTACTTGAACTGATTTTTAAAAGCGGATTCAAAAACAAAAATAAAATGGGCTTACAAATTATTATTAAAAATTAATCAGTAAAATAAGTCTGCCAAGGGACATTTTCTTCATTAATTGAATCCTTTTTGAGTCCTACCCCGGCCACCCAGGTATCTGCCCCCCAAGTACCTGGCAACCCCTGGGTATCTGACCCAGGTACCTGACCTCCCATGTACCCGACCTACCCAGGTACCTGACCCCCCAGGTATCTGACTAACCCCCAGGTACCTTCTCCCCCAGATACCTGCCCACCACCAGATACCTGCCCATCCCCAGGTACCTGGCCCCCAGGTACCTGACCCCCTCGGGTACCTGTCCCCAGGTACCTGACCCCCTGGTACCTGATCCCCCATGTATATGATTTTAAAAATTTGACTGGCTCTCGTACCATACAAATTATAACTTTTGACGTCATAGTTTGCTTTTTAGAGTTCTTGGATTTTAATCATGTAAATTTTAAGCATGACACAATAATTTGCTTAAATTTTATGAAAATCCAAGGTTGAAAAAAAAACAGCCAGTCTAATGTATAATTTATATAGGGTGGCCCAACATTTGGTTACATTTTAAAGCATATATTATTTTGACGTCGGGGGACTTTCAAGACTCCGAAATTATGTACAAAGTCCATAAATATTTCCGTCTCTTGCGATATGTTTATAAATCTCAAATACAATTTATTTGAAATTTTAAACAAAATGACGGTCCACTCTGTAAATTGCTTTTTAAATTCTAAAATTTGTTTTTCTGTCGTAAAAATTTCTATTCTTTTATTCGCTGTGGAAGATTTTTGTGTTGTGTTACCGCCGGGCTATAAAAATAAAGTTAGTGTATAAAATCTGTTACAGTTAGGTCAGTGGCTTTTATTTTCATTTCATTTTGTCATGCATGTTACAACATGCATACATACATAAATAGCGTTTGTATATATGTACATATATAAAGCAGTTCATATTAGTCATTCAAATTTAAAAACTAGAAAAAATTTGATCCAGGAAATCTATTAATAAATGATTTAAAAAAAATCGTATACTTTATTTAGACTGAGCAAAAACTACATGATTTTGTATAAAAACTAGATAGTTTTTGCTCAATATATATATAGTTTAAGGATGTTTTTGATTATTTGCTAAGTTTGCTCTATGGATCACTTTTAATATTGATGTTGATCTTAAATGAATTTAAGAAAATCTAGGCATTTGATATTAAATGACTCATAGGCACGACTCATAATGTTCATGGCTTTTTAAAAATAAGAATTGTTTTTAAAACCACTTATTTACATGAATGCGCATGTACATTTCCGGGAAAATGTTTTAGATGCAGTACTAAATGCTTTTATTGTACAAATGTCATTTATTCAAAACTAGCAAATTTGTAAGCTTGTGAAGTAAAAATAAAAGATTACGAAATTTGTTTAAGAGGAATCCTAATGGAAAACAATAATTAGAAAAATGTAGTATTTTTCAAAACCAACTACCGTCTAACCTCTATTTAAGCCACTTTTGGGACTGATGTTTTTCATTTGAAAACATTTTCTGGATATCAAACACACATTCTTTAGGATTTCCCTTTTTAAATAAATTTATTTGTTCTTTTCGTAGGGGATGTTTCAATTTAAAATTTCAGATTTCTAGCTTAAAGAGTTTTCACAGGTCATTAATGACACTTTCACCTATTTGGCCCAGTTTTTATCAGGCTTTATTTGAAAATTCCTAAAAGTATCTCTTCAGTAAATAACACAAGTCAACAAATCAAAATAAAAAAAAGGTGCTGAGATATTGTTAGTGGTTTTGTATCACCACAAATATTTTGATTTTTTTTTTCTACGTGTAGTTTTGGATCTACTGTCAGTTTTGAATATTGGTTATGATCAAAACTTTCGTGCTTGGATTTTTAGTCTTATCGATTCATTTCTATAAATAAATTGATATTAATACCATGTCCTTGTCGCGAAGACTATTGACCCAAATGGATTTTGTTACATTTGGGGTGAATACACAGTTAAAAAGTTCAGAAAACCTGTACTGATTTTGTAAAAAGTGCTCATCTTTCTTAGTTTAAAATGAAATTAGAGACGTAGACAAGCCGTGGATACCACAAGTTGTGTGTAAAATACGCTATGAACACTTGAGACAGTGTGTCAGTGGTCAAAGAAGCCGTATGAGATTCGGAGTGCCTATGCAATGGAAAGAACCAAAAAATCACTTCAATGACTGTTACTTCTGTTGTGTAAGTTTAAGAGGCGTTAACGTTAAAAAAATGATTTATTCTGATTTAGAATCGACTAGAAGACCCTTACCACATTCAGAGAAAGAACCTGTTCCAACATTTTATTCAATACATGAACCATCATTTGAAAAAGATTTTAATGAACAAATCTTTAATGAAATAAGTAGTGACAGTGATTTCGAAGGAATAGCGTCTACACTAAAAAAAAAGACATGAACTAAAATGTAATCAAAAATTTTTTTCAAAATACTTAAATTGAGGACAATTTATAGTCCTCAATTTAAGTAAAATTTTATTAAAACTTAGAAAAATTTTCTTAAAAAGAATAAAAATTCCTAAGTTTGAGAAAAAATAGTTTATATACTCAGAAATAGTTCATATTTTTCCTAAGTAATATTTCTTAATTTTAGGGGAAAAAACCAAGTCAATTAAATAAAAATTTATCAATTTTAAGAAAAAACTTGTTAGTTTTAAGAAATTTGCTTACTCAAATGTAATAAATTAAGTTTAGTTAAAAAAAACATTAGGACATAATTTACTCCCATTTAGGTAAAAAAATTTCTTTAACTTAAATCGAGACAGTACTTGAACTTAATGTGTGTTCATTTTTTTTCGCGAGCAGTAAAATTAACTAAATTTTAGAAAGCCATTTCTAAATTTAAGTATACCACTTTTGTTCGAAAACGTTTTTTGTTCGAACACGTTTAAATTATTTTTAATATTCTATTCCAAACAAAAAAAAAAACAATTAAAAAAAAAACAAAGTAGTTAGTTTTCGTAATTTCTACGAAAAAATATTATTAAATAAAAGAAATTAAAGTAACCATTTCAAAAAATTATCGTGCATGATTGTAATTTTTGGTGCGTGATTCAAAAAAGGCTCACATGCCCATCTACAATCTATAATTAACTACAAAAAGGATCTGACTTTCTCACAATTGATTACGTTTCATGATATCCTGCAGTACATTTTAAAAAATATTTCAAGCTACTTGAAGTTCAATGTTAAAGACTGTTAATATTAGAGATGGGTATGTGAGCCTTTTTTGAATCACGCACCAAAAATTACAATCATGCACGATAATTTTTTTAAATGGTTACTTTAATTTCTTTTATTTAATAATATTTTTTCTTAGAAATTAGGAAAAGTAACTACTTTGTTTTTATTTTATTGTTTTTTTTTTTTTGGAATAGAATATTAAAAATAATTTAAACGTGTTGGAACAAAAAAACGTTTTCGAACAAAAACTGAATTTGGAAATGGCTTTCTAAAATTACGTTAATTTTACTACTCGCGAACAAAAAATGAACACACATTAAGTTCAAGTACTTTCTCGATTTTAGTTAGACACATTTTTGGACTAAATAGGAGTTAATTATGCCCTAATTTTTTTTTAACTAAACTTAATTTTATTACATTTAAGTATGCAATTTTCTTAAAACTAAGATGTTTTTGCTTAAAATTAATAAATTTTTATTTAATTGACTTGTTTTTTTCCTTAAGTCAAGAAATATTACTTAGGAAAAATATGAACTATTTCTGAGTATATAAACTATTTCGTTTTTCCTCAAACTTAGGAATTTTTATTCTTTTTAAGAAAATTTTTCTAAGTGTTAATAAAATTTTACTTAAATTGAGTACAATTTATAAACTATTTTGAAGGAAATTTTTTATTACATTTTAGTTCATGTCTTTTTTTGAGTGTGGCCCCTGTTATCAATTACCACGTTATGCCAACGCATAACTGCCCTCACTGAGGATTTGCTGACATTTATTTGATAGTGAACGTTTTTGCTGGGATACTTTTCATAATAAATTTTAACGACTTCTTTTACCTTTTGATATTCATAATTCATAACATAAAGTAAAGAATAATCATGAATTCTTAGAACATCAACAAACTCTTTTATTATTTTAAATAAAAATTTCTGCTAATGCTTTTTATTTACATTGAAAATTTTTATTTAACAAAAAAATATTTTGTATTAGTTATTGGTCATTTTTGTATTCTTGTATTTAATTTTCACTAGCGAAGAATAAATAAAATCAAATTGCTGCACATTTCCGTTGATTTTTCTCATTCATACCAGTCATCATAGAGCATTGATGTCATTTCCGTTTCAATTGTCCCCAATGAATGGTGACACCAGTTGTGTTTCTACCATAACGAAATCAATGACAAATATTTACTAAAGTGATTTATATGAAATATGAGCAACATAAATGAATGAATGTGACTGAAGTGGAAAAGGGGAGGGGAAACTAAGAACATTTACAAAAAAAAAAAATATATATGTGGTTGATAGGTACATATAAGTTTGGAAAGTGTTGCTAAAACTACTATTTAAACTTGGGGTAAATAGAAAAAAAAAACAAAAATCAAAACTACAACGATAAATGTAACTTCAACTTCTTCAAACTACTCTACTCAAACACTGCTATTAAACACTATGGGATAAAATTTAAAAGAAAACTTAATAAAACTTGTAATTCACTTAATAAAACTTGTAATGATAATAAAATGTTTCATAAATATGTTCAAAAGTTTAAAAAGGAATATAATTAATTAAGCTTTTTATACATTTAAGTATTTTTCTCACAACAATCACAATTAAATTGTTTTTTTTTTTAAATATATTTTAAATATTTGCGAGTTTTATTAAAAAATACCTTTGATATATTTTAAAACTTTAGCATGATTGTGCCTATATAAGACAATGCTGATATATGGTTTATAAAAGTTCAAAAATTAAGGATTAGGTACTTTATACATATTGCAATGACTGTTCAAACATACATTTTTTTCTAAAGTTTGTATACAAACCATTTGCTAACAAAGGAAATTGAAAACAAACTTCTTGTTGTCGTTTTTAAGTACTTCTTTAGATGAAAAAAAAAACGATTTTTCAATGCAATTCTAAACATACGATGGGGGAGATGAATAATACTCTAACACTCACACTCCAGCACAAACACTCATAATAATCCATACACCCAAAAAAAAAAAAAAAAAATAACTAGAATTAAGAAATTTTAACTTATTTGGGGGAAAATTGAAATAAAAGCGGCGCCAAAGACAATTTTTACCAATATTTAATAAAATTTTCCTTGAAATTAAGAAGTAAAAATTTACAAAAAATTTGGTGAAAATTTTTAAATTCCCTCTTAATTAATTCATATATCATATTAAATTTTTATTTTATTTTAAGTTTATTAGATATTTTTTTTACCAAAAACTAGAACTCTCTAAAAATAAGAAAATATTTTCTTACCAGAAGTTTAATAGCACTTCTTTTAAGTGAAAGTTATCCTTATCCTGCTTCTATGGTAAATGACTTTCACTCATTGAGTAAGTATTTTCCCTGCTTTTAACAAGCATTTTGCTACACATTTTTGTCTTTAAATTAAATTGAATTATACTAAACTCATGTATCTAAAATATAAATTGAATTTCATTAGCAAAAATGAAAACCGATTAATATTTTGAAACGTAATAAATTGTGACAAAGTCAGATACTTTTTGTAGTTAATTAATGGTTATCCTCGAGAGAAGTACAAAAAAGGACGCCCCAAGTGACACACGACATCTATGACTAAGGAAAACTGGGGGTCCTTTGTCTTCTTAAATTAACTAATTTAAGGAAATTGTTGCAGAAATACAAAATATCACAGTTACATTTCTTGTTATTATTGGAAAATGGAAAAATGTCATGTTTATTTTATGGCATTTTTAGCTTCAACTTTAATTGATATAAACGAGTACGGATCAATAAGTCCGTGACTTTTTGAACTTCCCTCGTAGTTATATGAAATGCAACACTGCTCCCATCAAGTACCACCTGTTAATAGACTACTGTCAAATTTTTAAGGAGTTCCGTGTCTGGGGGTCCTTTGTCTTCTTAAATTAACTAATTTAAGGAAATTGTTGCAAAAATACAAAATATTACAGTTACATTTCTTGTTATAATTGGAAAATGGAAAAATGTCATAAGTTTATTTTATGGGACTTTTAGCTTAAACTTTATTTGACATATACAAATTTAAACTTTTTTATTATTGCGTGAAAAAAATCGTTCGATAAATATAAAGTTTAATAAGCGCAACGTCAATTATAGGAGAGCCATTATGCCGTAATGTATAAAATGAGCCTGTTATATTTTGTATTGTAGTCAACAAACAAAATTGTTACATAAAAGCGCAAATTCGAAATTTTTAACATTTTGCTAATAAAACTTTAAAAAAATATTTTATGCTACTTTAAGTTCAATGTTAAACACTATTAAGATTAGAGATGGGCATGTGAGCCTTTTTGAATCACGCACCAAAAATTATAATCATGTTACTTTAAATTGGTTCCTTTAATAATATTTTTTCTTGGAAATTAGGAAAATTAATTAGTTTGTTTTTAATTTATTTTTTTTTTAGAATAGAATATTGAAAATAATTTCAACGTTTTTAACAAAGTAATCCTATATCAAATTTTATTATTTTTTAAAAATTAGAAAACTTTTACTTGAAAAAAATAATATTTTATTAAAATTTTTAAAATTTATCTGAACTAAGTTGCATGAAAATTTTCCTTAGAAATAGTTAATCAATTTCTAAAATCAGATAAATTTTCATTGTTACATAGGAAAAAATTTATTACTTTTTGTTTTTAATTGTCTGAACTATTTTTTTCTTCAAAATTAGAAAGTGGTATACTTAAAAACTGAATTTGGAAATGGTTTTCTAAAATTTAGTTAATTTTACTGCTCGCGAACAAAAAATGAACACACATTAAGTTCAAGTACTTTCTCGATTTAAGTTAGACACATTTTTTTAACTAAATGGGAGTAAATTATGTCCTAATTTTTTTTTTGTGAACTAAACATTTGAGTATGCAAATTTCTTAAAACTAAAATGTTTTTTCTTAATATTAATAAATTTTTATTTAATTGACTTGTTTTTTCTCCTAAAATCAAGAAATATTACTTAGGAAAAATATAAACTATTTCTGAATATATAAACTATTTCGTGTTTCCTCAAAATTAGGAATTTTTATTCTTTTTAAGAAAATTTTTCCAAGTTTTAATAAAATTTTACTTAAATTGAGGACAATTTATAAACTATTTTGAAGGAAATTTTTGATTACATTTTAGTTCATGTCTTTTTTTTTTGAGTGTAGTTTTATTATATTTAAGTATGCAAATTTCTTAAAAATTGATAAATTTTTATTTAACATAATAGTTTTTTTTTTTCCTAAAATCAAGAAATATTACTTAAAGAAGGTATGAACTATTTCTGAGTATATAAAGTATTTCGTTTTCTCCCAAACATAGGATTAATTTTTAATTTATGTCTCTTTTTTGAGTGTACTTCTCCAGCACATGCTCTTATAATAATCCATCCAAAAGATTTGGTTATTTTGACATAGTGAAAAGTTTTGTAATATATTCAAAATAGTAACAAATTCTTATTTCTATGTTATAACACATTTCACGAAATTTTATAAAAATACTAAAAATATTTGTAAAAATATGAATATTTTGATAAAATGCAAAATAATTTTGTGCATAAATGGAACTTTGTATTATTTACGAAATTAGTTAACTTAAAAAAGTTTTTACCATCAGTATGAAAATTTTGTGATATTACAATTTTTTTATATTTTATACCAAAAATAATTTACGAAATTATGTTTGTATTATTTACAAAATTTACAAAATTTATAAATTTATGAAATTTATTATATACGAAAATTTTGTAATATAAACAAAATATTTGTATACTGTACGAATATAAATTTACGAAAAATATATTTGTATTTTTAGGCAGGAATTATTATGAGTGTAGCAACAAACATTGCATGTAATGCAAACAAATATTATTTGATGTTTTATTTTGTTGCCAAAGTGTGTGTGTAATGTAAGTGTTTGCATAGTTTTTTACTTAATGTTTAGTTTTTCACACTTTCATCTCTTTAGTATGATGCTTTTCATTGTAATGTAAGTATTTACAATTAAAATTGAGTTTAAATATTTGTATTATTTGTGTTTCCGGTGGTAGACAATTTTGGTAGGAAACAAAATGTGTATATAATACTAAAAGAAAAGGGGTTGATTCACTCACTTTTTCATAACTATTGATGAAACTTATAAACTTATAAATATTAATGAAACTTCATCATGAATATGAAAAAAGTTCTGGTGGAAATTTCGTTCAACACTCAGAAAAAAAAGTTAGTAGAAAAATTTGTAAACGGTTTTCAATCCCACTCTACTATTTTTGTACTGATTTTTAGTAAAAAATTATTATTTAGCAAATCTTTTTGCTATTTACATTTTACAAATTACAGAATGTTTACAGAATATTTATAAATTTTTGTTGCTAATTTCAGAAATCATTTTTGAAAACCGATTTGCTAAAATTAGCAAAAAATTTTACTAATTTTAAAAAAGTGGATATTGAAGGAAAAGTTATTTCTAATTAAAACTTACACCTACAAACTTAAATTTCCTTAAAATGGTACATATATTTAAAAAGTTATCCAAAGTGAAGATACCGATTCATGTCTAAAAAGAGGACATCCACTTAAAATAGAACTAAAAAGGTTTTTTAGTTCTAAAAATCCACCCTAAAAACAATTAAAATTTAACATTAAAAGTAAAAAATAAATTAAGTAAAAAAAAAAATTGACCAAAATATTTTTCAAAACAGAAATTACTAAATTAAAACAAAATGATTAATTCGTTTTTTGAAAAATATAATCAAAATTTTTTATGCTCGATAAGAAAAATAAATTCAAAGCTTTTTACTAATATTAATAATATTTAGTAATTTTTTTTGCTGATTTTAGCAAACAGATTTTAAATTTCACTTTACAAAAAGTCTACTAAAATTTAGTAGCGGCTACTAATTTTTCTACTAATTTCATTGTACTACACGTCAGCAGACATGTGTTGCTAAGATTAGCAAAAAATACTGCTGGGCTCAAATTAGCAGAATTTCCCGTAATAACAGAACAATTTTCAGTTGTCATTACAGACTTTTTTTGGTGAGTGAAGGCATAGACAGGATATTTCAGGATACTCAAAGATACGTAAGGGGATGACCTTCGTACGGCACACGTCCTGGCTTAAATTAAAATAGAATTGGCTAATAAGTTAGAAGGGTTTCCGTCACACTTCCTTGAAATGTCGTTCAAGGACACAGGCAGGATATTCACAGGACCTTAAAGAATATTTACATTACCTTCAAGGATATTCGCAGGAAATTCAAGGATATTCACATAGTCTTCAAGGATATTTGGAGGACCTTTAAGGATGTGACTTTTAAGGCGCACGTCCATATCTGGACTAGTCCTCAAGAGCTAGAAAGGGCGAGAGATTAGTAAAATATTACCTTCTTGACGCATTCACGGCTGCAGACAACTGACCCAGGTTTGTTCGATGCTCTGCTTTATATAACCCGAAAGGCAGCAAAATTTAGTTGTCGGGTTTTTCATGTGGAAATCTGTTCGTGTAAAATACAATATGTCTCCATTTTTGTCTTATTAGCCCATTTTGTAGCACTCATCAAGTCCATGGGAATTTTTTCACTAAATTTGGTAGAAAGATGTAATGGTTTCTCAATTAGCGTTTTTTTTTTGAAGCTGTTTTACTTGTATCGCTATCTCTAGTGGTGGAATATCCTACATCACTACGTGGTCAGGGTATAATGAGTTTATGGCGATGTTTTAAACTACCAATAATAGTATAACAATCGACTTAGAATCAGTTTCTGATTCGATTTAACGATATTCGTCCGTTAGTGTGTCCTTGTTAAACCTTGCAATTTAACAACTGGTCCCAAATACAAAGAATTTGGTTAGTATCCGATCACAATCACGCCTCCAAACATGAATAAAATTTAACTATTCTTGGACTTATTTCCCATATTGACACGACATCCAAGTATTTTTTTAAATGAACACCTTAATTAAACTACAGTTCGGGAATATAAAGCCATTGGTATGAAATTAAGTACGTTAGTTTCTGCTAGCCTAGGGAAGAATCCTATTGAATTTGATTAGAATCGTTTCATTTTCAGACCCACCTCTCATTGAAAGATAATTTTTGATTAAAATTTAGACTTAGAAAATCCTCGATATCTGGTTCAAATTTAGGTTGTGATTATTATATAGGACCACAAATCCCGCGAATATCTTTTGAGGTCCTATAGATATCCTTCGCGATCCTGAGAACATCCCTGAACGAGTGAAGTTCTGCAAACACTCTCTGAGATCAAGTGAATGTCCTTCGAGATACTGTGCATAACCTTTACGGCACTGTAAGTATCATTCGAGGTCCTGCGAATACACTTTGAAGTCCTGTGAATATCCCTTAAATTCCTGTAAATATTTTTTGAGGTGCTGTGAATATCCTTCGAAGTTCTGCGAATATCTTTCGAAATTTTGCAAACATTCTCTGAAATCATGTGAATATCTTTCGAGGTTTAGTGA
The DNA here is from genome assembly GCA_949748255.1 of Eustalomyia histrio. Taxonomy (NCBI): domain Eukaryota; kingdom Metazoa; phylum Arthropoda; class Insecta; order Diptera; family Anthomyiidae; genus Eustalomyia; species Eustalomyia histrio. The sequence goes on from OX456524.1 coordinate 33,969,429, forward strand.
ATATCCTTCGAGATCTTGTGGACAATCTTTGAGGTCCGATGAATATCCTTCGAAGTCCTAAGAATATCGTTTCTGTATCTATCGAGGTTCGTGGAATATCCTTCAAGGCCATGTTAATATTTCTGGAGGTAATGCAAACATCCTCTGAGAGAATAAGAATATTCTTCTAGATTGGGTAAATATTCTTCGAGGTTCTAACTTAAATGTTTTCTTCAGAAGCAAGACAACCTGTGCGTATCATTATAACGATGCAATCCATATACATCTTGTTTTGAGTTGAGTGTGTGTCAGGTGTGTTTCATATTTAATTAACATTCTTTGAGTATGTGCCGTCCATAGGTCACTTCCTGCGAAGATCCTTTCAGCGTGTTTAGTGCTTAGGTCAACTCCTACATACATCCTTTGGGTGGTAAGTACTGTTTTGATTTAGTTAAACCGAAAACAAATTTTTTCAGCCATTATCAAGTTTATTAACATGAATTTGTGGGAAAAACTTTTCTTTGTATAAAATTTTGGCCTTCGTTGAAATAAACCAAATGTCCTGTTACAAACTGGTAGAGGTGATCCACATCTCCATACAAAGGGTTTCCGCTTTTTTCTCTCTATTTCTCAGATTTCCATTGTAACTAGATGTAAAACAATAAAGTTTATAACGTCACTAAATTGAACAAGTTTTGGTGACGATCCTTACCCTTGCAAGCTTATTCCAGCTAACGGAAATAAACTCTTCGTTGCAAGGTATATCAAACATAACATACACTTCTAAAAAACTATTCAAATATTTATTTAAGTCTTTAGTAAATGTTAGATTAAAATATAAGTTATTGTCGCCCCGGAAGGCTAGTTGGTAGCGTGCTTGTTTATCAGTATGGAGGTCGTGGGTTTGATTCCCACCAAACGCTCCGGTTTGTTTACGATACAACGAACGATAGCATTCGTTGCTAGTTAACGATAAACGTATTAGGATATAATTTGTAATTATATGTTATGATTAATATAAATATAAAAAAATGCTAGTTAATATTAGTTAAATTTTGAGAAGATTATCCCGCCTACTTCGCCCAGAGCTGCTAATACACCCTCACATCGGCAACATCATACTTCGGCACACTTCGGCCGGCATCATCGTACTTCTTCAAGAACGATGAAAATCGCAGTGTTACAGTCAATGGAGCAATGCACCGTGCGATGATTACCTAGTTTTTTTTGCCCAAAATAAAAGAATTGGATTTGGTTGATATGTAGTTTCAACAAGGCGGTGTCACATGCCACACGGTACGCGATACAATCAATCTATTAAAAGGCGACTTTGATGAGCAATTAATCTCACGTTTTGGAGCAGTCAATTGGCTGCCAAGATCACGCGATTTTATCCCATTAGACTATTTTTGTGGGGATACGTGCCAGCCACAATTCCAGCCCTGTAAGACAACATTACAGCTCCCATTGGTGAAATAATGGCCGAAATGCTGGCAGGCATTCATTTATCGCCCCAAATAAACATTTTGTTCACTTTTGCAAATTTGGTGTGCTTTAAAAAATCACCCTTTGTTTTCCGTTACAATTCATATTCAACTGATATTATTCACAAATCAAACCCACTTATTTCCAGGTAGTTAAATCATCCTAATTCTACCAAAATAAGTATAACATTTCAATTAGCTTTGTTGCCTTTCGGGCAATTGCTGTGTTGTTGTTCATAAACAGCAGCCCCCAATTAATAATATGAAAAATTGCAGTATGGAAAAGTTAATTGAATATTTATGATAAGGCAAAAATTATTGCTTAATAGATTGAAAAATTACAAATAAACAAACACACAGGCAAGGCAACCAATATGGCTTTCATCTACAAAAAAGAACAATTGTATTGGATAATATTTAACAAAAAGGATCATAAGCTAGTGGTGGAGGAGGAAGGTAAGTCGAATGTACATTAAAGAAAAATAAAAAAATTCTGTACCATAAAAATTGTAACAATAACTAGATGAATAACTGTTTGTTAAAATGGCTTACTTACTTGAAAATATCCCAGCAAAAACAGGCATTACCCAAGAATTAAGCGAGGAAGTAGCACACAAAGGGTTTGACTAGCGATATCTCAAAATTCATTGGTGGTCATTACCCCCTCGCATACAAAAAATGTGAGAATAATGAGCTACCAGCATAGTTATGCACTCTTAGTGAAGGAATAAGTGATTACTCACAATAGTAAAACAAAACGTCATGACACGCAATGATTGAATTAGTGGTTATGCAGGAGTTATAAAGGAAGTGGTGACTCTTGAAAAGTCTTAAATTTAATAATACTATAAGGATTTATAACTTCATTAGCTTCCCTGAGGGAAAAGGATCTACCCCTGGACACGTTACGTGACCGGTTCATTGTGATAGAGACCGGTCACTTTCACATGGGCTTGTCCTAAGAGGGGGTCAATTGCCCTCTGTCACATGTCACAGGACTGGTCTAACATGTCATAACTTTTAAATCGGTCACGTGGTAGGTACTTTAGGTCCCCTTTTCACCTATCTCGTGATATGTATTTTCGGTTACGTTCCAGTTTTCACGGGAGAGGTCCCAATTCGAAACTGACCCCTTTTTTCTGGCAGGGATTTTACGGCGTGACTCATTATATAGGGTTAATTTTTTCTTAACCCTTTCATGTACGAAATTCTCTTTTGGTATGTCGCTATTAAAAAAAAATCATAAATAATATAAAAAGAACAGAAAATCAGAATCGATACTTTGTTCCCCAATTACCAGTAAGTCATTATTATGCAAATACATATAAGTACTTTTATAGCCCATTGGCAGTTAGTCATTATTTTATGTATTAAAGTAATGCAAATGGTAATCACCAATAATTACATGCTAGTATATACCAGGGCGGATCAATAAGTCCATGACTTTTCGAACTTCCATCGTAGTTATATGAAATACAACACTGCTTCCATTAAGTACCACTTGTTAATAGACTACTGTCAAAGCTTGAGCAAGTTACGTCAATTACTTTGCGTTCAACAGCTGTTCAAAACATACAACCCCGTGGATTTTTTTAAAAATGGAAAAAAGTGAATTTCGATTGCTCATTAAACATTTTTTTTTGCGAAACAAAACCGTCAATCAAACCAAGAAAAAACTTGATAAATACTATGGGGACTCTCGATTTCAATGGTAAAAAAGTGGTTTACTGACTTTCGTTGTGGTCGCACAAGTACAAATGACGCTGAAAGTTCTGGACGGCCAATTGAGGTCAATACACCCGAAAATGTCGAAAAAATCCACGATATGGTGTTGGCCGATCGAAGAGTAAAAGTGCGTGAGATTGTTGACGCCATAGGCATTTCATATGACAGTGTGGTTTCGATTTTAAATGATCAGTTGGATTTAAGAAAGCTGTCTGCAAAATAGGCGCCGCGTTTGCTCTCAATTGACCATAAACGTAATCGTGTGACAACTTCAAAGGATTGTTTGTGACTATTTCCTTTTTCCAAACCTAAAGAAATGGCTTAGTAGATTTAACTCCAACGATGAAATTATCGATCAAAAAATGCCTATTTTATGGACCTCGAAAAATCCTATTGTGTGGAAGGGAAACGGAAATTGGAGAAACGTTGGACTAAGTTTATTGAGCTAAAAGAAGATTATGTTGAAAAATATTTTTTTTTTTGCAAAAATAACTGTGTTTCATTCAAAAAGTTACGGACTTATTGACCCACCCCCGTATATATGGCAATAACCTGTCATTACCATATTTTTACTGGGATAATTTAAATGAATGCGAAAAAATTTTTTTATTGAATGTAAATTGTATACGAAAAATATGAAACATCAGTACGAAATTTTTTCACTCAAACCAATTTTAGCAGACAGCAATTTTGATTCGAATGGAATTTTTTATAATACTTATTTACGCTTAATGTATATTTATCCATTTGAAATCAATAATATTATGTTATAAGCTGTCCCACATAAAAAGGAACACTCCATTTTGTTTTGGTATTTTCCACTGATGATCATGAGAACGATGATGATGATGATAAAGATGTAATGAAAATAAAAGAGCAGCTGAAATATATTTGTACAATGTAAAACCAAACAATTGTCTGTATATTTCATTTCATTTTTAACTATACGCACATATTGGCACAGTGGGATTTTTTTTATTAAAAATGTGAATTTAGTTTTAAGAGGTTAAAAACTTTTATTTAAAATAAAACACATAAAGACTTAAGAAATGATTTATTTTAAATTTTTATTTCATTGCTTATTATTTGACATTTAGTATTAAAAAAATAATTTAGGACGCAACCACCATTTTTAATGCGCAATCGGAAGGACCAATTTTTAATTTTAAGTTACAGCCCAAAATTTGTTTATTTTTCATCATGACAAAATAAACTTTTTCTAATGATTTTTCAGATAATCTTGATAAAAAAATTACCTTTATTAATAATGACTTTCATTTGACACTTTATTTGTATTGCAAATGTATGGCAGTACAAAAAATTACGCCATTTACAGTCTAAAAAACAAAAAAAAAAAAATTAAGCACTTTTGCTTATAAATTAGTCCATACAAGAGAATGAATTTTAATGATAAGACTTAAGTATCCAAATAATTAATTGCCATTAAATATACTTTTAATTAGAAAAAGTTTTTTTTTAATTTCGTAAGTTTGTGTTTTATTTTATATAAAAGTTCTCAACCACTAATACAAACATCCTTACCAAGGGAAAGTATGTCAACCTAAACACTCCAATTTTAATAAAATTTGAAAATGTGATAGATAAAAGAGAACTAAGAACAACCAGCCGCACTTTTTTGGACACCTTGTGGATCTAGGGGGGGAAGAAATTCGGACGCTTTTGAATATAAAAACTGCATAATTATAATATATTCGTCAAATGAAGATGTTTGATTTTTATATTCCGATATTTTAGCATAGGGTCAAGTAATTCCAAAAAGTACCAAAATAGGGCTTCACGAAAAATTTGTTAAAATCCAAAATAACACGAATATCGAAAAGAAAAAGAAAATAAAATATGTGAAATTGGTGACTAAAGCAATATAAATTTCCATATAAAGTACACAGAGATATTGAAACTTTTACAACAGCAAATTCAAAAATGTTCAAATAAAAAGTTTTCAAAAAAATCTAATAGTAACACATTAGCATATAGTACTTGAGTTTAAATAATTTATTAATAAAAAATACCCATTTTGAACCCCAAAAGACGACACAGATAAATCTTACATTTTTTTAAAACATATGAAAATCTTTTAAAAATCGGAGTGTTTAAGTAGGGAATCTTTGCTTATAAGAGAATTTTTTCGCTAAAATGTGCTATTAAATTTACTGATTTTGCAGTTAGCTTAACTACACGAACTGTTTAAAATAAAGGCATTGTTAGGTAATTCTAAATGAAATAATAGATTACACTTTAACTGCAATTGCAGTTAATTCCACAGAAATAATTCTCTTACAAGGAAAGTTCCCCAAACTAAACATACTCGGAATGTTTAGGAAATAAAATAAAAATATTGAAAAAACTGTTAAAATTAACGTTAAAATTGAAAGAAGAAATTAAAAATTTAATTTTGAAAAAATTTAGATCAACTTTTTACTTTAATTGGGTATATTTCTGCAAGAGGGCGCGTTAAGATTCGCGGTGAAAACCGAATTTTATGTTAATCGGTTGTGGTAACCGAAATTCTGTTGTCACAGACAAATTTATTTTGCCTCAACTGATTTTAAACTGTCCGAACACAAAAAATTTAATTAGTAATAATTTCATCTAAATGAAATAACCTTTTAGAAAAATAAATATACCATATTTTTCTGTAAGAAACTTTTACTGTGGAACGAAAAAAGTCTTGGTAAAATTGGACCTAATCCCCATATAAACTCACTTCTCGGTTTCGGGTTAGTTCAACATTTTTTAAGTCCTGTCTCTACAGTATGTACCTACAAACGGGTTCGAACATTTTTCCGTGTGTTCAAGCATTCGCCCTAACTAAAAATATTACGAAATCCGCGTGAATTAAAGTCAAATGAATTTTTTCAGATTTGTCTTTATATTTTCCGCCATTTTCATAAAAAAGCGAATTAGTACACTCAGAATATTATGTATTTAACTGTTTGTAGTTTAATAAAAAAGTTTTCCGTTCCATTTAAAAATAAAGGACCATACATTTATTTTTCAAAGAAATATCTATATTAACTTTTTTTAAACATTTATTCGAAATAATTTACTATCATTTACCATTTTTTTCAGTTTCATTTATTTTTATCATTTGTTTAAAATTTAATAAAAATTTACCCACAAAACGGAAACTTGTGGTTTATTTGTGTCCGTAACAGTTATTACAAAAAATGTTGACATTTATTTTTACTGATTATATCTTTTGTTTCTTACGGATGTGTCAGTTGATTAATTAACATTTAAAAATAAATAACAATAGGCATTTAATTTAAATGAAAATTAAGTACACCGGTTTTTAAATGAAATATAATTTCTTTTAAATGACATTTTCTGTTATTTTAACTTACAAACTATTTTAAGTGTAGGTTCCCGAAGTTTGACCGAAATTATACTTTGTGCACACAGAAAAAAAAGATTCATCATATTTATTGAATACTTTTTAAATAAGATAAAAATTATTACAGATTTTCGTAGACCTGGCCCAAAACCAATATTGAAGTGTGTTGGTTAGATTGTACCAGAACAATAACTTCGCCGTACACCTTCGAATCTAAATTATTTTTGCAAGCCAGTCTCAATTTTTTTGCCAAATGTAGGGGACTTCTTTTTAATTTTTTCGTTATAACTTTATATTTGCTAAGGAAGCATTTCAATAATTTCAGCAGAATAATTTTATTTTTTTTTGCGAACGTAGGGTTGCATTTTCAAATTATTTATCAGGATACTTGAGGTCAATGGACTTTGGAGCAAAGCATTGAAAAATTTTAAAAGGCGACACCTACATTCGGCAATTTCTTTTTTTTCGAAATTACCTTGCAAAAAGAGGTTATATTGGAAAGTGTACTGATTTTTTTTTGTAAGGTGATACTGTCTAATTTTGATACTTCTCAAGTCTAAAAATTGCATCCGTTTTGCAAGATCTCTCTCAGTTTTGGAAATATTTGTCATTTAAAATTTTTTTTGGTAGTTTTATTTAAATAAAAAAAACTAGCAACACCCTCTTAAGGGGGTTGAGGAGAGGTGAAAAGTGGTGAAGGATGGTGAAAGATGAAGGGTTCCAAATATGGCAACACTGTAATTGCGCGAGGTGATAAATTTTAGGACGGGTTTTCCATCTGATGGAATGTTGGCGAAAATTATTGAAGTTGTCGCCGCCGGGGATCGAACCCACAACCTTCTGAGTAACAGTCCTACCACAACACCTACCGAAAAGTCTCAAATGTAAACATTTAAGATAAAAGGGAGAATTTGAGATTTTTGAATGTAATGAACAAGCGTTTCACTGTATTTTGTTCGTAAAATGGCGTTATACTTTATTCTGGATGATATTTGGATAGTTTTCAATTTCCTTTTTTTTTTTTGTTGTTGATTTCACTAGCAACCGGCCATGGATAATAACAACAACAAAAAAAAAAAAACAAACCACATACAACTGAAACTGAAGAAAGACGGCATACGATAAAGCTTAAATTTTACATATAATTTAAGTGGGGCGCAATAATATGTTGGATGTATTGATATTAAATTTGCCAAACTGAAATTAATAGTATGTATATACTCAATATTTTTTTGTACATACAATTCAAAGAAAACGTACTTTATGAAGTATGCACAAAATAACAACACATCAAAAAAACAAGTATTTTTATTTTTAAATGATTTTCATCGCAATTTACATTGTTGTATTGTAAAAGCCAGCAGCAGTTTCAGAAAGGGGGGAGGGGGAGGGCTAGAGTAGTATAATACTAATGATTTCAATACAAGTCACTGAACAAATTATATGTTGCCAACTACTGTAAAATTCTTTTATTAAGGACATTTATTTTACCAGGCGTACTGAGAAGGATACAGCATAATGTAAAAGTTTTTACTGTAGACGATACAATCAATGAATGGCAACCATGACTTATGAATGCGCTCAATTGAATAAAACACAATTGTTTTCGTTTATTTTCAGAATTTTTATTTCATTTTTGTTGTTGTTCTTATATTTTATTTTACCAATATCAACAGCATCTACATCTTTTTCATGTTGAAACATCGATAGCTTAATTGAAAAATTCTTTTCAATCGAAAATGGCAAATTCATTGGAATGGCATGCTTTGCGTAACGGTTCCAAATAGTTTACACAAAATGTGAGTGTGTCTGTGTGTTTTTTTTTTCTTGTGATACCCCTAAGAAAATCCCAGCAAAAATTACTCCAAAATCAACAAGTGAGAGCGAAAGTTTTCTACTGTTTTATATTTATAATAATATTTTAGGTAGCATAAAATAAATATCTACATCTTTTGCAAATGTTATTCAGAGAATATTAATTGGAATTTAGAAAATGTCAATTGAACTTTAGAAATCAAAAATTAACATTTTCAATGTTTATTTGAAATAGAGAAAAAAAATAAATTTCTTTTCAATTTTAATTGATATTTTCTGCATATAAAATGGAAAATATGAATTTCTATTGATATTTTCTAAATTTTTAATGAAAATTATGCTAAATGCTAAATTATTCAATTAATATTGTGATGGAAATTATTTAAAATTTAACAAGTAATTGTTTTGATTTTTTATGGGTCACAGACTTCTGGAGGTTAAATACAGGGTGGCGCAAAAAAAACCTTCCGATGTTTTTTGGCTGTAACTTAAAAAAAAAAAAAAATGAAAAACTTTGATTCTTCTTGTGGATTATTTTTATTTGGTCTTTTAATTTTTTTTTACATCAAGTCGAGAATATGATGTCATGTAAATGGCCGCCGCCACAGTTGATTGTCATTTGAGCCCTTTTTATGGCATTTTCCATCACTTTGGCCAAAACTTCCGGCGATAGGTCCTCACATTCTTGACGGATATTGTCTTTAAGAGCTGCAAGAGTCTGAGGCTTGTTGACATAAACCCGCGACTTTAAAAGCGATCTTGCTGGCCAGTGCAAATCGCCAAAACGGGAGATTAGGCGCCCGGGAAATGCATCCTTCAGCATATCGGTTGTGGCACGTGCAGTGTGTGGCGTTGCACCGTCCTGTTGGAATCACATGTTTTCCAATCCCAATTCATCAAGTTGCGGCAAAAAGAGCTCGTTGATCATTGCTCTGTAGCGCTCACCATTCACAGTAACCGTTTGGCCCGCGACGTCTTCGAAGAAAAAAGGTCCGATGACTCCTACTCTTCGTGTGTTACACGCGGATTTTCAGTGCGCCAGAAGCGTAAATTTTGCTTATTTATGATTATTTTTGATGAAAAGTCATCTTCATTATTGCTCAAATAAATAGTCACCAATATTCCGCGTTCTGGAGCAGTGTAGCGTAACATTGTTTATTAACGTAGAACTGACATTAGGGGCCAATCGCAAAATTTATAGCATTTTCTGATAGGAGGATTACTTTTGCGCCACCTTGTAAATAGGGATGACTTTAGAGGGCGTTGCACAGAGCTTTGTTCCCATACAACGAGTGGACAAAAATAAAAGGAGTTATCGTAGCTTACTGAAATTTTGTGCGCGCTTTTAGTTTGAGTTAATTAGAAGATAAACGAAATTTTAAGAAAATTGGTGCAAGCACACGCCTACCTCTCATATATCCTGAAGTTTAAAAATGTAATAATATCTTCAAATTTGGTCAGAACATAACGAAAATTGATAATTTTTATTAAAAGAAAATTACTAACGTGTCTACCAATTTTCCTTTCAAGCGGAGCAAGGACTCGCTTACCAGTCAAATATCCTTTTTAAAAAAAAATCCTTTAAAACGTTTTTAAAAAATGACCGATTTCATTCAAACTTATCAAATTAATTTAAATAAATATAACAAACATGTATACTTAAATTCAGTTTTGTAACTAAAAAGTCATTAGTACATCCTTTTTTATTACCCCCAAAATATTATAATTTTTTAAAATAGCGTTACCCCTGAAATACTGTTACTTTTCAGACATTGAAAATTATTTTTAACACTAAAGTAGAATAAATTTGTTTTTTATTACCTTTAAAATACTGAAATTATTAAAAATTTGTTACCGAAATACCGAACCAGGCATTATTTCGATTACCACGCAGGTTACAATAGAAATCAGAAATTAAATTTTAGGAAACTTTTTATTAAAAAAAACTATTTCGTTCGCATTCCTAACTAAATAAATTTTAATAACGGTAAATAAAATGTTAAATTAATAAAACAAAACATGTACTGTCAGAGATGGAACTTTTTAAATAATACTCAAATTTAACCAAATTTAATTATAAAATAATAATAAATATTGAGCTTCATTTAAAACGAAAAGTTTTTCATTTTTTTATATACATTAATTATTTTTAACATTTGTCAAAAGAATGTATTGAAAAAATTACTAACGTTTTAAATTCATCAACCCTGACATGTTTATTTATTTTTGTTGTTAACACTGCACTATGGGTAAAATGTTACTATTTTTGGCATAAATTCAATTTTTTTTTGTTTAAAATTTAAAATCTGCTTTCGTTTTTTGAATTCGTATACTCTAACGGGTATATAAACGTTTTTTTATAATTTTTATGTTGCACCCTGTTATTTTATGAAAGGAAAAAGTCAGCTGTTTCACGGTTGCATTATGAACAGAAAATGCGCGCGAAATTGTTACTAATTTTGATCGTGAGTAAAACATTAATTGTAAACACTGTGAAAAAGTTTAAATATGGAAGAAGTTAGACAAGGTATGTAAAACAATTTGTGATATAGTTTAAAAAATAATTGTGTGTTATTGTCTAGTAATTCAGTGTGTTGTTGGTGTGTTATTATAGGTCAAAACTAACAAAAATACGTGTGTTGTGTGGAATATAACTTCTGTGTATAGAAAGGTATTTGCAATATTTCTGAAAAAAGTTATTAATCAAACTGTATATAATCAAACATCATCAACACTTTTTACCCCTTTTTGTTCCTTTTTGGAAAAAAACTTCATTTTGTAGTTTCATACGAGTTTTGCCATTCAACACTGCTTGAAGTTTGGAGCAGCAAAAATCGACAAGCAGATAGTGTAAAAGAGTTTATTTTGGAGAATATTACACAACAAAACTTATCAGATGAGCAACTCCAGTTAATTACACAAAAAGTCAAGCAATTTATTGCTTTCATAAATTTAAATTTGCCAAAATGCAATCGAATGCTTGAACGATTTGAAAAAAAAAACACTACCGTTGGCTTGCATCCAATATAACTATTATAAGTGATTACGGTCGGAGGCATTTAGGCTATACTGATACAGGGCCTCGTTTGAAGAGAAAGTTAGCATCTGAGCTTGCCGCAGAACAAAAATATTCAACACCTCTTTTATTGCACGCTGCTTCCGTTTCAGCTAAAAATCAAACGAAAAACAAACGAGAACATAACAGGAATTATAAGGAAACTGGAAAGGAGTGATCCGTTGCCAATAAGTGCTGATGAGGCATTAGCTTTTTTATTTGAAAATGGCTTTACAAAGCAGCAATACATTAACATCAAAGCATTAAATAAGCAGCACGGATGTGACATATATCCCCCTTACTCCGAGATTATAAAATTAAAATTGAAATGCAGACCTAAGGAAATCAGAAGTAACAATACAAAATTTACTGGATCATACAGCTGATCGCATACTTGAAATGCAGAAGGACGTTCTTGATGTTGCTGCACCAACACACTGCAAATTAATTGTAAGTTATGGGTTCGATGGTTCGACGTTTTGAATTGGATGAACATATTGGACTAGACCATTCACTCTTTGTGACAACCATAGTTCTATTGAAATTAATAGATGAGCTAAATAGAGTTATTTGGTTAAATAACTCTCCACAGTCTGTCAGATTCTGTCGGCCTCTTAAAATGGAATTTATAAAAGAAACTACTGAACTTATTTTAAGTGAAAATAGTAAGTAAGATATTCAAATTAAAAACATCCAAGAACACATCTATGTACACAAGGGCAAAAACATTATTGTTAATTATGAAGCACATATGACTCTTATAGATGGTAAAGTTCTGAATATTTTAACTGGTACCAACTCATGTCAATCCTGCCCACTATGTGTTGCTAAGCCAAACCAACTGTTAAAAACCAATGACTTCAACTAAAAATCTTTGGCGTTAAACCAAATAATCTTAAATATGGCGTAAGCCCTTTACATGCATGGATAAGATTTTTTGAATTTGTATTAAAAATCTCGTATAGAATGGAATTAGAGTTATGGCGTGTTAAAAATAGTGACAAAGTCAAAGTCTCTTTGCGAAAACAGTACCTTCAAGAAAGGTTATGGACGGAAATGGGTCTCAATGTAGACAAACCCAAACAAAATGGCAGTGGAAATAGCAACGATGGAAATACTGCAAGAAGAGCATTTAGTAATATTGAGCTCTTATCTACCATTTTAAATTTCGATTTAAATGTTCTCAAACACTTTTATATTATATTGATTGCCATCTCTTGTGAATATAAGATTGATACAGAAAAATTCAAAAACTTTTGTGCCCAAACATTCAATATGTATTTTGAAAAGTATTCTTGGTTTCCAATGTCTCCAACTGTGCACAAAATTTTGGTACATGTGCACCAAATAGTGGATACTTGCATACTTCCTGTTGGAGTTCTAGGAGAAAATGCATCAGAAGCGAAAAACAAGCTGTATAAAAGCGACAGGAGATCGCATGCAAGGAAATGTAGCCGATTGGATAACATGACAGACGTTTTTAATAGAGCATTGGATTCTTCAGACCCACTAAAGTCCACCCTAAGTTTAACAAAACGAAAAAAAAATCAACAAAAAGAAGAGCCTGCCCAGATAAGTCATTGCCCTTTTCGAAACACCTGGTATTGACTTTTCAGACCCATTAGAAGGTGATAAAAATGATGTAGAAGACGATGAGGCCGACGAAATTGACAGTTTTGGACTAGAGAATATTGAGTTGGAAGAAGAAAATGAAGACGATTACGTTAAAAAATCTATATTCATATATGGTTTGTAAAATGACAAAGGCATATTAGAATTTGTCTCATATGATTTTTTTTCAGGGATCCGGTTGAGCCAACCTTACTTTTATTCAACTAACCTTTATTCAACTTATCTTATTCAATAACTTAAGCTTTAAAAAAGTTTGTGGAAAATAAAATGTAAGCATAATTTAATTATCTCGGGTCTTTGAAGGGTTAATGAGCAGATTTATACCTTAACAAAAAGACTGAGTTTACCAAAAAAAATATAAACACATTAAACTTAAGTGGTCTTATCCAAAAAGTGAGGTTAAGAATTTGTTTTTTTAGTACTGGCCCCTAATGGGTTAATCAAATAAAATATTTTTAGATGCAAACTTACAGATTCTTGAAACAGCTTTCTAGTGACATATATTTCAAATAACGAAAATAAAAAAAAGCCGAGGTGCACCCACTAATGCCGAATTTATGCCAAAACCTGACCGAATGTTTTAATGGGGAGGCGGAAGAAGGCGTGGTCCAAATAAAAAAAAACAAAATTCCATTTTGGTGTTAGTTAAATTCATGCAAAATTTTAAGTGTGTAGTTTTAAAACTACAATTAATGCCATAATATTCGTTTTTGCCCATAGTGCACTGGTTAATAAATGTTACTAAATCAGTCGACGATTGACTTTATTATCAAAAGTTGATCAAACTTTACATTTATAAGCAATAATAAGTTGTTTGTTTAATATTTTTTGAAAATATTGTAGAAACATTTCTTCAATTTTGTAATTGTTGAAATTATTTTTATACTGTTGTATAAAAAAGTTTTTTTTTGTGTTTATTTACACGTGAAAATTATTTTGTTTCCAACATAAAAATTCAAAGCCAGAAGCAAAATTTGTTAAAGGTTTATATTAAAAACTATATTTTAAGTTTGATAAAAATTAACTATAGAATTAAAAAGCTAAACATGAAATACTTTTATTAAAAAAATAATTTTTGAAATTAAACTAAAACTAGAGATTTTACGAATATTCGGTCCCTATTCTGTATATTGGACTATTTACCGAATATTGGCTACTATTCATTCAAATACCGGATATTGCCACTATTTTTCCGAATTATTCGTTTTATAAAAATGTGCTAAAAATTGGTTAAAAGAATTCGAAACAAGTCCAAAATTTAAAAAAAAAATTTATAAAATTTGTTTAAGATTATTAAAAAAGTTATGAATATGCACTTTTTATTCGGAATTTGGTTTTTGTTTTGTTTTTTTAGAGAAGCTTTCTTTGGAAAGGGGATAGAGGAAAGATAAAAGTTGGTGAAAGACTTCAAATATGGCAACACTGTAATTGCGGGAGATGATAAATCTTAAAACAATTGTTGCTCAACATCTGATAGGGACTTGGCGAAAATTGTTTAAGCTTTTTTTTAGTTAATAGTGAAGAACATTGTATGTACTGCTACTCAAGGCTGCACTGGATAACAACTGGGGAAAATACTACAGGGTGTACAATAGATCTACTTGGAGATACAGACTCAATCCAAATACATTGTAAATCGTAGTTAATAGCCCAGTTTTGTTATTTTACTTCGGTGGGGTTAAGTTCTATTAAAACACCGAAGGAGGACGTTGCGATATGTATGGGAAGAGAAAAATCACACATATTTTGAATTGAAACTTCCAACGCGCTAACCATTACACCACAACGCCCACGCGGCCGAAAATTCGGTATTCGGTTTGAACCGAATGTTTGGTATTTGAATTCTCTATTCGTGACGAATACACTATTCGTGATCTCTCTAATTAAAACCGATTTCTTGTTCACAAGTTTTCCTTAAAATACCATGTATTTAACGCCCTCTAGTGGTACAAATAAGATTCAAATCTAAATAGTTTTCACACAAAGCCTTATAATCTTTTTAAAAATATGTTTTTTTTATAAATATATTATCGGGGAACTTTATTTTTTTTATACACTTCACCACAGGTGGAAGGGTATATATAAGTTTGTCATTCCGTTTGTAATTTCTACAATATTGATCTTAGACCCTATAAAGTATACACTCAGAAAAAAAAAGTTATTAGAAAAATTTGTAAACGGTTTTCAATCCCACTTTATTATTTTTGTACTGATTTTTAGTAAAAACATTATTATTTAGCAAATCATTTTGCTATTTACATTTTACAAATTACAGAGTTTTTACAGAATATTTACAAATTTTTGTTGCTAATTTCAGAAATCATTTTACAAATTTTTGAAAACCGATTTGCTAAAATTAGCAAATAAAATTACTAATTTTAAAAAAGTGGATATTGAAGGAAATGTTATTTCTAATAATTAAAACTTATACATACAAACTTAAATTGCCCTAAAATGTTACATAGGTTTAAAAAAGGGATCGGAAGTGAAGATACCGACTCATGTCTAAAAAGAGGACATCCACGTAAAATAGTTTTTTTAGTTCTAAAAATCAGCCCTAAAAGCAATTAAAATTTAACCTTAAAAATAAAAAAAAATTGAATTAAATATTTTTCAAAACAGAAACTACCAAATTAAAACAAAATAATAAATTCGTTAAAAATTTAAAACTTCGTACTAATATTTATAATATTTAGTATTTTTTTTTGCTGATTTTATCAAACAGGCTACTAATTTTTCTACTAATTTCATTGTACTACACGCCAGCAGACATGTGTTGTTAAGATTAGCAAAAAATTCCGCTGGGCTCAAATTAGCAGAAATTCCCGTAATAACAGCAAAATTTTCAGTTGCCATTACAGACTTTTTTTGGTGAGTGTATATATTCTGGGTCCTTATGAAGAGCGAAGTTGATTTAACGATGTCCGTCTGTGTGTTGAAATGGGTTTTCCGAAGACCCCAGACATGATGAGGAGTTGATTGTTATATATTTCTGTTACATGTGATACATTTCTGTTTGCTATTGAAAATGAGCCAGATCGGTTGATAAATGGCTGAGATATTAGCAAAAAACCAGGACTACCTCTAATTTTTTCCGTAAAATCACTTTGTTTTTATATGTATGTTGAACATTACGCATATCAAACACATCAATTTCTTTTCTTTCACCTCTTCACTTTTATACACAAACAACAAACACATTCAAAGATTTCTCATTTAAATAAAAACCAAACAAATCATTATTGAACGAAAACTGTTCATTTAACTCTATAAACGATGATTCCATATAGCCTTCATAGCCGAGTCGTCTAAACGCTATGTTACAAATACTTTTTTTCTCTAATAACGCGAGTTCAAATCCTACTGAAGACACAATTCAACTTTTTTTTTGTACATTTTTTTTTTACTTTCTTAAGACTTTTTTTATTTTTTTTAACATTAAATAATTAATTTAAATAAAATTTTATATTAATAATTAAATAATCTATAAATAGGCTAAAAACGTCAATAAAAACCCTCTGATACAAACAAAATACAAACGGTTTTATTTCTATTTTTTGCTCCGATTTAAAAGAATTTATAAACAGATTTTTAAACTATTTTCGCATATATTAAGAAACTTTTATTCATAATTTCCCTTTAAGTGCAACTATTTTAGGTCATAACTTATAAAAATTTATAAAAAAAAATTATAAACTATTTTCCTTCAAATTTTTAAAATTAAGCTAAATAAATTAAAAATATTTTGTAATAAAAAAGCGAAATAAAATCCCAAATACAAGTTTGCCAGCTAAATCAAACTTTTTTGTAGAAATAAAACACATGCAGTTCTAGTGGTTTCTTTTAACGATCTGTAAAAAAATATTTTTTTGGTCGAAAAAAGCTTTTTTTATAACTAAAAAGATTTTTGAAAAAAAATATGACAACACTGATTGGCATTATGATCGTGATTGTTGTTGTTTTTATTTTATTTAATTTGTTGAACTTTTTGTCTTTCACCTCCTCACCTTTTACCCACAAACAACAAATCCATACAAAGGTTTGTCATTTAAGTAAAACCCAAACAAATCTGTTTTAAACGAAAACTCTTTATTTACTTCTATTAACGACGTTTGCTTATGTCCTTCAATGGCTCAGTGGTCTAAGCGCTTTGTCACAAATACTTTTTTTCTTTTAGTCGCGCGATCGAGCCCCGTCTATTCAACTTTTTTTATTTTTATATTTTTTTAACACTTTTTTTTATTTTCTTAAGACGTTTTGTTATTTTTTTATTTTTTTTTTTAACAAAACAAATGCGTCCAGCACAGTTGTCTTAACGATGTTGGTCAGCTTTTCTGTATAATTGGAGAACGGAAAGAGGAAAAGTTTCCAAATAAGGTACAAGCATCTCGGTTATCAATACACAACATCTGACCAAATTTGGGCGGGATCCTTGAATTGGGCGTGGCACAAAATAGATTAAATTATATCTTAAGAACGGTAAGACCTAAACATCAAAATTTTTATAAAAACTAAAATGTAATATGACCTATATATCCAAAGATCGAAAATCTTTAGTAGAACATGTTTGCTGAAAGTAGTTATGACCAAAACCTAAAAAAATTCCTATTTTCGGGAACCATAAATCTTTCAGAGTCCAAGTTTTATCACTAAACTAAATGGTAAATTTCCACTTAAAGATGTCCGTATATAAATCTGTCCATTCCATATATGTCCATATATAAACTTCACTATTTTCCCAACCATGGTGAAGGGTATATAAGATTCGGCATAGCCGAATTCAGCCGCTCTTACTTGTTTTAACATAATTTTAATTTTTAACACTACAAAATTGAATCAAATTTATAAAAAAATCATGAAAACAGGACATTTTTAAAAACATGATTTTTTATAATTTGTGGCAAAATATTGGTTCTATTTTTCTTATTATCTTTGAGATAATAGCATAAACTTAGAAAAACTTAAAAAAATACCCCTCTTTTCATATTTATTTTTTACTTTATCGAAGTTTTGTAAATTTCGGGTTTTCAACAAAACAAAATGAATAAATTAAAGCCAACAATTTTTTTAAAATATTTATATTAAAATTTACAATAAAATTTATATTTTTAGTTTATTACAAATATACTAGAACAATTAAATAAAAAAACTTAAAGCCATTTTTGAAAAACTTAATTTTTTAAATATTTTTTTGTGAAACATCTAAAATTTTTTTGTGTTTACTTATTTTGCTTCAAATTCTCTAAGTTTAGCGCCCTCTCGTGGCTCTAAAAACAGGTAAAATCAAAATATTTTCTTACATAGTTTTAAGATATTTTATAATCTTTCCAAAAATATATTTTTCATCCATATTTATGGTAAATATTTATTATTTTTTATGTCATTTTAAATTTTGGCACTTTAAAAGTGGTACAAATTTTAGTATAAATTCAGAAAATAGACATATTTAAAATCATGTTTTTTTGTAATTTTTGGCAAAACCTTGGTTCTTTACTTCTTATAATCTTTGAGATAATAGTATTAACTTTGAAAAACGTCAAAATACCCTTTTTTCTTATATATTTTTTTTTACTCCATTAAAGTTTTGTAAATTTCGATTTTTAAACACAAAAAAAGGAATTTTTAGATCCATAAAAAAATAATTGTACTTAAGATTTATTTAGTACAGTATATTTTTATTCGATTACAGATATACGAGGACGGATAAATAAATCCGTTACTTTTTGAATGAAACACAATTTTTTGGCAAAAAATAAACTTATTTTTCAACATAATCTCCTTTTAGCTCAATACAAGGTTTCTCCAATTTTTGTATCACTTCCAAAAAATAGGATTTTTCGAGGTCTATAAAATAGGCATTTGTTTGATCAATAATTTTATCGTTGGAACTAAATCTCTTTCCACCGAGCCATTTCTTTAGGTTTGGAAATAGTCATTGGGTGCTAAATCCGGAGAATAAGGCGTATGAGGGGGCAATTCGTAGTCTACTTCATGGATTTTTTCCATGTAAACTAGGCTGTCACACGATTCAGTTGGTGGTCAATTGGGAGCAAACGCGGCATCCAATTGATCATTTAAAATCTCACGCACTCACCTCAATTGGCCGTCCAGAACATTCAGCGTCATTTGTACTTGTGCGACCAAAACTAAAGTCAGTAAACCACTTTTTTACCACTGAAATCGATGGTGCAGAGCTCCATAGTATTTATCTAGCTTTTCCTTGGTTTGACTGACGGTTTTTTTTCGCAAAAAATAATGTTTAATGAGCACTTGAAATTCACTTTTTTCCATTTTTAAAAAAATCCACGAGGTTGTATGTAAAGTAAACGACGGAACGTGCTCAAAATTTGACAGTAGTCTATTAGAAGGTGGTACTTGATGGGAGCAGTGTTGCATTTCATATAACTACGAGGGAAGTTCGAAAAGTCACGGACTTATTGATCCGCCCTCGTATTAAGACGAAATAAAAACCAAACTTTAAATTAATTTAATTTAATTTAAAAATTAATTTTATATTTTTTTTTCGTGAAACAACTAAAAGTCATATTTTTGTTATACCATTATTGCTTAAAATGGTCCAAGTTTAGCGCCCTCTCATGGCGCAAGAAAGAGCCAAACCAAAATTTTTTCATGTCTTTTAGTTGCCTTATAATCTTTCCAAAAATACATATATTATATATAAATATTCATGACCAACATTTTAATTTTGATGTTTGTCTATGGAACAAAGTACTGTGCGTTGTGTTTAGCACGTTGAACTGTTACCCAAAAGGTTGCGGGTTGAATCCCCAGCGTCAGCAACATCAATTTAGATAAAGAATATGTATAAGTTTTCTTTACCTCATACATATCGCAACGTCCTCCTTCGGAGTTCGCATTGAACTTAACCCCAGTGAAGTAAAATGGCACAACAGGGCTATGAACTAAAAAGCTTCAACAATTTCGCCAACTCTACATCAGATGGCGGGCACCAACTGTTCTAAGATTTATCATCTCGCGTAATTACAATGTTGCCTTATTTGAAGCCCTTCATCCTTCACCATCTTTGGACATGTGTCTGTGCTTATCTAACCCATCCTAATTAAAGAAGATTTGACAATGACTAATTGCTGGGACTATTTCCAAGTATTAAATTTCTATTAAATTTTAGTATTTGTAATTACCTTTTTCCACAAACAACAACAACACACAATACTTAAATTAGTTATTTGCTACCAATTTATATGGAAACCTTAGGGTGTATAATAAATTATTAATTTAATGGCAATTTTTCCGCAAGCTTGGATTTCATTTTTGATTTTTTTTCCTTCTGTATTTTGTAAGAGACTGGCAATTCATATTTAACCTTTACTCTTTTAGCATTTCAAGTAATACTGAATTGTTTCAATCATATTTTGTTCATATTTATTCCATTAGGACATTATAACTTTGGTCTTGAATATGATGTGTATGGAAAATGTTTTTAAAAATTATGTACTGATACATCTAAGAATTTGTTTAGGCAAAAGCGTAGTTAAAAGGGGGAATATAACAAATGCTTTTTATATGGGAAAATATTTATGTTAAACAAAGTTATGTTAAACCAAGATTGTGTAATATTAACAAAACAAATTGATTTTTAAATCCAATTAATGTTTTTGTTAAAATAACAATTTTTTAATTGAAAATGTACTAACAACTTCAGCCATTTAATAAATATTTTATAACTTATAAAGGCAACAATTTTAATTCCACTCTTTTGTTAAGCCTTCTAACACTTAAAATTAATCTATGAATCTGACTTGATATTTGTACTCTGGGTATGTATTAGTTACATATATTCCACTTGCTTTCTATGGTAATCCATCCAGAGTGTATATTTTTCACTTTATTGCCGCTACGGGCATTTCGATCTAAATGAAAATTTCACATACTCAATGTTGCATGTTTGATTACACACACTCATCCACTGGCTGTAGAAATATAAATATGTAGATGAAACATTTCACTTTAACTAACCCGCTAAACAAAAACATAGTTGTGGTTTAATGCTAAACTTTTTTAGGCAAAACTAAATATTGAAGAATATTCTTTTGGATTTCTAAACCAACTTGCAGTGTCCGAAATATACATTAGAGAAGCCGGAATTTCCAGAAAAATATTTTTGTCTACACAAAAAGCCAAATTTAAAGGGTGACTTGAAACAATTTTTTTGATGTGTCCGTCTTAAAAAAGATTACATTTAATCAGATCTGCTAGGATCTTAATGGATATTCAATCATATCTAATTAGATCAGGTGGCCAAATCTGATCACATGTATATGATAAGATATGGTATATCTGATTAGATTTAATGCCACTTCTGTTTATATCCAGATATGATCAGATCTGCTCATACGACACCAGCTCTTAGCCATTTGAGCCATTTTCAAAGACACCAACATGAAAATGTAAACACAAAAATAAAGGAAAAAGTATTTTTTAATTTTTTATAGAATTTAATTAAATATTAATATCTCTACAACAAATTGGATGTAATTATAAATGTTACAAATGTCTCAAATTTCTCCCCCATCTCTAGATATAATTACAAGAGTGGGTAAATAAGTTCGTGACTTTTTAAATGAAACACAGTTTTTTTTTTGCAAAAAAAAAATATTTTTCAACATAACCTCCTTTTACATCAATACACTTAGTTCAAGATTTTTCAAATTTTTGTATCCCTTCCAAAAAATAGGATTTTTCGAGGTCCATATAATAGGCATATGTTTGATCAATAATTTCATCGTTGGAGCTAAATCTGTTTCCACCGAGCCATTTCTTTAGGTTTGGAAATAGGAAATAGTCTCTGGTGGATAAATCCGGAGAATAAGGCGAATGCCATGCACTCACCAAAAAAAGTCTGTAATGGCAACTGAAAATTTTGCTGTTATTACGGAAATTTTGCTAATTTGAGCCCTGCGGTATTTTTTGCTAATCTTAGCAACACATGTCTGCTGACGTGTAGTAAATTTTAGTATACTTTTTGTAAAGTGGAATTTAAAATCTGTTTGCTAAAATCAACAAAAGAAATTACTAGATATTATTAATATTAGTAAAAATTTTAAATTTATTTTTGTTTATCGAGCATCAAAATTTTTTTTTATATTATTTATTTTTTCAAAAAATATTTTATACAAAATTAAAAAAAAATCAAAGGCTTAAAAATCTTAAAAATTGTTTAAACCTAAACGAATTAATCATTTTGTTTTAACTTGGTAATTTCTGTTTTGAAAAATATTTTAGTCAGTTTTATTTTACTTTTAAGGTCAAATTTTAATTGGTTTTAGGGCTGATTTTTAGAACTAAAAAAAAACTTTTCAGTGCTATTTTAAGCGGATGTCCTATTTTCAGACATGTGTCGGTATATTCACTTCCGATCCCTTTTTTTAATCTATGTAACATTTTAAGGCAATTTTAATTTGTGTAAGTTTAAGTATTTAGGTTTGTATTGGTTTTAATTATTAGAAATAACATTTGCTTCAATATCCACTTTTGTAAAATAAGTAATTTTTTTTGCTAATTTTAGCAAATCGGTTTTCAAAAATTTGTAAAATGATTTCTGAAATTAGCAACAAAAATTTGTAAATATTCTGTAAAAAATCTGTAATTTGTAAAATGTAAAAAGCTAAAAGATTTGCTAAATAATAATTTTTTTTAACTAAAAATCAGTACAAAAATAGTAAAGTGGGATTAAAAACCGTTTACAAATTTTCCTACTAACTTTTTTTTCTGAGTGTGAAAACTAAGCTGTCACACGATTCTGTTGGTGGTCGATTGTCAGCAAACGTGGCAGCCATCTTGCGGAAGGCTTTCTCCTACCCAAGTGACCGTTCAAAATTGAAACCACTGAGCCATATGAGATGCCTATGTATTTCACAATCTATCGCACATTCAATCTCCGATCGGCCAACACCATATCGTGAATATTTTTGAATTGTTTTGGGTGTAGAGACCTCAACTGGGCGTCCTGAACCTTCGGCATCTTCCGTGCTTGTAAGGCCACAATGAAAGTTAGTAAACTACTTTTTTTACCATTGAAATCGATGCTGCAGAGTCCCAATAGTATTTATCAAGCTTTTCCTTGGCTTGATTGACGATTCTTTCACAAAAAATATGTTTAATGAGCATTCGAAATTTACTTTTTTCCATTTTTTAAAAAAATCCACGAGGTTGTATGTTTTGAACAGCTGTTAAACGCAAAGTAAATGACGTAACTTGCTCAAGCTTTGACAGTAGTCTATTAGCAGGTGGTACTTGATGGGGGCAGTGTTGAATTTCATATAACTGCGAGGGAAGTTTTAAAAGTAACGGACAATTAGATCTAATGAGTTTTTTTTGAGGTAAAAAAAATTTGAGGTGAATACAAAGCTCTTGGTTAAAAATATGAAATTGTACTAAAATACACCAACTTGTGTGTAAAATTTAAGGGGAACATTCGCAGAAACAGAGAAAGCCAAGCAAGCAAAATTTAATGTATTTAAAACAAACAAAAAAAAAAAAAAACACTTATCTAAAAAAAGGACAAAACTTGAAGAAAAAATATTTTTTTTATTAGAAAAAGCACTTTGAAGCATAAAAATATTAAAAAAGCAATTTAGAGCTCAAAAATCTTTAGCAAAGTTATTTTAAAGTTTAAAACTAGAAAATCGAAAAAAGCCAATATAAGTAAAGAACAGAAATTTCTCTTCTCTGCTTCAACTTTTTATACACTAGACCGATTTTGCTCAGTTTTAATAGCAAACTGCAGGGGAGGATGCCCATTAATGTAGGTAAAAATAAGCACATCGCGCCGTGATCACTATGTCAACATATAGACGACTTAAAATCACATAAAGATCAAAGATATACAACCAAAATATTTTAACAGTAACTGACTGTAGTTTATTTAAAAGGTTATCCGTACATTTGGTTTTAAATGATTTAATACCTAAAATACAAAGAATTATATTTTTTAAGTTTTTTTTGACATTTCTTTTAAAAACAAATTACATTTTCTTTAACAATTAATATTTTCATTTAAAATATTTTGTTAAAAAAAAGTGTTTTAATTTTTTATAGTTAATGGGCTGATAATTAAAAAAAAAAATGAAAATTTGTTTATTTCCAGAGGCTTTGTAATTAATTTTTGACAGTTATAAAAATGAAGTAAAAGAAAAATCATTACTTTTAACGGATTTTGTAGTTAATTATGTGGGAGTTAAAAGAAAAAAATAAAGTGAATGTCGTATTATTTGTTTCCACGGATATTTGGTTAGTTTGCTAACAGTTAAGATAAATGAGAAAATATTTATTTTTTTACGGATTTTTGTAAGTTAATTTTTTAACATTTAAAAATAGACGCTAAGTTCTTTTGATTTAAATGAAAAGTTAGTATACCGGCTTTTAAATGATTTTTCATTTATTTTAATTTACATTTGCAGTTAATTTAAACTAGGAATTATTTTAAGTGTACTTTATGGGGTCTTAGACCTAAATATATTTCGACATGTTACAAACGGAATGACAAAATGACATAAGTCCGTGACTTTTTTTATTTATCGCTGTCAATAGGCATCTGTCAGTTGACTCCTATCAAAATTTGAACAAGCTGCGTTATTTAGTTTGTGTTTGACAGCTATTAATAGCAGACTACCCGGGTGATTTAATTTGAGGATTGAAGAGAATATGGAGAATGGCTAAAATCCATGAATTGCTCCCTCATCCGCCATATACTTCGGATTTAGCCCCGAGTGACTATTTCTTATTTCTAAACCTCAAGAAATGGCTCGGCAGAAAGAGATTTGACTCTAACGATGAAATCATCTCACAATGAAATACCTATTTTGATGACCTCAACAAATTTAATTTTTTGGAAGGGATAAAAAAATTGGAGAAACCTTGGACAAAGTGTATAAGGCTCAAAGAAAACTTTGTTGAAAAATAAAATGATTTTTATCCAAAAAACCTGTATTTCATTAAAAAAGTTACGCACTTATTGCTCCACCCTCGTATATACCCCCATTACTAGGGCTAGAAAGTTCATGTAAATACATGTTTGTTGTCGTTTAAAAATTTAAGAAAATGGCATCAATTTGTTAATGCATATTTTTACATATTTCGCTATAATTTCATATTTTGCTATAAATGCACTTAGAAAAAAATTAATATTTTTGTACTGATTTATAGTAAAAAATTGATTATTTAGCAAATCGTTTTGCTATTTACATTTTAAAAATTATAGAATTTTTACAAAATATTTACAAATTTTTGTTGCTAATTTCAGAAATCAATTTACAAATTTTTGAAAACCGATTTGATAAAATTAGCAAAAAATTACTAATTTTAAAAAAAGTGGATATTGAAGAAAATATTATTTATAATTAAAACCTACACCTACAAACTTAAATTGCCTTAAAATGTTACATAGATTACAAAAAGGGATCGGAAGTAAATATACCAACTCATTTCTAAAAATAAGACATTCACTTAAAATAGCACATACAAGTATTTTTAGTTCTAAAAATCAGCCCTAAATACAATTAAAATTTGACATTAAAAGTTAACAAAACAATTGACTTAAATATTTTTCAAAACAGAAATTAATAAAGTAAAACAAACTAATTTTTAAGATTTTTAAGCCTTTGATTTTTTTTTTTTTAATTTTGTATAAAATATTTTTTGGAAAAAATAAAAATTTTGATGCTCGATAAAAAAAAATAAATTTAAAATTTGATACTAATATTAATAATATTTAGTAATTTTTTTTTTGCTGATTTTAGCAAACAGATTTTAAATAACACTTTACAAAAAGTTTACTAAAATTTAGTAGTGGCTACTAATTTTTCTACTAATATTATTGTACTACACGTCAGCAGACGTGTGTTGCAAGGTTAGGAAAAAATACCGCTGGGCTCAAATTAGCAAAATATTCCATAATAACAGCAAAATTTTCAGTTGCCATTACAGACTTTTTTTGGTGAGTGTATAAATACAATATTTTTTGATTTTTAATACATATTTAATGTACATAAGACACGTGTATAAATGCTTGAACTTCCATGCCCTACTCATTATCGAAGCAGCGACTTTCATACTAAAAAAAATTCAAAATGCAGTAAAAAAAATAAAAATATGCACTAAAAAAATTATCGATTTTTAAAACTCATAATTATAATTTAAAAGAGTTTGTTTAAAAATGAAATCCAATATAACTGTCGTCATATATGGCAGCAAGAGGCTCTCCAACAGACCAAAGAATAAGCAAAGTATGAATGAATGAACCTATTCATTTACTTTTCTCAGTCAAGTTTAGTAAGAATTACTCAGTAACAAACTTACAGAGAGTAAGACCAATTTACTCTCAAAATCAAAATTTTCTTAAAAAGTACGCGAACGGAAAATTTGCAATAATTTACAAGTTTGTTAAACAGCTGATTGTAAAACCAAATGCAAAAATAGATATAACTGGTCGATATGAAAAAAAGGATTCTTGTTGTAAAATCTTAAGCAGAAACATTTTAGAATGTTTTCTTATCTTATCTGTAATTCATTTAACAATATTTGTTGCTTTTCATTTGCATACAACAACGTAGTTGTAAAACATTTTTTTTTTTGTATTTACAAAAATTTAAACACATTTTTTTTTAATCAAAGGTTTTTTCTGCTTGTAAATTCTTGCTGGCAATAATTTGTCCAGTTAAAGTTTTCAGAAAGAAGAACTCTCAACATCAAACTGTCACTTTATTCTCTCTTTTTTATTTATGTTTACTGAGTAATTGTGTTAACGGACGACATCCAGTAAAAATTTGTACAAATTTGTTCAAATTATTGGCTAAACGAACGAAACTTATAATAGTTCATCAGAAGAAGGTTTTTTTTTTTAAATTACTAAAGTATTTTTTAATCATGTTTGAAAAACTATTATCCCTCACAGTATGTTTTTAAACATGGTATATAAATAGCTTAATAATTGTAAAAATTTTAGGAGTTTCTCAATCTTGTTTGAGTAACTACTATACTCCTACTTAATATTTTTTTAACATACCTGTAAAAAGATTACTATTAGCAAAAATCATAACAGTTTCTCAAGAATGTTTGATAAACTATTTTTTTTTAAGTCTCATGTTCGTTAATATTTCTTCGCCACTGCTTTTATTTATATTTATAAAACTATTATTCGCTTTAAATATATATTAAACATGCTCGTCCTATTTTGCATTTTCTCAACAGCATTGTAATTATGATTCTAAAAGACTTATTGCAAACAACAGTTTTTAAACTCTTTGAAGTCTTGTTCCAGTAAAGTAAATTTTACCACAAGTTCATTGTTGAATATTTTGTGCCGCGTGCATTGTCATTTCATTGTCATTCTTAATTTTGCTTTAAGAGAGTGAATATATTATTTTGATGTTTTTTTCAGTATTGTATTTTTTTAATTTTTTTTTTACTTTTTAAATTTAATGTTTAATTTTTTTCTATTTTGTATTTTGTTTTAGTATTTTTTAATTTTAATATTAGTGAATTAAAAAAATACAATAAAATGCTAATTTCTTATTTGCAAACATAAGCTAATTCTACAATTAAAGTCATAAGCTTATTCTACAATTGCAAGCAGAAGCTAACTACAATTGTAGGTATAAACTTATTAAACTATTATTTTAGTAATATTTTCACGAGGGTTCCTTTTTGATTTTTCTACAATAATTTCAAAGCGTTTTTCAATAGTTTTTCAAGTCCTTTTAAAGCTTAAGGCTTATGCTCACAAGCTTATTATAAATTATTTGTAAAGGGTTTTGGTATATTGCGTCCTTATTTTAGTATTTTGGTCTATTGACCACAAACATGCATATGGTGGAGGGTAATAATTATTTTCACAGCAAAACATATTTCTTAACATTAACAACAATGTAAATTCAGTAAAGGAGGCTGATTATGACCTGGTCGCTCAGGTCGAAAGTGAGCACTTCCTCTAGCGCTGATTCTCACAATTTTTTCCATTCAAAAATTTAGTTACATTTAATTATGATCTCGAATCTGATAAATTCTAAGATATATAACATTAACAAAAATGTTAAACCAGACCTATTAGAAGACTACAATTTTAAAAGTAGTATGTACCCACAGAAAGTTTTACATTGATCAGTAAAAAATTTTGTTTAAACATATTTGTGTGAAATGCCTTATATGTAAATATCGTTTTATTTTTTTTTTTGTTAAAGTTATGCACATTAGGGTAAAACTTTTATTTATTTAATTTATTTATGTTTTTAAAGATTTTTTCAAAAGTATTAAACTCTTGCCAGATGCCCTGAATATGTAAATAATAATCTATTTATATAAATAAAACCCTAATACGTTTATGTGTGTACATGTGCTAGTATGTAATGTGTTTATATAGCATATTATATCCTTTTGTATTATAAAAATAATAAAAACAACAATATAAATATTCCATATACACTCAGAAAAAAAAGTTAGTAGAAAAATTTGTAAACGGTTTTCAATCCCACTCTACTATTTTTGTAAATACTTATTTTTAGTTAAAAATTATTATTTAGCAAATCTTTTTGCTATTTACATTTTACAAATTACAGAATTTTTACAAAATATTTACACATTTTTGTTGCTAATTTCAGAAATTATTTTACAAATTTTTGAAAACCGATTTGCTAAAATTAGCAAAAAATATTACTAATTTTAAAAAAGTGGTTATTGAAGGAAATGTTATTTCTAATTAAAACTTACACCTACAAACTTAAATTTCCTTAAAATGTTACATAGATTACAAAAAGGGATCGGAAGCGAAGATACCGACTGATGTCTAAAAAGAGGACATCCACTTAAAATAGCACTAAAAAGGTTTTTTAGTTCTAAAAATCCGCCCTAAAAACAATTTAAATTTAACCTAAAAAGTAAAAAAAAAAAATGACCAAAATATTTTTCAAAACAGAATTTACCAAATTAAAACAAAATGATTAATTCGTTTTTTTAAAAAATATATATAAAATTTTTGATGCTCGATAAGAAAAAAAATTCAAAGCTTTTTACTAATATTAATAAAATTTAGTAAATTTTTTTTGCTGATTTTAGCAAACAGATTTTAAATTCCACTTTATAAAAAGTCTACTAAAATTTAGTAGCGGCTACTAATTTTTCTACTAATTTCATTGTACTACACGTCAGCAGACATGTGTTGCTAAGATTAGCAAAAAATACCGCTGGGCTCAAATTAGCAGAATATCCCGTAATAACAGCAAAAATTTTAGTTGCCATTACAGACTTTTTTTGGTGAGTGTACCACATATACAACAGCATAAATACATACATTGTTTTCATCTCTTCACATTGTAGGTTAAGAGTAATAATAACAACAGCCTTAAACCTCAACAATAAAAAACAAACTGGAAGTTTATTCATAATATAAAACAGAAACAACAAAATAGAAAACAGAAAAAAATGAATAACGTACTATAAACATTATTGGCTTAATAATAAAACCATATTTATAGGCATACATATATACATACACATAAGTAATAACAATTGTTTATATTCTAAAAAGAAAACGAGTAAAAAAAAATAAGTGGCTAAAAAACCTTACACATAAATGGTAAAATATATAAATAAATAACAATGTTGGATATTTATTTACAAATACTCGCATATATTTATAAAAATTGTTATAAATATGTTTTACTTAAAATATAAATACAAAACACATCATTTAATGTGGCTTTTTTGTTGTATTTTGGAAAAATTTGTAAAGTATTTTGAAGAACAAAGAATTTGGAAGAATTTAAATAGTATTGAATAAACTTGGGTAGAAACTAACAGCATACAGCGGATACAGTTTGTTATGAGTTGGTATGTGACTAGGGTTGCCAGATGGTCTGGAATGGTCTGGCTTGTCCAGTGTTTTTGGGTCTTGTCCAGTTATCAGCTTAAATACAATTTGCCCAGTTAAAAAAGGTTTTCTTTAATTTTGAAAAATATTTTTTTATTAATTATAAAGGGTGGTTAAATTTTAAGGGCCGATGTTGATTTTGAATAAAACACAAATTAATTAGGAAATTATTGTCATTTCTTTTTATTCTGATAATATGGTATGGTTTAATTATGTATGGAACAAAATATCGGCCAAATGGCCGCCGCGACCTCGGCGGTACACCTCTATCCGAAGGTCCACATTTTCGATGACGCTGGGGCATAATTTAGATTCTACACTCTAAAAAATGATTGTAAATTCACTACAATAAATTATGTAAATGTTTGCGTAATATCACGCAAAAAGCCTAAAATTAGACAACATATGTGTAAAACTTATGCGTACACATTTTTGTCTCCAAAAAGCACACAAAGTGTATTAGTAAGCATATTTTATTTATAAATACGCATTTTGTGTTTACAATTACTATTTGGTGCTCAAAAACAAATATTTTTTATGAAGTGTGTAAATGTACCAGCATTTAGTAGTAATTGTAAAACTGTCATAAATGTAAATATTGTATTTGTGAAAAAAAATAAAATATAAAAATTATAAGAAAAATTTAATTTATTAAAAAAATAAAGTTACATCATTAAATTTAAATGTAATCATGTCAGTGTTATCATGGTATGTTATATAACTGATTCTTAAAAATAATTTTTTACTTTTAACGATTTAAATATTCCTTATTTTTGCAGCCTGTAAAAATTGTAATTAGCATGAATATTTGTGAATTTGGTAGTTGCGTTAGATTTATTGGGATGTGCAAAAGCAACATCAACACTAGAGGTGATTTTATTTATTTTTAATGGATTTTGGTTTGACAGGTTTCTTTCTTTCTTCCACCAGGGTTGTATAATTTGATGCCGGTGAATCGAGAATTTGCATCGGTAGCGGATAGGTGCTCAACTATAATCGACTAAGTATTACCACCAGCTTCATACTTATTTTAAACTCATTAAAGAAAGTTCTTGATTTTTAGGTTTATTTTCCATATAAAGATTTTGTAGGCTTTCTTTACAGGATAGTTTTAAATCTCAAACTTTTGATTATATTCTGTAATTCCATTTATTTAATTTTCCTTAGATTCTTTAAATAATAACATTATTTTTATTCAAAATCATTTTCAACAATCTCATAAAAATATTGATTGCTTTTATTATATTATATCACCCATTAATAAAACACATACTAAAAATAATTTGGGCTTTTTAATTTTTAATATAGTGGTGGTAAATAAACCCATTTTTGGGAATTTTTACGCATTTACAATGGATTTTCACATATGTTATGTGTACATTTACACATAAAACGTGCTTATTTACGCACAAAATTGGTAAATTTACTCTTTAATTTCAAAATTTCATTTAATTTTTACGCACTTTCAATGTGATTTTACTCATTTTGTGTTCACCAACTTACGCATAATCTGTGTATTTTTTTATTTACGCACACAGAGTAAATTTACCCAATTTATAGTAGGAGTACAGTTTCCTACTATAAGTTGGGTAAATTTCAACAGAAATTAATTAGAGTGTATACCGTTGATGTGCCGAATTATTTTATCCTTTAGCTCTTGAATTATTGATGGCTTATCGACATACACCTCTTCTTTTAAATAATCCCAAAGAAAGAAGTCAAATTACATGATCTTGGCGGCCAATTGACATCGCCACCATGAGAGATAACACGGCCATTGAATTTGTCGCCCAAAAGAGCCGTTGTTTCGTTAGCTGTGTGGCAAGTGACACCATCCTGTTGAAACCACATATCGTGTACATCCATATCCTCAAGTTCTGGCTTCAAGAATTCCGTTATGATCTCGCGATAGCGAACACCGATGACGAGTAGAGGTTGACGGCTATTCTGTCACACTATCGCGAACAACATGTTTTCAATGTTTTCCGCAGAACGAACTTGGCGAGCAGGGTCTCATTTCCTACAGACCCGATTTGCAGAAATATGTGCACAATTATCCCGATTGTGGACACATTTGGTGGATTATGCTGACCAAAAAAATTACGAAGTGCACAATATGCATTTTGATTTGAACGTCCATTTTCATAATAAGCCTGAATAACTTCAACGCGTTGCTCGATTTTGTAACTTTCCATGGTTCAAATTGAGTTAGTCTGAAATTGAGAAATGTCAAATGAAATGCAGAAAAAAACTTGACGTTAAGGTGTGGTTCACATTCAACATCGGCCCTTAAAATTTAACCACCCTTTATTTATTTATTAATAAAATTAATATTGTGTACACTCACCAATAAAAGTCGGTTTGGTCGCTTTAAAAGTGGTGATTTTGATTTCGAAGACAAGGAACGGCCGGGTAAACCCAAAAAGTTTGAAGACAAAGAATTGGAATCATTGCTTCATGTGTACGAATACCAAACACTTGAGGAGTTTTCCAAAGCATTGAGAGTGGATGAGTCGACAGTCAGCAAACGCCTAAAAGCCAGGGGCTTGATTCAAAAGCACGGAATATTGGTGCCATACGAGTTGAAGCCGAACGACGTCGGAAGGCAATTTTTCGCTTGTGAAGGTCAGAATCAATCGCATTGTGGTGATGAAAAGTGGATCTATTACAACAATTCCAAGCGCAACATCCTTCGAAAAGCAGATGAGTAAATTGTCTCAAAGGACGAGTTGTTCCTTCGAGCTGGTATCCGAAAATTGTCTGAAAGAGACGAAAATGTTTTGAATTATATATTTGTAACCATTTATGCACAATAAATCCGCAAATTTCGAAAAAACAATGCTTATTATTAATTCAAGGTCCCAATAATATTGACAGAACAATGATACACAACCTAGATTCCAAGGATGCTTCAAATAGCAATAGAGCTGGATATAATACTGTCATTAATGAGTTCCAACACTCTCCTTTGCACAAGTTCCATAATAGGCTTTGAAGTTCTTGCCCCAATCGTATTTCATCTTCGGTCGGATATAGGCGGTGTAAATAGTAAAAAGATCGAATAGGTTAAAATATTTCTTACACCGTTTTAGGAAACACTTTCAAAACATGCTTAATCCAACGTACAATATTAAACCAACCACATTTACTGATGACATTGACGATCCCACAGCCCTATGAGTCATTAGACAAAATTGGGTTTGATATGCATTGAAATCGACCCTATTTGCAAAATCCCACTAGGTGATTGCATAAAGGTCAAAATTAAGTGTGTCATTCATAATCCGCCTTTTGAACCGCCCCAACCTTCAAGAAGATTGGCCTACAACCGAGGGAAAATGGGTTTGAAATATTGCTGTTATTAGCAAAAAAGTAGATAGGTTTGAAAGTAAGATCAAGAAGATGATACCAGAAAAAGAGAGTGAGACAGAGACAAACCTTGCATGTTGTAAGAACCGCTTGGCTCGTATAGTGCAATCTCTAATAAAGCTCAAAATAAGTTGAGAGGTCATTACCGACAGCAAAGGTAAATAACTTTGATAACCGTGCGCTGTGCCACACTTTCCTATTTTTGTACTGATTTTTAGTACGAAATTATTATTTAGCAAATTTTTTTGCGATTTACAATTTACGAATTACAGAATTTTGACAGAATATTTACAAATTTTTGTTGCTAATATCAGAAATCATTTACAAATTTTTGAAAGCCGATTTGCTAAAATTAGCAAACAAATTTACTAATTTTAAAAAAGTGGATATCGAAGGAAATGTTATTTCTAATAAAAACTTACAACTACAAACTTAAATTGCCTTAAACAGTTACATATATTAAAAAAGGGATCGGAAGTGAATATACCGACTCATGACTAATAATGGGACATCCACTTAAAATAGCACTAAAAAGTTTTTTTGGTTCTAAAAATCAGCCATTCCACTTTACAAAAAGTTTACTAAAATTTAGTAGCGGCAGCTAATTTTTCTACAAATTTCATTGTACTACACGTCAACAGACATGTGTTGCTAAGATTAGCAAAAAATACCGCTGGACTCAAATTAACAAAATTTCCCGTAATAACAGCAAAATTTTCAGTTGCCATTACAGACTATTTTTGGTGAGTGCACACGATCGAGCGTACGTAAAAAAGAGAAGCAACACTGGTAATGCTTCCGACTAGTTTGTTTTCTTTAAAAAGGGTACAGAGAAAAATTAAAGGCTTCAAATATGGCAACACTGTATTTGAGCAAGATGATAAATCATAGAATAGTGTTGCGTGCCTGTTGATACAGAGCTGGCGAAATTGTTGAAGCTTCTTGTAGTTCATTGCCCTGTTATTTTACTTCGGTCCTGGGGATCGAATTCGCAGCATTTTGTGTCACAGTCCAACTCTCACAATTTGCAGAAATTGATTTCCAATGAATATACTTTAAAATATTTATCATGAAATTAATGATTCATTAGTCGGCAAATATCGAAACGATCGCAGTCAGGTTCCACTGTATATTTAAATAAAAATATATTGCCAACTGAAATAAAAAATCCATAGCATATTTTACATTGTTAGATAGTTTTTCATTACATATATCATGTCTATTTGTAGGGGTTTTACAATTAATGGAAGCCATTGCCTTTTTTTTGGGAAACATTCTTTAAATAATATTTAAAACGTGTGTGTAACAGTATTTTTATTCAGTTATTTGATTTTTTTTATTCAATAAAATAGGGTGTGATTTGATGGTTTAAGTTACAATATGTCTGCATGATATTTTTTTTATTTGTCTAGTGGTGACTCCCTAAAAGTATACAATGATTTTTCCAACACACTATTATTTTTGCCAAAAGCCAAGAGTATATGTGTTCTTCATTTGTTGTTATTGTTTATTAAATTTGCTGCTGATGTTGCAACAAAATTGAAAGTTGTGTTTATTTTTCAGTATTTGTTTTGTTCAAAAATAAATTATAATGATAAGAGTTGAGAGATAAAAAGAATGACATTTGATAAAATAAAATTTATAGCAAATTGAAAGCATGTTATTTTTTGTATTTTTAAACTCATACATATTTCATAGTCCTTAATGTATGCTTTTAATATAGCTTTATAATAATGCCAAGAAATTTTGATTTTTTTTATTAACATTCATTATTTTATAAAGACTTAAAAAGTAGACATCTTTTATTAACAATTTGTTTGAATAAATATTTTAATATATTCTATTATTTATTAAGTTTTGTTATTCTTTTCGTTTTCTATTAATTTTTAAACTTCAAAAAACATTATGCTTCAGTTAATTTTGTTCTTTTTTCCTTTTTGCTTTCCTATTTACATTTTTCTTTTCAACAAAGGACCTTCTTCTTATCCCTGTTGTTTACTAACGTAAACATTTGCCATAAAATAAACAACAACTAGAATAAGAAAAGACAAAATATAAACGGAACTAACAAGTAAATAACAGGTGATATGAAGTTGTCAGTTTAAAAACTTTAAATGCCAATAGTCCTGGAAAATAAATACAAACATTTTCATAAAAAATATACTACTACTACTAGATAAACATACAAACTTAACTAGACCAGAGTTTGGTAAGAAGGCGTTTCATTAGGCAACAAAAAAAAAAGACTTATGAAAATTGTAAAGCTCATGCAAAATAGTTTATTTTATCGAAGGGATCATACTAGAAATGCCCTACAATATGTTGTTGTATTTCGTAGGTCGACTTCACTTGCTTAAAAACATTTTGTACGTGGAAATTGTTGAAGCTTTTAGTTTATAGCCCTGTTATGTTAATTTACTTCAGAGCGCCCCGGTAGGCTAGTTGGTAGCGTGCTAGCTTATCAGTGCGGGGGTCGTGGGTTCGATTCCCACCAGAGGCCCCGGTCTGCTTTCGCTACAACGAGCCGATGGCCTATGTTGTAAGTGCTCGGTTAGGGTATTAATATATAATTTGTAATTATATGATTCATATAAATATAAATAAATAAATTAATAAATAAATTAATTTACTTCAGGGAACACTGAAGGAGAACGTTGCGTTTTTCGGAATTAATGTTGCCGTCGCTGAGGATCGAACCCATAACCTTCTGTGTAACAGTCCAATGCGGTAACCATTAGACCACAATACCCACTCGATGACAAAGCAACATTTTATTTGTTGTCTAATTTTTATCATATGGTGTAATGGTTAGCGCGTTTATAGTCTCGCGCAATTATAGTGTTACCACATTTGATGTCTTTCTTCTTTCACCAACTTTCATCTACAGCATGCGCAGTGGGTGCTTCATTTTGGCCAACACTTATTTTCAAAAAACCCACAGTTTTGGCATAGGTTTGCAATATTTGCTAACGTTGTTTAAGAGTAAAGCGAGTAATTTTAGTTCGCCGAGGTATGATACAGATTGATAGTCAATAATTCGAACAGAAAAAAATTATCAGTGTCAAAATATCGGCTTTGACAGGCCGTCAAGAGGTCCTTCCCCGTAGAATTTTCTAAAAAAAACCGCCTTAGCTGATGTCTACACTTTCGCAGCAAATTGCAACTTCCTAGCTCTACAGGTTTCGGCAGGACATTGAGCCGTTTAAATTCTTATTTTTATTAGGACCGGGACGAAAATTCTAAAATGCACCTTATCAGTGAGTTAGCCCATGCTGCAGGGAACACAAATTTCAAGCTGAAGGGGCTTGTGCAGACTATTAAAGGAGAGACTAAATTTTCAAAAGTACCAGCTGAGAGGATGACTACGCCAGAGGAGAACCTACATACCAAATTTAAACTTCCTGGTGCCAGCGTATATACAGGCCATCAAGGGGAATAATTTTTCCTTTTTTGCCGTTCCCGAACTTTCATATCAAATCGCAGGAAGAGGAACCTTTCTACCTAATTTAAACTTCCCATCTCCGGCGGTTTTGGCCCGCCCTCCCCGTAAAATTTTCTGAAAATACCGTCTTAACTGATCTCTACGCCGAAGTAGAAACCTTCCAACCAAACTTAGCTTTTTAGTTTCAACGATTTGGGCAGGCAAATTTTTTTCTTTGAACACTCCATTTTTACCACGTTCCTGGCGAACATTGCAAAGTATACCTTATCTATGAGTTAGCCCATACTTTAGGGAACACATGTTTCAATTGAACGTTTTTATCCAAAGTTGTTTGAGCTGACCGTCAAGGGGGATGCTTTTCGTTTTGGTCCCTTCTGGTAGGAATTTCCAAATATCCCGCCTGAGTGGATGCCGGAAGAGGAACCTATGTACCAAATTTCAACTTCCTAGATCCAGCAATTTTGCCCCGCCGTTAAGGAGGTGATTTTCCCCTTGTTTTCCTTTCGCTAAGATTTTCTAACAATCCAGTCTTAGATGATCTCTTCAGTGGAGGTGGAACCTTCAAATTAAATTTAACTTATCGGTTTTACCAGTTTGGGCGGCAGGTTTGGGTTAAGTGGGAGACTTTTCGTTCTTCGAACCCTCATTTTTATCACGTCTATGGAGAAAAATCCGAAATATACATTATTGGCGGGGTAGCTTATACTCAAGGGAACACATATTTTAAATTTCTGGTTTCTATCTAGAGGGATTTGGACAGGCTGTCAAGGGGGAGATTTCCCCTTTTTGCCCCTTTCCCATATTAAAATATTTGGAAGTTATTTCGTTTTTTTTTCTTGGGGCTTGCGGTGAATCCGTGCATGACTGAATTGGTCCTGTTGACCAGGATATATAAGATTCCAATAGTGGAACCTATCTCATTGAGGGGCACTGAAATTCCTTTTGCGGAAGCTTTTGGATAGGAAGCTGAACTTCAGGCTCAACATTATGGACAGGCAAAGAAGGCCACAGTGGCACTTTATGCTTGCAAGAGGGCAATAGGGAGGCAATGGGGTTTGGCGCCCCGGATTGTCCAATGGCTGTATACGGCAGTGGTACGACCGATAATGCTGTATGGTGTTATCGTCTGGTGGAGAGCTCTCCAGAGGCCCACATACCGTGGGATGCTGGATAGGGTCCAATAGATGGCTGGCATGTGTATTACGGGTGCGCTTCGTACCACCCCATCTGATGCGCTGAATGCTATTTTGCATTTACTTCCTTTGGACATAATTGGTTCACATACTACTGCAGCTGCAGCAGTCCGGTTGAGGGCGCTGTCACTTTGGTCGGACAATGGCTATCGTCACAGTGTAATCCTTAACATGATGCCTGAACTTCCAGGCATCATTGACTACACTGTGGCCGAACCACTGTTCGAAAAGAGGTACCAGACGCATATACCGCCTAGGGATTCGTGGAAACACGGTACTCCCAATGGGAGGCGTTGTGTCGACTTCTATACTGACGGCTCTAAGCTCGACAATCAGGTAGGCTTCGGGGTCTACTCCAGAGACCTACAGCTGAGTATTGCGCAGAGACTGTAGTGTTTTTCAGGCTGAAATTCTGGCCATTAGAGATGTGAGTGGCTTAGGTATAATGTCCTCACTACGGTGAGGATCAATATATTCTCTGATAGTCAGGCTGCCATTATATCTCTGGATTCCGTCTTTCTGGATTCGACATCAGCCCTGATCACGAGATGGCTCAGCAGTTCAGCATCCATGTTATTTGGGTGCCAGGCCACAGGGACATACCAGGGAACTATAGGGTAGACGAGCTTGCAAGACTGGCGACTACCTTACACATTCCACACGAAATGGAATCTGTGGGCATGCCTCTGTCCACTTGCAAGTTTCGGCTGCGGGAGAGTGCTTATGGGTTGGCAGAGATAGGTGAGCCTCTGTCCTTTGCAGAAGCTGTGGTGACGAAGAGAAGGAGGGGTCTGTGGAGCACCTTCTCTGCACTTGTCCTGCCCTGGCTCGCAGGAGGGGACTGCATTTGGGCGCATGTTTCTTTGAGGACCTGGGAGATTGGCTGATATCGATATCGGCCGACTTAGGGGCTTTTTGAGGCAATCGGGATGGTTCGACGGGGGAAGCGATATAACTTTTACTAGCTTCCGTGGTATCACAAGGCACTTTATAGTCTAAGTGAGTGATTTGCAGGCTACCACATCTACCTAACCCAACCTATTTCATTAAGAGTTAATTCATTGTGACGCCACTAAAATTTAGTGACAAAGTCTCATATTTTATTGAAAAAATTGGCCATGTTTTCGGAATGTATCCATGGAAATATGGGCTCGGTGCTTTAAATAGAAAACAAATTTTTGCATGTTTCTTTTTTAAGAATTTTCAATGTTTGATAAATTTGGGATCTGAAAAAACTACTAAACTGATTTGAAAAAACTACTTAACTGATTCAAAATTAGTTTTTTTTTAAAGTTTGTTTCTTTTGTGATTGTCTTTAGACTAGAGACAAAAGTCTCAAAAATAAAAACTAAACCACAAAAAATTCAAAATTTAATTTTCCATTTCAGCTGTTGAAATATACAAAAAAAAAAAATAGTCGATTTGTAGGGCAAACAAAAATAATTTTTTTTTGTAAATTAGTGCATTCAGCTTAGAAGTATGTGATTTCCCTATTGAGGTGAAATAGAAGAAAATATGTTTTCCCTGTTGAAACCTATTTAAATGGAGATGTATGTATTCCTAAGATCAAGGCATTTGCGTTTATAATTTATCAAAACTTTTAATAAAAATTGTAATCCATCAATTGAAATCTGTGTAGCAATTCATAAGATCTAGCTTAACCAATTAAAATTTCCTTCCTTGGTGGTGTGGTATTTTTTTTTTCTTCTTACTTATCATAGACATTGAAACTGCTTTTGAATACAATTTAAAGGGACAATTTTGTATGTATGTTTTTACATGAACAGCATGAAGATTGATGTACGCCCAGTTTGATAAAAAAAAAATAAACGTATAAAAAAACATGAATATTCAAGCTGTACCATGTTAGTGCCATGACATTTTGTGACAACTCCCCTAATACATAAAAAAATGTTTTATGAATTGAAAGTACTTTAAATGTCTGCATGTATTTCTATTTTTTTTTTTTTTGTTTGATGCACAACAGAAAGAATTAAAGTTGATTTAACATAACAAGTTTATTTTCAGAAAAAAAAAACAAATTAAACTAAAATATGTATGGAATTTTAAATAAATTTTTATTTAAAGCATATATTTGATAAAGTTCCATTAAGAAAACAAAAATGCCAACTAAAAATCAAAAATTTAAATTTTAAAATATATTTGTCTATATTTAAACAGTTCTGAAAATAGCATCTTAATGTGGGTACTGATTTAAAGATTTTCAGAAAAGAGTGTTACTTTGCTCAGTTGGAGATCACGTTAACATAAATTCCATATAGAAAGCGATAATTCATTTTACAACAAATATAAATAGACTTTAAAAAATAAAACCTTCATCAATTCAAGCCATCTTCAGGCGTCTTCTATGGCTTTTTCTTAAATGAAAACAATAATTTGTTTTTTAATAATATTTTTTCATATTATTCTTTTTATAAAAATATAAATTCTCTTTGATTCCAGCT
This sequence comes from Eustalomyia histrio, assembly GCA_949748255.1. Lineage (NCBI taxonomy): Eukaryota > Metazoa > Arthropoda > Insecta > Diptera > Anthomyiidae > Eustalomyia > Eustalomyia histrio. Next base: position 34,009,846 of record OX456524.1, read on the forward strand.
ATTAAGTTTAATTTGATTTTGTAATAACAGAATCCTTCAAAAACAAAAATTATAGCATACTTTTAGATGCGCTTCAAGAAATTTCTTAACTTAAAAGAAAATCCATTCATAAAATTGAATAACATTTACAACAAAACTTGTGTCGAAATAAAATATTTCGATTTCACTTTTTTACCTTAAATTTCTTCTTATTCCTATTTTGAAAGTGCCAATCAAAGTTTAGTTTTCTGTTTGGCATCTCTTTTACAAAAATGCAAAACCTTAAACGTGTTTAAACATGTCAAAACAAAAATGCTGTAATAAATTTAAGGCAAAAACCTGTTCGCGCATAAAATATGTGAATTAAATTCACCTTTAGGTTACACATGAACATGTCAATGATTTTTTACCTTTTTTTTTTGTTGATTTTCTTTTCTAGCCCTTTGAAAAATACATGAAATCATAAGCCGCTCTAGACATGTTACCTTATTCTTTTAAACTAAAAGCATATGTGCCTAGTTTGCCAATACTTTGGCTAAAAACTTGTAACTATGACCACAGTTAGATCTAGGAAAGGTAACTAAATCCTTTACGAATATTTTAATAATATAAAATATTTTGAAATTATAAGAAATTACCAGTTAACTATTTGATGCTTATATTTTGTATAAAAATATTGAAAAAGTTTTAGCAGATTTGTTATTTACTTTCTCCTAAGACTGCCTACATTTTTAAGCGTCACACTTGAACATTATACATATTTTTCTAGATGTTTTCCGTTTTCATCCAACTTTACACTTGATACACTTTACTAAATTTGAAGTTTTGGTGCTGAACGTGACTTGTTTTTTGATGTTATACGATCGGTGTGTATATAAAAGCCATAGAAAGTTCTTAAATCTTTTAAGCTGATATTTTTTAATGGAAGGCATTTTTGGTATTTGCTTAAGTGTATTAAACTGTAATTTTAAGTATGTATTTATAGTTTTTTTTTATTATTTCTTAAACTGTATTGATTACACTAATTTTAGAAAATGATAATAATTTTCTATGCACTAGGTTAGCTTAGGTTGAAAAAGAGGAGTGAAGATAATTTTCCAAAACCGACTCATTTTCAAAATTGGAACATACAGTTAAGCCCGAAAGTCGGCATGTTGTGCGCTCTCATGTAGGTACGAATTTTTCCGGAGCATCGGACCACTCATTTACCTTAAACACTCGCCATTTTTTCGAAATTGCGATGGACTGACTTCAGTCAAGACAAGTTTTCTTAAGAAAACCTTTGACTAACTTAAATATCAAGAAAATCTCTTTTCACTAAGTAACCACACTTTGACTAAACTCACAAAAAAAAGTCTGTAACGGCAACCGAAAATTTTGCTGTTATGACGGGAAATTTTTCTAATTTGAGCCCAGCTGTATTTTTTGCTAATCTTAGCAACACATGTCTGCTGACGTGTAGTACAATGAAATTAGTACCCGCCACCAAATTTTAGTAAAAATTTTGTAAAGTGAAAATCGGTTTTGCTAAAATATTAACTAAATATTCTTAATATTGGTACAATCAAATTAGTATAAAATTATTTAATTAGTAAGCTGTAAACTCAATGAATTTTAAAATGAAGCAAAATTTAAATTTATAAAAAAATAAATTATTATATTGCAAAAATTAACTTAATTATTTTTAGATACACTTGTTACACTTTAATGCTGCTAATTTCTTTTGAAATTACCTTTTTTTTATTTTATACTATCATCATTACAATTAAAAAATATATAGGTATATTAAATATTTACAAAATTAAAGATTTTACTAAAAGTATTGCAGCAAGTAAATAGCTTTTTATTTTTAAATTAAACACATAAATATAACTATTAAACGTTTTAAGGGAAAATATGGGGAAAAACCTTTTAATTGTTTAAGAAATTTTGATATAAAATTCCTTTTGGCATCTTCATTTAGGAAGTTGTAAAAGAAAATTAATTAAATTTGCAAATTTCTATAAAAGATCAAGACCTGTTCCTGTCTTCGAATCTAGTTGTGAGGGTTTCAATGACAGTTTTAAACATTTCTTGTTTAAAATTCTTTTGTAAAAGGGCAGTAGAATATCGCTTTGGGAGATTAAAAATCGTTTTCAAGTTTTTATTATGAATAATCTGTGGTTTTTTAAGGTAAGTTTTGGCATATCTCGTTGACCAGACTTGGCAGCCGTAAGTCATAATTGGTCATATACACATTTTATATACTAACAACTTGTTTTTGGGGCTAAGCTTAGACTTCCGGCTAAGAAGGGGATAAAGAGATCTTCCGCATTTTAGGGCTTTATCGCACGTCATGTTGTTTATGTTAATTTCTTGTCAAAAGTTACTCCCAAATATTTGACTGAGTCAAGTGGTGAAATTTCAGTTACATGAATATCGCGGGTTGTTTGTGGGATTCGTTTTAGCGACTTGTTGAAAGGAAAAATAGTAGCCTGAGTTTTGCCATGATTAATTTTTATTTTCCATTTGTTAAAGTATTTTTCAGTGTGTATTAAAGATTTTTAATTTTTTTAACAATCGCATTTCAAACTTTACCACTCGTTATTATAGCGGTGTCATCTGCGTAAAATGCTGCAGCTTGATTTCTTTGTGTTTTGAAGTCCGATGTGTATATGGCGTACAGAGTTGGAGACAAAATTGACCCTTGAGGGACGCCCGCAGCGATGTTCCTTTGCGAAGAAATTTCATTGTCTGTATTGACTACAAAATATCTTTCCGTTAAAAAGCTTTTTATTATTTTTTGTAAATATATTGGGTAACCAAATTTGTTAAGTTTAAATATAACACCGTTGTGCCAAATAGTGACTTTTTCTATATCTAGAAAAACAACTCCAGTACTTTTACGTTGATTTTTGTTGTTGGTTATCATATTTACAATTCTTTTCACTTGATGCATCGTCAAATGCTCTTTTCCAAAGCCAAATTGTTCTCTACTCAAAATATTGTTTTCTTCTGTAAATTCATTTAGTCTACCTAGAATTATTTTTTCGAAAATGTTGTCCAAACCATTTAGCATACTAATGGGTCAGTAACTTTTGGGTGATTTTCGTTCTTTTCCAGACTTTAATATTGGTAGCACCTTTGCCGTTTAAAATTGTTTTGGAAAATAGCCATTTCGTAAACACCAATTGAAAATTTTAGTAAGCACGCAGAGAAAAAACATGGTTGCAACATGATCACTGCTACTATATTGTGCTTGCTGCAATCGGGTATGGTTGTCACAACCCAGTTATTGGTTTTCTAATCATCAACATGGTCGCTACTATCATTATTTAATAAGTATTTTACTATTTTATGATTGGCACCTTCTATTTTATATCATGATTGGCTGTAACCATACTGTGGTTATAAAAATTCTGACTGTGAGAAAAATATGATAATTATGCAACGATAAATGCTGCCAACAATTAATAAATACTTATACATCAAATAAAACATGACTTTAACATTTACAGTCATAATATTGTCTCGTTTTCATAAAAACCAAAATTTGATGAGTTAAGTCAGTTTGTTTTTACAAAATGTTTTAAAAAACAATCATATATTGTTTACTAAATCTGGAAAATATCTTTCACATGTCATTAAAATATTTCATCAATTGACGCATTAAAATCCAGTTCATTTTTTTCTTACACAAAATAATTGATATTTATAAATTTATCTGATAAAAACATTTTAAGATTCTATGGACTTTTCCTTAAACTGAAATTCTCAGATTCTGCAAACTGTTTCTTAGATAAAAGTTTATATATTCCAAAAAAAACTTAGAGTCTAAGGCCTTTCTTTGAAAGAAAAATTCATATATTCTGAAGAAAATACTTAGATTCTAAAGAATTTTTCTTAAAGAAAAATTTCTAAAAAAATCTAAAAATGTCTAAGATTTTTTATTACAAAAAGTCATTAGAATTAAAAAAAAAAGTTTTAAGTATTTGTCTTAACAAAAAGCCCACAGAATCAAAGTTTTCTTGATAGAAGAGTTCTTAGAATCTATGATATTTTCCTTAACAATTTTTCTTCAAAAAGTCCTTAATATAATTTTTTTTAGAAAAAACACTTCTAAAGGAAATATTCTTAAATTTAAAGAGCTTTTTCATTGTTTCTAAGAACTTTTCCTTTAAGACATTTTCTTAGATTATGGATTATATAATGATAATCCAGGAATCATAATATAGTTATGAGGGACAATATTATGATAACATTTTGAATATACTATGATTAGGTGCAATCATAATATGATAAATTCAATATAACATGTTTATTTAGGACCATAATATGGTAATTTTTGAGTCATAATATAACTGTAGGGACTATATTATGGTAAAAATATGGTTAGTTTATTATCTTAATATGATAACCATATTAAAGTACGACCATGGTTGGCACAACCATAAAACCAAAAATATATGATGCTCTTCGAATATGATTGCCTCAACCATGTTTTTTCTTTGCGTGAGTATACTGAAGAATAAGTCTGACATTTTTTTTAAGATAATTGGTTTTATCCCATCTATACCCGGCGCTTTAGAATGTTTTTGACAATTAACGTAAAATTTTACTTCATCTACTGATGTCAAATCATGTGTCATAATATTAGAAATAGGCTGCAAATCTAGCCATTTCGTATGTTTTAGTACCATACGATCAGCTTTCGACGGTAAGTTACGTGTAAATTGATGAGAGCTTTCAAAAACATCTACTACAACATTAGATTTATTTTTATTATTGACTACTTCAACACCATTAATTAATAAGCTTCCAACACCTGTTTTGTTTCCTCTCATTGCTCTATTTAACATCCAAAACTTTTTATTACCAGCTGGTAACCTTTCCAGGAATATATTCCAGTTTTCATTTCTGTCATTTGAAACATTTGTTTTTATCAAAATATTCACTTGTTTTAGAGTAGATAATAAAAAAGGTCTTTCCAATGAGTTATAAGATCTTTGTAATTTACGCCTAAACCTATTTCGTTGTCCGAGTAATTTTATTTAAAATTTGTTCAATATTTTATTCAGTTATAATTACAGACGGTAAATTATTTCTTTGAATCTCTGCATCTACCTTCATTTACTGATTGCATTCCAATTTGCTTTTTTATACAATGTAACTAGTGTTTTTCTCTCTATAAGTGAGCAATTAATTTGGCATGTAATTGGAACGTGATCGGAATTTAGCAGTAAAACATCGGCAACTGAAGGTTGAGTGGAAGTTAAACGCTGGCCAAATCGTGTAAAGGTATTAGACGAATGGATGTAGTAACTGGAGTTTAACTGATGGTTATACAGTTTTCTACCCGCGGTATTATTTTTAATACAATTCCAACTGGTGTGGTGTGCGTTAAAGTCGCCGAAAACAAAAAATTCTGATGATGTTGTGGTTATATTGTTAAGGTAATCAACAAACGTTTTTTCGTATCGAGGGCAGTAAGTAGATGTAGATCTTATTGGTCGATTATTAACCAAAATTACAATCGAACATTTTCAATACTTGCTGTTGCAATTTTTGGAATATACTGGTGTGGTTTTGTAGCCTTGATTGCTATTAGCACACCCCCACCATGTGTTATTCGATCTTTAAAATTACCTTACGAATTCCAATATTCAAAATTTGTATTTTTTTAATCGAACAACTTTTTTTTATTTATTTTTTTTCATAAAATATTTTAGACAAAATGAAAAAAAAATCAAAGGCTTTAAAAATAGTAATGAATTTATCATTTTGTTTTAATTTGCAAATTTTTGTTTCGAAAAAAATTTTAAATAAATTATTTTGATTTTAAGATCAAATTTTAATTGTTTTAAAGGCTGATTTTTAGAACTAAAGTGTTTTTAGTCGATATTCTATTTTGGGACAGGAGTCGTTTGTGAAAGTATCTTCACTTTCGATCCCTCCAATATCCACTTTTTTAAAATAAGTAGATTTTTTTTGCTAATTTTAGCAAATCAATTTTCAAAAGTTTGTAAAATAATTTCTGAAGTTAGCAACAAAAATTTATAAATATTCTGTAAAAGTTCTGTAAAATGTAAATAGCAAAAAAATTATTAGCTAATAATTTTTTTTACTAAAAGTCAGTACAAGGATATTAAAGTGGTATTGAAAACTGTTTACAATATTTTCTACTAACTTTATTTTCTGAGTGTGGAAAGCTTTGACTAGAAAGCATATATTTCAAATATGTATGTATTCCCTGGGCAATGGATCACTTCACTGATTATATACTTTTTGGAATTTTCGCCAGAAGCGTGGTAAAATAGAACTTCAAAAATGGAAAAGTGCCGCCCGTAATGAAATGCTCTAATTGCTTAGGCTAGAACGCTGGTGTAAACAAAAGTTTTTTAACCCAGAGTTTGTCTTATCCGAGTTTGTCTTAAACAAGTTTTACTGTACTGAAATATGTTATTTTTGTTCAAAAAACCTTTTAATAATGAACACATTATTATAATTTTGACACTCATTCTATTGTCGAATGTAACACATGGGTGGGGCAATTTTGTCGTTTTAAGTTACTTTGGAAATTAAAATAATAAAATGAAATTATTGTTAAATTAAACATTAGAATAAAAGCTGAGATGTGCTGATCCCTAAATCAAATAAAATTTTTCCGAAAAAATTAATGGTTTGGTAAAGGAAGTGGCGAATGCTCCTTAGTTTACCCTAAACGAAAGTGCAATGAGCCGTTACAATTGGCTCGATGCTTTTAACTCTGTACATCCTGAAATTTTCATAGTCCTTGCTAAAATCAACATATTAGAAGTTTCGCAACTTTTGCAGCAGTTGCGAACTGAGTGTTTTTTTTGCTTTGTGGGTAGATAATTTTTAACTCTGCATATCATAGTGCTACATACACTCCAAAAAAAAAGACATGAACTTAAATTTAAACCAAAATTTCCTTTCAAATAGTTTAACAATTTTCCTCAATTTACATCACATTTTATTAAAATTTTCTTAAAATTAATGAAAATTCCATTGTTTGGGTAAAACTCAGAAATAGTTCATATTTTTCCTAAGTAATATTTCTTGATTTTAGGACAAAAAAACAAGTCATTAATTTTAAGAAAAAACTTCTCAGTTTTAAGAAATTTGCTTACTCAAATGTAATAAAATTAATTTTAGTTAAAAAAAAAATTTAGGATATAATTTACTCCCATTTAGTTTAAATAATGTGTCTAACTTAAAATGAGAAAGTAATTGAACTTAATGTGTGTTCATTTTTTGTTCGCGAGTAGTAAAATTTTCGAAAGCCATTTCCAAATTCAGTTTTTAAGTATACCACTTTCTAATTTTGAAGAATTGTTTTTTTTAAATTAGTTCAGGCAATTAGAAACCAAAAGTAATACATTTTTTCCTATGTTATAATAAAAATTTATTTAATATTAGAAACTGATGAAATATTTCTAGGGAAAATTTTCATGCAACTAAGTTTAGATAAATTTAAAAAATTTGAATAAAATATTATTTTTTTTTCAAGTAAAAGTTTTCTTATTTCTGAGAAATAATAACCTTTGAGAATAATAAATAAAAAGGAAACAATAAATTATGAACAAACAATTTAATTTTCCTAATTAAAAAAAAAATTATTAAAGGAAACCAATTAAAAAATCCATTAAAAACAAATTATCATTCGTGATTGTAATTTTTGGTTCGGGACCGTGCTTAAGTCAAAATTGGCTCACGTGCCCATCATTAATCTTATATATTAAACTCTTAGTAGCTTAAAATATATTAAAATTTTTGTTAGCAAAAGGTCAAAAATTTCGTATTTGCGCTTTTATGTAATAATTTTGTTTGCTGACTACACTATAAAATATCGCTAACACATTTTCTACATTACGGCATAATGGATTTTCTATAACTGACGTTGCGCCTATTAAACTTTATATTTATCGAAGGCACTAAAACTATTTTTGTTTTCACTTAATGATAAAAAAAGTCAAATTTGGTATATGTCAATTAAAGTTTAAGCTAAACATGCCATAAAATAAGCCTAAGACATTTTTACATTTCCATAATAATAAGAAATGTAACTGTGATATTTTGTATTTTTGCAACAATTTTCTTAAATTAGTTAATTTAAGAAGACAAAGGACCCCCAGTGTTCCTAAGCCATAGATGCCGTGTATCACTTAGGGCGTTCCTTTTTGTAGTTCTCTCAAGCAGAACCATTAATTAACTACAAAAAGGATCTGACTTGTCACAATTTATTACGTTTCAGGATATCCTGCAGTACATTTTTTTAATTTGTTTACCTTTTTTCTAATGAAATTTAATTTATATTTTAAATACATGAATTTAGTATAACTAAATTTAAAGACAAACATAGCTACCTATATCAAAAAGCTTTTTAAGAGCAGTGTCCTCACAAAGCGGAGGTCCTCCGAAAGTGGGAAAATACTTACACAATGAGTATAAAGTACTTTCGAATATATGGTAAAATACGAGGGCGGCTCAATAAGTCCGTGACTTCGAACTTCCCTCGTAGTTATATGAAATGCAACACTGCTCCTATCAAGTACCACCTGTTAATATACTACTGTCAAATTTTGAGCAAGTTCCGTCATTTACTTTGCGTTTAACAGCTGTTCAAAACATACAACCTCGTGGTTTAAAAATGAAAAAAAGTGAATTTCGAGTGCTCACTAAACATTATTTTTTGCGAAAAAACCGTCAATCAAACCAAGAAAAAGCTTGATAAATACCATGGGGACTCTGCACTATCGATTTCAATGATGAAAAAGTCGTTTACTGACTTTCGTTGTGGCCTTACAAGCACGGAAGATACAGAATGTTCTGGACGCCCAGTTGAGGTCTCTACACCCAAAACAATTGTTGGCCGATCGGAGATTGAATGTGCGATAGATTGTGGAAGACATAGGGGCCTCACATGGCTCTGTGGTTTCAATTTTGAACGATCACTTGGGTATGAGAAAGCTTTCCGCAAGATGGCTGCCGACTTTGCTCACTATCGACCACTAACGGAATCGTGTGACAGCTTAGTTTCCATGGCAAAAATCCATGAAGTATACCACGAATTGCACCCCTCATTCGCCTTATTCTCCGGATTTAGCCCCCAGTGACTATTTCCAATTTACAAACCTAAAGAAATGTCTCGGTGGAAAGAGATTTAGCTCCAACGATGATATTATTAATCAAACAAATGCCTATTTTATGGACCACGAAAAACCCTATTTTTTAGGAAGGGATACAAAAATTGGAGAAAACTTTGACTAAGTGTATTGAGCTAAAAGCAGATTATGTTAAATAATAATTTTTTTTGCAAAAAAAAACTGTGTTTCATTCAAAAAGTTACGGACTTATTGACCCACCCTCGTATATTACCTTTACCATAGAAATATCAAATTTAAGGATATTTTATTATAAGATTTTTTTATTTTTAGGGAGTTAAGTCCTAGTTTTTAGTAAAAAAAAAATTATCTAATGAACTTAAATAAAATAAAATTTTTCCTAAAACTAAGGAAACATTACCCAACAGTAAAATTTAAGATGATATATGAACTAATTAGGAGGAAATTTTACTGTATTCTAATATAAATTTACTTCTCAGTAGTAAAACTGTTTTATAATTTAGAAATTTTGAGCAAATTTTTAGCAAAATTTGTTTCTTAATTTCAAGAAAAATTTTATTAAACATAGGTAAAAAGTATCTCTGGCGTCGTTTTCATTTAAATTTTTTCTCCAAATAAGTTGACTTTTCTAATTCTACAATTAAAAAAAAAAAAATAACTAGAATTTGGAAAAATTAACTTATTTAGAGGAAAAATTGAAATGAAAACGGCGCCAAAGATACTTTTTACCAATATTTAATAAAATTTTCTTTGAAATTAAGAAACAAATTTTACTTAAAATTTGATCAAAATTTCTAAATTATAGAAAAAATTTACTATTGAGAAGTAAATTTATATTAGAAAATAGTAAAATTTCCTCCTAATAAGTTCATACATCATCTAAAATTGTACTGTTAGTTAGGAAGTGTTTCCTTGGTTTTAAGAAAAATTTTATTTTATTTAAGTTCATTAGATAATTTTTTTTACTAAAAACTAGGATTTAACTCCCTAAAAATAAGAAAATATTTTCTAACAACAAGTTAAATAGCACTTCTTTTAAGTAAAAATTATCCTTATCCTGCTTCTATAGTAAAGGTCATATATTTTATCATATATTTTTAAGTACTTTACACTCATTCAGTAAGTATTTTCCCACTTTCGGAGGACTTCCGCTTTGCCCTTTACAAGCTTTTTGCTATACAATTTTGTCTTAAAACTAAATTGAATTATACTAAATTTATGTATTTAAAATATAAATTAATTTTCATTAAAAAAAAGGTTAACAAATTAAAAAAATGTACTGCAGGATATCCTAAAACGTAATAAATTGTGACAAAGTCAGATCTTTTTCGTAGTTAATTGACGGTTCTGCTTAAGAGAACTACAAAAATGGACACCCTACGTGACACACGGCATCTATGGCTAAGGAACACTGGGGGTCCTTTGTCTTCTTAAATTAACTAGTTTAAGGAAATTGTTGCAAAAATACAAAATAGCAAATGGGCACGTGAGAGATTTTTGACTCGCACGATCACGAACCAAAAATTACAATTATGCACGATAGTTTTTTTAAATGGTTACTTTAATTTCATTTATTTAACAATATTTTTTCATGAAAAATCTGGTTTATTTTTAATTGATTGTTTTTCTGGAATAGAATATTAGAATATTAAAAATCCTATACCAAATTTTATTATTTTTTAAAAGTTAGAAAAATTTTACTTCAAAAAATGTTTAAAAGTTAGAAAACTTTTACTTGAAAAATGAATATTTTATTAAAACTTTTAAAATTTATCTGAACTAAGTTGCATGAAATTTTTCCTTAGAAATAGTTCATCAGTTTCTAAAATCAAGTAAATTTTTATTATTGCATAGGAAAAAATTTACTACTTTTTGTTTTAAATTGCCTGAACTTATTTTTAGAAAACAATTCTTCAAAATTAGAAAGTGGTATACTTAAAAACTGAATTAGGAAAAGGCTTTCTAAAATTTAGTTAATTTTACTACTAGCGAACAAAAAATGAACGCACATTAAGTTCAAGTACTTTCTTGATTTAAGTTAGACATATTTTTTAACTAAATGCGAGTAAGTTATGTCCTAAATTTTTTTTTTAACTAAACTTAATTTTATTACATTTGAGTACGCAATTTTCTTAAAACTAAAATGTTTTTTCTTAAAACTGATAAATTTTTATTTAATTGACTTTTTTTTTCCTAAAATCAAGAAATATTGCTTAGGAAAAAATGAACTATTTCTGAGTATATAAACTATTTCGTTTTTCCTCAAACTTAGGAATTTTTATTCTTTTTAAGAAAATTTTTCTAAGTTTTAATCAAATTTTACTGAAATTGAGGACAATTTACAAACTATTTTGAAGGGAATTTTTGATTACATTTTAGTTCATGTCTTTTTTTGAGTGTAGTTAATTGTTTTTGTTGTTGTAGGGTTTGCTTGAACCGCCAACCAAACTTTTTCAAACTTTGATTCGTACTAAGAATCACACAATCACAACTTGTGAATACTAAATATTTTTTTGCAGAATACTTCAACAGAATTTCTGTTGTCGCAAACAAAAAATTCAGTTACAACAATATAACCAGTAGATTAGCAATACATTTGGTTTTGAAGTATTTTTTGGTGCATGAACTAAAATATAAAAGAGAGCATAGTAAAAATATTTAGCACTAATTGAATAACAGTAAGAGAACAATTTCTTTAATTTTTTTCTTTAATCAAGTCATAAATTTTCGGTAGGTTGTGAACTAATCTATAGCAAAGATAAACCCACAATTCTTTTTAAAAAAAAAGGACCAACAAATTTATAGTTCCTAAAAAGAAACAGCAATAAAAAGTCTTTTTATTTGGCAAACGTACGTACGTACGTACATATGGAATGTAACCAAAATGCAATTGCCATTCGAGCAAATAACATTTGTTACTCATTGCACTTCCATTACGAATATGACTCAATTAAATGTTCATCCCTTAAAGGTGCAAAAGCCAAGTGAAGCCAATTTTTGCAACAAAAAAAAAAAAAAAAATAGAAGGAATAGTAAAAAACACTATTCCAAACTGATAGTAAATTACCTTACAACGTGATCGAATGCAGTCTAGTTTGTAATGGACCTATGTACACTAGCTAACATTAAATACTAATACTTTGCGTTAAAAGTATTTTGCAAATTTAAATCAAAAAAATAATATATTGATAAGGAATCAAGGAATCTTGAAGGCTGAGTCTAATTTCGCTCGCCACGAAGGCTAAAATATTTAAAAAGATCGCGCAGGCTGTAATATCACAACAGACCGCGAAGTCTGTAATATTAGATGAAGAATTCTTTCGATAACTTCATGTGTAAAAATCTGTTGAGGTACATACTGCACTTTACAATTCAAAATGTTCTTTTTATTTAAATTGCGCATAGTTTTTGTTAATATTGTATATTTTGTAGCTGGAAGTCATTGTGGATATAAAGTGTAAGATGGCATGAAACAGATACACTCACTTTAACCTGGTTACAAGTTGAAATAAGAAATAAAAAATGGACAGAAAAAAACAAGAACTTTAAACTATATTAAAAAGCAAAACCATAAAAAGATAGATAGATACGTTGTAGAGTGTATTATAAAATGACTTTAGTATTAAAATTGGCACACGCAGAACTCTGCTTATATCATAAATTTTATAAATGGCAACCGAAACGTAAAGATTTGAAAAGAGTTTAATTATAAAAGCACAAAATGATTTAAATTTTACATCTCTATAAATATACCATATTAAATTTTAATAGTTTAGTAAAATTTAATTTCTTACATTTGCCTGCATATCTGGTATCAGTTGAAGGATCATGATTTGAATATCTATTAAAATGAACATCTTCAAATAAAACACTTGACTCTATCTAACACTTGTGTTTTAATTTTACAGAGTGTGACGCGGGTGACATTAGGAATGAAAAGAAAAAACATATAAAATGTTCATATTCACTAAAAATATTTAATGATTTAGCATGGTGCCGTTTTGATGTTAAAGGGGCCCTTAAGTTAATACATGAAATGTAGTATATTTATACAGGATTGTTGCAAAGAAATATTATATAAGACTATTTTTACATTTCAAGAAATTAGCTTCATGATTTTTAATGTGATAAATAGTAAAATTACACTGTCCAACAACATTTTTGAAACAGAATAGCGACCCTATAATTCTGAAAGGGTATGTTGAGTAGATCATTTTTGTAGAACAAACTTATGGTCCAGCACGTCTGAGTTTTTTTTACAGTGGGTCAAAGTTTTCATTTTTCGGTCGAAGGGAGCATTATACTATATGAAAAAAATGCTGTAAGTTAATGTCTAAGAGAATTCTTATGGTCAGAGTTGTATTGTGGAATTGTATGAGGAGTATTTTTGTGGAAGATCTTAACCCTCTAACTGGTCTCTTTATGGGTCAATTTGACCCTTTTTTCGAGAAAATCAAAAAATATCCTTTAAAAAAGGACATTTAAAAAAGGACAAAAAGGAATTATGGGGTCGCTATTCTGTTCCATTCAAAAAGTCTTAATTTGTTGGACACTGTTATTTAGGAAATTATTGGCATTTATTTTTATTATGATAATATGGTATGGTTCAATTATGTATGGAACAAAATATCGGCCAAAAGGCCGCCACGACCTCGGCGGCACACCTTCATCCGATGGTCCGTATTTTCGATGACGCTGAGGCATAATTAAGGTCCTACGCCGTTAATGTGCCGAATTATCTCATCCTTTAGCTCTTGAATTGTTGCTGGCTTATCGACGTACACCCTTTCTTTCAAATAACCCCAAAGAAAGAAGTCCAACGGTGTCAAATCACATGATCTTGACGGCCAATTGACATCGCCACCACGTGAGATAACACGGCCATTGAATTTGTCGCGGAAAAAAGCCATTGTTTCGTTAGCTGTGTGACAAGTGGCGCCGTCCAGGGTCATATCCTAAATTCCTGGCCACAAAAAGTTAGTTATTATCTCGCTATAGCGAACACCATTCACGGGTAATGCTTGGCCGACCTCATGACACTTATCGCGAACACCAGCAATGTTTTCCGCAGAACGAACTGGGCGAACATGCACAGGTGTTTTCACAGACCCAGTTTGCTGAAATTTTCCCACAATTCCCCCGATTCTGGACACATTTGGTCGATTATGCTGACCAAAAAAATCACGAAGTGCATGAAATGCATTTTGATTTGAACGCCCATTTTTATAAGAAGCCTGATTAACTTTAACGCGTTGCTCGATTGTGTATCTTTCCATGGTTCAAATTGAGTTAGTCTGAAATTGAGAAATGTCAAATGAAATGCAGAAAAAAAATTAACGTTCACATTCAACATCGGCCCTTAAAATTTAACCACCCTTTATAAATAATGCATGCCAGGGCCTAAAAATATTTTTTGCGATTTCTTAAATATTTTGTTGGTTGTTTTTTGTTTTTAAAAGTATTTATTCTTTAAACATACGAAATTTTGTCCTTACATCCTTATTGCTTGAAAATCTTTCGTTGAACAAAAAAACTTTAAAGGCAGAAAAAGCAGTAGATTATATTTTCTATCGATAACAAGTAATTGCTTTAATAAAAAGTTGCTATTTAGCATTAGAGGGTTAAAATTTAACAGAAAGAAAACTATTTCACATAAATTCATTTTACCAAAGCCAATTTAAAGAATACCTATACGACAAATAATTATTTGATGTTAAATTTACATGTGGAAATATCATTTTGCAAAAATTTACGGAATTCCCTCGCATCAAAAACAATTCAATGTATTTTGAATTAGCCTGCGAGAAAAGGACCTATCTCAGGACTCGTCACGTGACCGATTCAGTGTGATAGGGATCGGTCACTGCACCAGGACCGGTGATATTTTTTATTTTTTGGCATGTTTTTAATTTGCTTAAGTTGATTACAATGAGTTTCGATTATAAATTTAATGAATTAATAGAGATGAAAGTTTACAAAAGTTGACTTAAGCTAAATATGAGTGCTTAAATGTATTTGTAAGGTACCGCTTTTTTCCTTAATTCAACTTCGCTCAATATAGTTGGACCTTTAGTTTTGAGTTAATTTTAACGACAAATTCTATTTTTTTGTTAAAGTTTATAAGAATTTATTGCAAAGAGAAAGTTATCTAATATTATTATGAAATCATTATATAATTGAATGGATTAAATAATAAAATAACAGAAAATGTTTATAACACCCCAATGGGATACGGTACGTATGAGTAATTAAATAATGCTCATACGTACCGGTAGACTTTCTTTGATTAGGGCCAGCATTAACGTTTGACTGAAAAGTTGGTAGGGTGACACGTGTATAAATTTGACAGCTGTCAGACTATTAGTTTGTGAGACATAGTATTTAAGGTGAAGCAACTTTTGTTAGTTTGAAAACAATGGATAAAAAGGAATTTCGTGTGTTAATAAACCATTGATTTTTAGCGAACCAAAAAACATTGTTGAAAACAAAGCTTGCCTTGATAAACAGTATTCGGACTCTGCAAAAGGAAAATCAACCGTTGAGAAGTGTATTACTAAGTTTAAACGAGGCGAAATGAGCACCGAGGACGATGCATGCAGTGGACGCCCCAAAGAGGCTGTTACCGACGAAAATATTAAAAAAGTCCACAAAATATTTTTGAATGACCGTAAAGTGAAGTTTATTGAGATATCTGAGACTCTAAAGATATCAAAGGAACGTGTTGGACATATCGTGAATGAATATTATAAATAGATTATAGATTATAGTACATAGATTATCACACATAGATAAATTCTTACTTAAGTAGGAAATATTAAAACAACATTTGGTTAAAATTACTCCTAACTGTTGACTAAAATACTAACCCTTGCCCGCAGAGGAAAAAACATGATTGCAACATGACCACTGCTATTATATTATGCCTGCTGCATTTGGTTGTCACAAACAATTTATTGGTTAAGACATAGGTTCTAACCATCAATATGATCGCTACCATCATTATTATAGTAAATATTTTATTATTTCATGATTGCCACGTTCTTTTTTTTTAACATGATTGGTTGTAACTACACTGTGGTAACAAAAATGTTGACTATGAAAAAATATGATAATTATGGAACTATAAAATGCGGACAACAATCAATGAATGAAATATGACTTTGACATTTACAGTTTTACATTGTCGAAAAAATTCATTGTCAAACATATTCTACACTCAGAAAAAAAG
This sequence comes from Eustalomyia histrio, assembly GCA_949748255.1. Taxonomy (NCBI): domain Eukaryota; kingdom Metazoa; phylum Arthropoda; class Insecta; order Diptera; family Anthomyiidae; genus Eustalomyia; species Eustalomyia histrio. The sequence goes on from OX456524.1 coordinate 34,026,178, forward strand.
TTAGTAGAACAATTTTTAAACGGTTTTCAATCCCACTTTACTAATTTTTTAATGATTTTTAGTAAAAAAAATTATTAGTTAGTAAATTTTTTTGCTATTTACATTTTACAAATTGCAGAATTTTTACAAAATTTTTTTTGCTAATTTCAGAACTCATTTTACAAATTTTTGAAAACCGATTTGCTAAAATTACCAAAAAAAAATGTACTAATTTTAAAAAAGTGGATATTGAAGGAAATTTTGTTTCGAATAATTAAAACTTGCCTTAAAATGTAACATAAGCTGCAAAAGGGTTCGGAAATGAAAATACTTTTGACAATCGACTCATGTCCAAAAATAGAACGTCCACATAAAATAGCACCAAAAAGTTCTAAAAATCAGCCCTTAAAACGACTAAAATTTTACCTTATAATCCAAAAAATTTACTAAAAATATTTTTTGTAAGGCAATTTTAAAAGAAATTAGCAGCTTTAAAGTGTACCAAGTGCATAAAAAAATAATTGAGTTAATTTGTGCATTTTAATAATATTTTTTGATAAATTAAAATTTCTATATTTTACAACTCATTGAGTTTACAGCAATTTACTAAAATTTAGTAGCGCTTACAGAGTGTTTTACTAATTTGATTGTACTAATATCAATGATATTTAATAAATTTTTTTTTTGCTGACTTTAGCAAACAGATTTTAAATTCCGCTTTACAAAAAGTTTACTAAAATTTAGTAGCTGCTACTAATTATTTGTACTAATTCCATTGTACTACACGTCAGCAGACATGTGTTGCTAAGATTAGCAAAAAAATACCGCTGGGCTCAAATTGGCAAAATTTCTCATAATAATAGAAAAATTTTCAATTGCCATTACAGACTTTTTTTGCTCAGTGTATATGAAGATTTTATATTGTTTTTAATGCTTTTCCATAAAAACAATAATACAGTTTTTTGAAAAAACATTTGTTTATTAATTAATTTCTTGTAAAATAAATAACTACTTTTTTGTGGAAAAAGTACTCAGAATATTAATAAAAAAATTTTTTATAAGGAAAAGTCTGTAGAACCCAAGAGTTGTTTTGTACGAAAAGGTTTTTTTATACAACATACTAACTAGATTTTTAGAAATTTTTTAATAGAAATATTTTTAGTTTCTATTGCCTTTTTGCTTAAAGTAAAATTCTCAGATTCTGAAAACTATTTCTTAGATAAAATTTATATATTTTTAAAAAACTTAGGTTCTTAGGCTTTTTTTGAATAAAAAATTCTCAGAGGATGATTTTTCTTAAAGAAAAATTTCAAGGATTATCTAGAAAAAATCTTAAAAATGTCCTTAAAATCTAAGAAATTTTCTATAGAATTAACGCCTTCGAATTTTAAAAGTATTTTTTTTTTTTGAAAAAAGTCCATAGAATCGAAGAAGTTTTCTTTAAAAAGTCATTAATATCAAATTTTTTCTTTAGGAAAAATATTTCTTTAAGATATATTCTTAAATTTAAAGAACATTTTCATAGTTTCGAATAATAATATAACTCTAGGGACCATATTATGGTAAAAATATGGTTATTTTATTATCATAGAATAATATGATAACTATATTATAGTACGACCATGTTTTTTTCTGCGCATTTTCACTTAACTTAAAATTATTTTGAAAATTACCCAGGCAGAAAAACATGATGGGCACAGTGCAGGCAAACCATCAATGACGGTCGGTTATGCTTTGGCATATCATGGTTTTAACAATCTTGACAGTTTTGTCTTTTTTCCCGATAACAATTGCCAACAGTTAGTTGGACCGAACTTGTTGCCATAAGGTTGGTAAAGCAAAGACTTTAAAAAATTTCAAATACCTTTCTGTTCCTACAAAGTTTGATCGTACAATGCCCAACCCTTTAAATTCGGGCACGCTTATGGGCTCGGGTGCGCTTTATATGCTGGCGGAGTCATTGGCCCGGTGAACGGTATAGGAACATGAACGGTATAGGAACATGATTCGAATTTTTTTTGTACCTCAATTACGTGGCATTAATCTTGCTGATATGTGGTTCCAACAGGACGGAGCCACATACATATATTTATATAGATTTTTATAATGACTTTTAAAGGCCCTCTTCCATACCATGGGCCCAAAAATGTTTAATACTAAAAATTCGAAAAATAAACACAACTGATAATTACGACCACTCGTAAATGCATTTTGAACATTTGCCACTCCATTCGTTTATGCACACAAAAATACTTAAAATGAAATAATAAAAATTGAAATTGAAAAAAAAAATGGAAAATAAGTGTACAGATGCAAAATGTTAAAACTACTTTAACACCATTATAACCATTTGAACATAAGTATCAACGTATGTTGAATGAATACTTGACAAAAACTGAGATCCATTTAATGGCTAGAAAAAAAAATAATATGAAACGAATTCATACAAAAACAAACAATAATGACAATAAAAACATTTGAATTGAACATTAGAAAACCTGTGAAAACAAGCAAAAAAAAATAAGTATTTAAAAATGTTTTCATAAAGCAAAAAAAAAGTCTTAAGTACATTTGGTTATATCGAATATATTATATATATTATAAATTTATATTAAGAATTTTTTAAAAAAGTTCTTTATTTATTATATTTTATAATCAAAATATTACCAGAACCTATTTGCTTACAAAATTTCATATTTCTAAATAATTTATATAAAGCGTGTTTTTTTTAGAGTGTTACAACTTTGAGTTGGCATCACTGCTTTATTTGACAACCCATTTAACAGCTGATAGTTGCTTTTTGTTTAGTTTGCTTTGAAAATTCACTATGAATCGACTTACACCAGAGCAACGCGTGCAAATTGTTGAAATTTTTAATCAAAATAATTGTTCTATTCGTCAAACTCATCGTGCACTTCTTCCATTGTATGGCGTACATAATCGTCCTTCAGAGCAGTTGAATGGGTACGTAAATAAGCAGAATTGTCGCATTTGGAGTAAGGAGAATCCACAGGCTTTTGTCGAAACACCATTGTATCCACAGAAAATAACTGTTTGGTGCGCTTTATGGGCTGGCGGAGTCATTGTCCCATATGTCTTCAAAAACGATGATGGTGAGAATGTTACTGTCAATGGTGAACGGTATATTAACTTGAGGCGAAATTTTTTTTTACCTCAATTACGTGGCATTAATCTTACTGATATGTGGTTCCAACAGGACGGAGCCACTTGCCACACAGCGGGCGCTACAATTGATTTACTCAAAAAAATTTTTGATTAAAAAATACTTTCACGTAATGGCCCAATTAATTGGCCACCAAGGTCGTGTGATTTAACCCCATTGGATTATTTTCTTTGGGGTTATGTTAAGTCACTTGTCTTCGTCGATAAACCACAAAAAATTGAACACCTGGAAATCAAAAATCAAAGAAATACGGCCGCAAGTGCTGCGAAAAGTTGTTGAAAATTGCTATTCCAGATTGCGCCGTCTACGCGCCAGCCGTGACGTCCACATGTCAGAAATCATATTTAAACATTAATTTTATAAAATTTGCTTTCCAATAAAGCCCATTTCATTGATATTAAAATTATATTTCCATGTTTTATTATGACTTAAAGTTATGTCACTCTATAAAAGAAACACCCTTTATATAATTTATAGAAGAAAAAAAATAAAGCATACTACATAGGTATTTCCTGTGTAATACTTCACTTAATATACCTTATACTTTTTAACAAAATTAAATAAAAGGTATAACATTTCAAATACCCTTCTAGAATGATGGAAGTGACCTTTAATAAGTGAAAAGTAGGGAAAGATAGAAAGAAAAAATCAAAACGTAGTTTTTAAATGTGAGATGCGTGACAAAACTTAGAAATATTCAATTTTTCTTTTATGGAAAATTGTGTAAACAAAAAGCTGCATATTAATAAGGAAAAAGTTTTGTGTTAGTATTGTGTGTAAATAAGAGGGAATATTTTATATGGACAAAAGCAGAATCTTGAAGGTAGAGTTAAAAAGTTAATTTCCTAGAACAAGTATTCATGTGCACACGTGTAAATAGGCTGGCACTTACATATCAGCTACAGATTTTAGAGGAGTTTGGATAGAAACCTGAAACTTAAAATAAACGCCAGGTTAAAATGGTTTTTAAAGGGGGAAAAGTCCTTAACAGCCTGACCAAACTTCTGGAACAAGGAAGTTGAATTTTGACATTAAGGTTCCTCCTCTGTCGTAGGCACCAGATTAGACGGAATATTTTAAATATCATACGGGTGTAATAATTCTTCCCCTGAAACTAAAAATATGAAATTTTGAATGATGTTGCTCCTCCTGCATAGACATCCTTTCAGACAGGATTTTTTAAAAATTCCGCAAAAGGCCCGCTGCAAAGAACCCCTTTGGCTAGAAACCTCAAATTTGATGTGCCTGTTTCTCATGCATTAATCACTGACAATGTGGGATTTTTTTTTTTTAATTTTTCGGGGAGGTGCATAAACGGGAAAGTCTCCCTCTTGACGGGCTCGCCAAACCCTTTGACTAGAAATATAGAATTCAAAATATGTGCTTCTTGTAGATGGGTTTTTTTTTGGAAATTCTTACTGGGAGGAGCAAAAAGGGCCAAAGTTTCAGCCTTGACGACCTACTGCTTTGGCTAGAAACCTGAGATTTAAAATGTGATTTTTTAATGTTTGCCAGCGACGTGATAAAAATATTGCCCAAACCGATTTATAATGTCATTACAATGGAATGGGGTACGAGTGGGATTAAAACCCTACACAAGGAGAACGAAATCGAAGGGAAAACGGGGAGCAAGTGAAATTGAAATACGAGGCAGGGGAAACGAACAGACTTGGCTAGAGGCATTATAAAACCATGATAATGGAATGTGGTACGAGTGGAATTGAAGCACTACATGCAGGTGTATTTAAAACAAACAAAGGGAACGAAAGGGATTATAGGCTTTTTACACTGAATAACATCTTTGTGAAATGCATGGAAGATGTTGAAAACGTGAAACATGTGTTTTCATTGGCAACATCTTTCATCTGTTATTTATTCAGCTGTCAAAAACTAAAATAAAAAGACGCATAATTTTTTGTTAAAAATCAAATATAGATTAAGAGAAAACATTAATTGGAGTAGTTGATGCTTTGCAAGAACAAACCCGAATTTTAATGCAGTACACTGATATATTAAAGACCATTGTGAAAGAAGATAATGATGAAGAAAAATTTTTGGTAGACATAAGTATGAAATTCTTACATGTGCCGCTCATTTTTATTTCCTGCAATGACAGTTTGCTAGTGATGCCACAAAGAAAACAGATTTTTTTCTCATTTATTTTAGTGAGAAAATATTATCTTTTGTAGATGTAGAATTTTTGGCCTGCATAATTCTTATGTGAAGATGTTAACATCTTTGCAATTTGAGGAAAGATGTAAGAAAGCTCAGTGCAAAAAGGCCATTAGCTAACAAGTATAATTGACAAGGGAAACGATATGAAAAGGAACGGACAAAGAGTGGAATTGAAACACTAGACTAGGCGAGCGAAATGGGAACGAGTGGAATTAAGCGCGCCTCAACGCGGGCCTTCTATTAGTTGTAGATTCGACATTACACCCACTGCCACAGTTGGCATGCTATGTAGCGCGCCGATGATGCATAATTTAGCAAGCCTCTGCAAACTCTCCAGGCAGTTCTTACCAAAGCAGACCACCGAATAAAATTGGCCATTAAGTAGAATTAACCTAGCAACTGCCATAGATATCCAACGCGTGAGATTAAGTGACAGACACCTAGTTTTGCCTAGCATTTTCTGCATGCCTCTAGAAAAATATCAATTTCAATAAAATCTGTTGATGGCCCTGCAGATACCTCCTTCTAAATGTGAAAAGATAAAAAAAAATTGTCTAATAAATATTTTTTAAGTACATAAATGCAATTTCATTTTCTGTTTGGTATCCTTTTTTTAACCACAAAAGACTCACAGTTAAAATTAGCGATTTACAAGCTTTTTTCGGACTTACCACATTTTGACATTTATTTTGTGCTTTTGCGTAGGATTTAAAAGAGATTTCGCTGAAATTTGAATATGTTATAGAGCAGCGGTTCCCACTAACTTTTACTTCACCGATCCCTTGAAACATTTTTACTGGCAAATGGATACCCAAAATTTTTATATTTAAATAAAGACATTTAAATCCGAATATTTTCATAAAAAAACAGTAGTACACTCAGAATATTGTGTAGTTTACTTTTTGTAATTTAATAAAAAAGTTTTCCGTTCCATTTAAAAATAAAAAAACATAAATTTATCTTTCATAGAAATATCTTTGTTAACTTTTTCATACATTTATTCGGAATGATTTACTATCAATTACCGATATTTTTCAGTTTCATTTATTTTTTCATTTGTTTGAAATTTAATAAAAATTTACCTACAAAACGGAAATTTGTGGTTTATTTGTATCCGTAACAGTTATTACAAATTTAAATTTTGTTTGCTCTCTGTTAAAAAAAAAAAAAAATATTAAAAAATTCCAATTTGTGTTTTATTAAAATTGGTTGCTTATATACAAAATTATTTCAATTTCAATGACAAGAACTTCACACATATATACACACAAACACATTCACACAAAAAGTGTCTATAGCTATGCTTACATACATTTTGTAGATTAAAAAAAAAATACAAAAACGGAAACAATTTCAAATAAATAATAAAATCATTTATTTTTTAAGGAATTGGTAGGTAAAATTTTAACATTTATTTTAACTGATTAATCATTGGTTTCTTATGGATGTGTCAGTTGTTTAAACACCATTTAAAAATATATAAAAAAGGCATTTAATTTAAATGAAAAATAAGTAGACCGGTTTTAAAATGATGATATCATTTCTTGTAAATGGCATTTTCTGTTATTTTAACTTTGAAACTTTTTTAAGTGTATTAAAAAATACAAAAGATGGAAAAACATTTTTATTATTGTAGAATTAAAAGAATTTAAGAGATTAACCAGGTAAAATTATCTCAGAAAAACTTTAAACCTCTAGGAATTTGAGGGGTTTTCTTTAAAAAAGCTTCTAAGTACCTGCGATTTTTTAATAGGAAAAATTGATTCTTAAACAAACTCTTGATAATTTTTTTTTCTTTTTTAATCTGAGAACGTTTTCTAGAGGAGAAATAAAAAAATAATGTGTATTCAATTAAACAAAAAAAAAAAATTGCCGGAGACTAAAAAGTTCTGAGAATTGGAATACCCCAACTTTTTTTTGAGTTTCTTTTTAAGCTACACATAGTTCTTATTTCCATCAAAAGTTTTAAAAATCGAGCTATATTCATTATTTATTTAAATACAATTATACACTGACTTTAGAAGATTATTTATTATTACCTTGTTATTTTAAAGAACTTTTTCCGAACTCTTCTCGGACCCTTTTGGATGAAGCTGCGTTCCCCCTGAGGGTCGCGACCCCCCATCTGTCAACCGTTATTATAAAGGAAACAAAATTAATCGAACTGTACTTTTTTAATTTTTTCGCAGTCCAGTTCAGTGTTCTCAAACAGATTGGAAAAATTTTGAAAGATAAAAAATATTTAGGGTTATTAAGGACTAATAGCGTTTTACGAGTTCCCTCCTCTCAAATTTTTCAAAGTCATTTTCGTGCAATATTTCATCGATTGTGAATTTAATGACTATTGACTCACTTAAAATTACTCAAGGTCTTGCCTGTGGAAAAAATTATCATCTGATCATCGCTATAACTTTTGTTATAAGTGAAAACTCATTTAATTAGTTTTACATGATTATGTGTATTTGCACTTATAAATTTTGTTTCAAATAATTTTAAAAAAGTATGTCCGTTAAATGACCGCCATCGGCGTTGATGCAAATTTGGGTTCTTTTGTTTACATTTTGCATAATTGTGCAAAACATTTGTGGTGTCACACTGTCAATTTCGGAATGAATATTATTCTCTAACTCCTTCCAGCAGAGGGGCTTTTTGCGTGCACCAACGAATTTACATATCCCAAGAGGAAGTCCGAGACAGTCTAATCGGAAGATCTGTCAAGCCAAATCATCAAAACGCGAAATTACACACGCTGGGAAGGCATCCTTCAAACTATGCGTTGTGTTACATGCAGTATGCCAAGTCGCTGCGTCTTGTTGGGGAAAATTCAAAAGCGGTCATCTTTCACCGTAATAGAGTTATCATCGGATCCTTCAAAAAAATATGGTCCAATCGACTTTTCCGATGTAACTGCACACCAGTTGGTCACTTACTTTGAGCGAGTGTAATGGTGCTTAATGAATTATGCCTTGTAGCTTATTATCAATTTTAATGGAAAATCATCAACTTCGTCATTGAGCATAAAAATTCTGTAGCTGTATTCTAAACGATTTATTGCTAATCACTATAAATTTTACGAGTGCCTACTGCACAAAAGTAAAATCCAAAGTGACATACGATGCTTTTTGCAAAAATGGCAGCGATTTCCAATGGGGTGATACTTAGTGCCCCACCTTGCCCTTCCTTGAAAGCCAATTTGCGATATGTTTTACCTGGATCTATATTTTTGTAAGGCTACTCTTTTTTTGTGAAATGGGTTAACAAATAGGAAGGAAATGGGTTCACAAACTAATAATTTTAACAATAATTTTAACAATAATTTTAACAAATTTTTATGCGATTCAATTACACTAGTTAACAAATTTAAAAAAATTTTGTGCGACAAGCGTGCGACTATTTTTTTGTTATTGATTTGGGTCTTCTGAATCCGAAAATCGCATTTAAAAATTTTGTTTTTGGATTAGTTTTCGAAAAATTTTTAATGTTTTGATTTAATAGTTTAATTTTTGAGTAGTTTTACTATTTTGACTATATCTAAAAATAGGACCAAGATATTTTAATAAATGAAATTGCAAAAGAATTGTCATTTAATGGTCAATATTTTTCTAGAGCACGGCTTTTAAATTGGTTCAGTAGTTTTTTACCTATCGGTCAAAATTTTACAGAAAATTCTCTCCTTTTTTTTGGCAAAAATTGAAATCTGAAAAATTAAAAAAATAAAAAAGTTATTAATCTTTTAAGGAAAAATATAAAATAAATTTTTTCTTAAATATAGTACTTCTATATAAAAAATAAGTCATTTCCAAAGAACATTTATGGGTAAATACCAAAGCTATAACCATTTATGTAAAAGTAACTTTTTTATTATTTATTAATATTGTTTATTGATTTTCTTTAAATTTATATGTATTTTAGTATTAAAAATAGTTGTTGGACCTTATTTTATGTTTGTTTTCATTGGGGTCCGTTTCTCTTAAGAGAAACCAAAAGTAATTCTCTTATCCCAATATTCCTGATATCGCCTCTCGGTGGATTTCATTTCTTGGTGGAACCTCTCTCCGTGCTCATCACTTACATCACCGAGATTCTCTGGGAGAAAGCTCAAGTGGGAATATAAAAAACGAATCTTAAGTGACAACTTAACACCTGTTGTAAAAGAGACAAATTAGGAAATAATATTTGTTAATGATGCCTTAAAAATATATATATTTTTTTTTAATTAAAAGTTAAATTTTAGCTTATTTATTAAATCGTTTATAAAATGTTTATCAATTTGCAATGAGATAGATATTTTTGATAGCTTTTGAGCTTAAAGTTAAATTAGAAAGCTGCAGCGCATTCATGGCATAAACAAACTTTCTTCATAGAGCCATGTTCAAGGCACATGAACTTGTTACATTTTTCACACGTCAAAAATGTTTTGCGCCGTTTTTTGTCAGGGTTAAGATTGCACCACGCACAGTCCTTTCGTTGCTTCTTCGCTGGTTGTCCAGATGAGCTTGTTATTGGTTGTTCATTCAATGGTGCCTGCAAATATAACGGTATAGTTAGAAATAGATATTATTTTATTCATACTTTTTAAATTACTTACAACAACATTGAATTTCGCCATAGCTGCACTTATTCGCCATAGTTGCACTTATGCGGCTAACATGGCTATTCATAGCCCTATTCTCCATATGGGGAGTAACCAACTCGGTTGCCAAAAGGTTAAGGAACATGCGACGTTTATCTGATTTGCATGATGGTTGAAAAAAGTCGTACACAATAAATTACGCAAGACCCGCAAAATCTAATATGTTATAAAACATAGCTAGTGGCCAACGGTTTGTACCACGCTTACAAGAGTAGCCACTTAGCATCTGATCCATTGTATCGACTCCAGATTTATTTTCGTTATAATCAAGAATTTGTTTGTTGGAGCGAACAGTGCCTGCAATTGCGGGCTTCATTATACGAAGTTTTTCAGCCAAAGCCAAGGAAGTGAAAAAATTATCGCAATAAATAGTTCGTACAGTTCCATTGAATTTTTGAGCTAAGGATAACACCACTCGTTTGCCCTGCTGCACATCTCGTAAATCGCCTGCTAATTTGCCTGTATATATCTCACCTTTCAGTGGATAATTTGTCTTGGCATCGAATATCCACCATACCTTTATAAGCCGGTTACTGGGTAAAACGCGTGCGTCCTCGGTATGGAAACAATTGCTCATCAATAGTGAGATTCGCTGAAGGCACATAAGCACGCTGTAAATTAGCATTTAGATTTATCCAGAGATCGTCGATAGCTGCAGATTTGCTCAATGCAGCACGATCTGGTCGCGTGTTTCCATTGTTAAATCGAATATAGCGTAAGAGGAGCTTGAAGCGGTTGAATGACATCGTGGCCTTGTAGATGTCATGATGATATGGTTGCCAAAGCTCTTTAGCTGGCTGCGTATTCATTCTTATTTGTTGTTGTCCAAACTCTTGTGGTCGAATCCGGATGAGCTATATTCCAATCCCGTGTGATGTCTGATGCTTTACGGTTTGTTTCTCGAACAATTACACTCACCACTTCCGGAGTAATGAATTTCTTGAATATGTTTATCGGACTGGCAAATTGAGACTGCATTACTGAGGAAGGCCCACTTTTTCCAACAACTGGTACATTGTGTGCATGTGGACGGTATCTTACCGGTGGATTTTTCTCCCACACAACACCATCTTTGGATGCGTAAAATTCGCCAGCTGGCAAATTGGAAGTTACTTCACCCACTTCTTCTTCAACAGCTGCTTCGTCTTCTTTACAGTCACTGTCCACTTCATCATTGTTATCAATGTTCTTCAGCGTCCGAAGCTGCTTCATCAGATGGGATATAATCTACATCATCACCATCTTCACATTCAAATGGAACGTCTTCTTCATCTTCGATGTTCTCACTTGCAAGAAATGCGGCCAGTCGGCTCTCAGTGAGCTGTTGTTGGTCTGTTGTAAGTCTGGAAAATCGCTACCTCCGATTTAGAATCATGTCGAGGTCCTTCCACACCTCATCACTTATTCCAGACATTTGAAAAAGTTGAATTCAATAAACCCGATGAGCACAAGAAACTAAAAAGCCAACCGAAATGATAAATTCTAGAAACCGATACATAATACACTTGTTTGTACAGCTTTGCCACGTGTTCGCAAGAGCTTACACAAACACACATACTCACATTTTTGCAACTTAACGTCAATCAGAAGATCAACTGTGTTGAATGTGGATCAGCTGTCATTAATTTTCCATATGCACTTCATGAGGCCCAGAAGGTACACTTACCACATTTTTACATAAACAGACAAGGTTGTTCTACCAAATTAATAGTAACAATATTTTACTGAATTCATTATGTTCAGAAGGCATTAGCGGTAGTTGACATAAAATATTTCTTCGCTCAGAGCAAAGGTAAAAACTTGGCGACTACTCAAAATCAAAATGGGCCTCGAAAAGCCCAGTTGAACATCCTAGGGTTAATTGTGATCTTCATAGTTAATATAATTTAGCAATTAAACCATTGTTTCGTACTATTCTTCAGTGTTTACAACATGTGCGATGGGTATAATTTTTTGTGGTGAAAAATATTTGAGATGAATACAAAATATTTTAAATTTCTAAGCAACTGATGAAAAAATATGAGAATATATATTTTGTACCTGTCGCTTCTATGAAATTGTGCTAAAATACACCAATTCGTATGGAAAATTTAGAGGTATCTTCACATTTTTACTCATAACTTTTTAACCGCTGGACCGAATTTGGTCATTTTCAATACCAAACTGCTCGGGAGGATGTCAAACAATACAGGTAAAAATAGGCACCCCACTTGCGTCTTCGCGTCGTGATCGCCATTTCAACAGACAGACGGACATGGCTAAATCGACTTAAAATTGCATAAGGATCACGAATATTTATACTTTATAGGGTCTTAGACCTATATTTCGAGATGTTACAAACGGAATGACAAACTGATATATACCCTCACCATATATGGTGGAGGGTATAATAATTTCAATTTCGTGGAAGAAGCCTATGCTAAAAGATTAGACATGTGATACTTGGTGTCCATCTTTCTTGCAAATTTATGACAGGCACTCCAAAGTATTTCTGATAAATATCTTTGAGTAAATTGCATACCACCAACACATTTTAATTTTTTGTGTAACATAACTAATAAATTCTCATTTTAAGACTTCTCTTTTTGGCATTTTTGTCATTTATATTTATGAGAACACTTGCTTTCTTGTCTACATAATTTGCAAATAAAATAAAAAACGGGTTCTCAGTACCTGCTAAGAAGTACAACATTTCACAATTTTTCTTCCTAAAATAGATTCCTTAACTGTCCAATTTTAGTTTTCTTTCTGTAAAAAAAATAGTAATATAAAGCAAAAAACAGAAAAATTAAAAATTTGGGTACCTTTACATAAATGATCATAACTTTGGTGTTTATCTACAGCCTATTTTCTTTATTGAAGTACAAAATTTAAGAAAAAAATTATTTCATATTTACCATGTAAGACGAATATCTTTTTTTTTTTTTTTAAATTTAAAAATTTGTGTTTTTATCAAAAAAAAAAAAATGTATTTTTTCGCGAAATTTTGACCCATAACTTCTAAACTACTTAACCGATTTAAGACCCATATTTACAAAACATGTTGTGCATTAACTGGTTTTTCGTTTGCCAAACTTGAGATATAGTCAAATTTACTAATAAATTAAAATTAAAATATAAAAAATTTTCAAAAACTAGCCCAAAAAAATGTTTAATGCGATTTTCGGCATTAGGAGGCCGCCCTAATACATACAAAATAGTCGCATGTTTGTCGCATTTTGGCTGTAAACTATTGTTATTTAACTTTTATAGACTGTTTGTGATTTTTAATTGGTCTTAGCCCGTTTGCTTTGCTAAAATTTTACTTATCCAATTTACACAATAAGTAGGAACACCAAAATTGAACAATTTTTTTCTGCAAATAATGTATTTTGCCTATTTTATCATACCGCATTAAAATCTATATTTTCATAAAATGTGGACTTGGTACCTTTTCACACCAAACTAACGATATGATTTTATTTTCAATCCAACTTTATACTTTATTTAGTAGTTTTTATACCCTTCACCACAGGTGGAAGGGTATATATAGGTTTGTCATTCCGTTTGTAATTTCTACAATATTGATCTTAGACCCTATAAAGTATATATATTCTGGGTCCTTATGAAGAGCGAAGTTGATTTAACGATGTCCGTCTGTCCATCTGTCCGTCTGTGTGTTGAAATGGGTTTTCCGAAGAACCCAGGCATAATGAGGACTTTATTGTTATTTATTTCTGTTACATGTGATCCATTTCTGTTTGCTATTGAAAATCTGACAGATCGATTTATAAATAGCTGAGATATTAGCAAAAAACCAGTACTACCTCAAATTTTTTCCGTAAAATCCCTTTGTTAAATATGTATGTAGAATTTTACGCATAACAAACACATCCATTTGTTGGAATTCTTTTCTTTCATCTCCACTTTTTATACACAAACAACAAACACATACAAAGATTTGTCATTTAAATAAAAACCAAACAATTATCTAATGAACGAAGACTTTTTATATATGTACCTCAATTAACGATGATTTTGTGTGAGCTTCAATAGCTCAGTTGTCTAGACTCTATGTCGCAAATACTTTTTTTCTCTAAGGCCGCGGGTTCGAATCCCGGTCAATTCATTTTTTTTTTTTTTTTTATTCTCTTAAGACTTTTTTTTGTTTGTTTATTTTTTGTTTTTTTTTAACATTTAATAATTAATAATATTTTATTTATTCAGCTAAAGATCTTTTCTTTTTTTATAAAAATTCTTATTTTATTTTCAATATTTCGCTAATAATTTGTTAGCATCTTCAGGAAAACAAAATTTTTTATAATTATGAAAAGTTGACAAACATTTAACATTTAAACAAATAGAAGTAGTAATTTTATAAACAACATTAACCTGTTTAAATGTTAAATATTTTTTATGACAAAATGTTTGTCAACTTTTCATAATTATAAAAATTTTTTTTTTTCCTGAAGATGCTAACAAATTGTTAGCGAAATATTGAAAATAAAATAAGAATTTTTATAAAAAAAAGAAAAGATCTTTAGCTGAATAAATAAAATATTAATATTGAAAAAAGAACAAATAAAGTTATATAATTATTTAATAATTAATTTTTATAAAATTTTATACTAATAATTAAATAATCCATAAATAGGCTAAAAACATCAAAATTTTAATAAAAATACAAACGGTTTTATTTCTATTTTTTGCTCCGATTTAAAAGAATTTATAAACAGATTTTTAAACCATTTTATTTCTCATATATTAAGAAAATTTTATACATAATTTCCCTTTGAGTGCAACTATTTTAGGTCATAACTTATAATTATTTATAAAAAAAAATTTATTAACTATTTTCCTTCAAATTTTTAAAATTAAGCTAAAGAAATTAAAAAATATTTTTTAATAAAAAAGCGAAATAAAATCCCAAATGCAAATTTGCCAGCTAAATCAAACGTTTTTGTAGAAATAAAACACATGCAGTTCTATTGATTTCTATTAGTATAACATATTTGCTGAAAAAACTCGAAAATATCGGTTCAGATATAAAAAAGTTATGCCCAAAACATAATTTTTTTTTAAATACCTATTTTCTGGAACCATAAATCTTCCCGAGTCCAAGTTTTATCACCAAACTAAATGGTTAATTTCCTCTTAAAGGCGTCCGTATATAAATCTGTCCATTCCATATATGTTCAAATATAAACTTCAGTTTTTTCCAACCATGGTGAAGGGTATATAAGATTCGGCATAGCCGAATTTAGCCGCTCTTACTTGTTTTTATATTATATTCTCTGTGTTCAATTCAAACATATATTTTCTTTTATGTGAAACAATATTTTTTTTTTTTTTTTGATATTTTCTGGTTTTTTGTTGTTGTTGTTTGTATGTAAAGGGTGTCCCAAGAAGAACGCAATTTTTAAATTTTAAATAAAACACAGATATTTAAAAAAAAAAATCGTGAAACTTTATTATATCGTAAAGTAGACAGAATGAGGTTATATATGGAACAATATATCGTGCAGATGGCCGCCGCGGCTTTGCTGACATGCACACGATCTTTTAATGAAATTTTCAATGACCGTTATGCATGAATGCTGCGGTATTTCATTAATGCAGTGTCCAATTTCCTCTTTTAAGGCTTGAGTCGTCGTCGGCTTATTCGCGTAAACCATCGACTTCAAAAAACCCCAAAGAAAAAAATCTAATGGTGTTAAATCGCACGATCTAGGCGGCCAATTCTGATCTCCAAAACGCGAAATAACACGACCGGGAAATGACTGATGCAGCAATTGAATTGTTTCTCTGGCTGTATGACATGTGGCGCCGTCTTGTTGGAACCACATGCCCTCCACATTCATTTCTTCAATTCTAGGCAAGAAAAAACTGGATATCATTTCACGATACCGAACACCATTGACTGTTTGCGCTTGACCTGCCTCATTTTTATAAAAAAAGGTCCAATGATTCCTCCAGCCCAAAAACCACACCACACAGTGACACGTTGAGGATGCATTTGCTTCTCGTGAATCACTCGAGGATTTTCCTCACCCCAAATGCGACAATTCTGCCTATTGACGAAGCCATCAAGATGAAAATGGGCCTCGTCACTGAAGATGATTTTATCGGCAAAATCAGCATTTTCATGTTGTCTCTCCAATACTCAATTAACGAACTCCCTTCGCTGTCCATGGTCAGCTGGCTTCAGTTCCTGAGTCAATTGAACTTTGTATGCATAAAGATGCAAATCTTAAGTCAAAATTCGCTGCAAAGTGGATTTGGAGACACCAATTTTCTGAGCTCGGTGTCGAATTGAGGTGGATGGAGTTTGAGCGACATCATCACGTACAGCTGCGACATTTTCGGTCGATCGACCTGGTCGATGGCGCGTTGTTGTCTTTACATCACTAACAGACCCAGTTTTGGAGCATTATTGTGACCCCAAATTGATCGCAATTTGCGAACTGTAGCCGCAAAACTTTCACCATTTTGGTAAAACAATTTCACAATGAGAATGCGTTGTTCATTCGTGTAGCGCTCCATTTTACATTTTACCTTCTACTAGCAAACAATAACAATTGTTCAAATGTCGAACAATGACACTTCGAATGTTGCCAGATTTAAAAATTGCGTTCTTTTTGGGACACCCTTTATAAGAAAAACAACGCGAACCAAACAATATCATCCCTAAAGGTATTTTCAGCTAACAGTTATTTTTGCAGTTGATTAAATCTTATTCAGTTAACCAAAGAAATGAAATCACATGAGAAATTGTGTAGCACAGAACCACAAGAAGATATATATTAGTGTATAATGGTATTTGTATGTAGAAAATATATATATATATGAAAAACCAATAAACTATTCAGGCAAGTGCATGAATATCTGCATTAAGGTTTTGGTACACTTTTTTTTTGTCAATAGCAGCCATTTGTTAGACATAAGTTATTCCAATTTTGAATTAAATTTTATATAACAAAATCTTTACATCGAACTTTAATACAATAGATACAAATTTAATTATTTTTTTTTTCAAATTAAAATCGTCTAAATTTGTTTAATACCTGCACATATGACACAAAATGACGCATGCATCCAATTGTGTAACCAAATGCTTATAATAATCATTAAATTAATGACCAACAAATTAGTAACATGTTTATGTTAGGTAATAAAACTAAATTATATATATATATATATATTAGTATATATTGATGTGTATATATTAACACCACAAAGGTGTTCAAATTTGTCCGAATGAGTTACACAAGCAAAACACTAAAATTCTCTATCATTAAGAACATAAAAAAAATTTATTATTCCATAAAAATTTGGCCAGTATTAATAAATGATTAAGTTTTTAATTAGTAGAGTCATGTATGTATTTTATTTTGGGAATTTAATACATAAAATAATTACTTTTTATTATTGCCTACATTATATACAATACAATATATATATGTATATGTATATATATATAAATATTTTTGAGATTGTTTTAAATAAAATATTTGGTAACTTAAATTGTATATGAAATTATAAAACTTTCATTATTTTATGTATGAATTTTTATTAGTGTATAACGTTAATGAAATCATATGAATAGTAACCTATACACTCAAACAAAAAACAAAAAGACGAACTAAAAATTAATCCAAAATTTCCTTTAAAATATTTAAAAATTTTCCTCAATTTAAGTAAAATTTTATTAAATAAAAAGAATAAAAATTTATATGTTTGAGTTAATACAAAATAGTTTATAAACTAAGAAATAGTTCATATCTTTCCTAAGTAAAATTTCTTGATTTAAGAAAACAACATCGTTAACAATTTTTAACAAAAACATCTTAGTTTTAAAAAACTTGCATACTAAAATAAAATAATACTAAGTTTAGTTAAAAAAAAAAAAAAATAGAACATAATTTACTCCCATTTAGTTCAAAAAAATGTGACTAACTTAAAATAAGAAAGTACTTGAACTTAATGTGTGTTTCAGAGTAGTAAAATTAACTAAATTTTGCAATGCCATTCCTAAATTCAGTTTTTAAGTCTACCACTTTCTAATTTTTAGGAATTGTTTTCAAAATATTAGTTCAGACAATTAAAAAAAAGTAATAAATTTTGTCCTATGTTATAATAAAATTTTATTTAGTTTTAGAAACTGCTGAACTATTTCTAGGAAAAAAATTTCATGCAGTTTAAAAAATTTTAATAAAATTTAATTTTTTTTTTAAATAAAAGTTTTCTAATTTTTGGGAAATAATAAACTTAGAAATAAAAATTTGACTAAAAATTTCTTCAGATAGGTTAAAAAAAGGGCTTTAGTAAATTTTACTTAAGGAAAATTTAAGTGTTTGTGGGAAATAAATAAATAACGAAAACAATAAATTAAAAACAGACTAGTTAATTTTTCTAATTTGAAAGAAAAAAATATTATTTCAGAAAACAAATTAAATTATCCATTAAAAAGGATTATCGTTCCTGATTGTAATTTTTGGTTAGTGATCGTGCTCGAGTCAAAAATCGCTCACGTGCCCATCTTTAATCTTAACAGTCTTAAATATTGAACTCTAAGTAACCAGCAAAATAAGAGCTGAGGAAGAAGTTGTTAAACACTACATCTACTGTACTCGAAGTTGTGAAAATTTCGGTGAATCATTAATGATTTTAACATTGGCGTGGAAGGAAGTAGTTTGTTTCGGTGCTATGAAAAATCGATGATCAGATGGATTTTTTCATTAGTTAACGAAAGTTTTTAAATATAGGGACTACAAAAAACATATAGGAAGTGGCTTTGTTTTAAAGTTGATAATGTGATTTTGAACACGCCCAGAATAATTATTCCGAGCAGGACAAAGTGGATATCACTGATATGCAAAATAAGTTTTCAATAAGGCATTTAATGACCATTTATGGTCTCATTAAATAATTGTTTTTTTGTTACTGTAATTATGAATTGTTATAAATAAATATTAAAATTAAAAAACGTATATGCGTTTCAATGGATTTGTTACAAAAAATTTTATTCTTATGACTTTATAAGTTGGGGTCAATATCAACATTTTGGAAGTTGTTTAAAATGACTTCTTAAAAATCGAAAAATTTGCACTGTTAACTTCTTTGGATGTTCTAAAAAAACTATTTTTTTTTTAATTAGTCAATATTAAAGTTCAACTTTTTTTTTGAGAAACGTACTTGTGATATTTTGTAGTTTAGCAACAATTTCCATAAATTTATTAATTTAAGAAGACAAAGGACCCCCAATGTTAATTAGCCATTGATACCGTGTGTCCTTTATGTAATTCTCTCGAGGAGAACCTTTTAATTAACTACAAAAAGGATCTGACTTTGTCACATATTATTATGTTTGAGAATATCCTGCAGTACATTTTTTTAATTTGTTTACTTTTTGCTAATGGAGTTTAATTTACATGAGTTTTTAATTTACATGAGTATTTAAAAAACATGAGTTTAGTATAATTCAATTTAATTTAAAGGTAAAAATGTATTGCAAAAAGCTGTGTCCTCACGAGGGGAAGTACTCCGAATGTGGGAAAATACTTACACAATGAGTGTAAAGTACTTAAAAATATATGGTAAAATATATTACCTTTACCATAGAAACATTTTCATATTTATTAGAAAATTTTTATTAAATTCAAGGATAATTTTCACTTAATAGCACTTCTACTATTAAACATGTTGCTAGAAAATATTTTCTTATTTTTAGGGAGTTAAGTCCTAGTTTTTTGTAAAAAAAATTATCCTATGAACTTAAATAAAATAAAATTTTTCTTAATACACTCAGAAAAGTGGAATTTAAAAAAAAATATTTTGCAATTTTTTTGCTATTTACATTTTACAAATTACAGAATATTTACGGAATATTTACAAATTTTTGTTGCTTGTTTCAGAAATCATTTTGCTATTTACATTTTACAAATTACAGAATATTTACAAATTTTTTGTGCTTATTTCAGAAATCATTTTAAACATTTTTGAAAACCGATTTGCTAAAATTAGCAAAAAAAAATGTACTAATTTTAAAAAAGTGGATATTGAAGGAAATGTCTTAAAATGTTACATAGGTTAAAAAAGGGATCGAAAGTGAATATACCGACTCATGTCTAACATCCACTTAAAATAGCACATAGAAGTTTTTTTAGTTCAAAAATCAGCCCTAAAAACAACTAAAATTAGACCTTAAAAGCAAAAAAAAAAAATTTACTGAAATATTTTTCAAAACAGAAATAACCAAACTAAAACAAATTTATAAATTCGCTTATGTTTTTAAAATTTTTAAGCCTTTAATATTTTTATTAATTTTGTCTAAAGTATTTTTTGAAAAAAATAAATAAAATAAAAAATTTTGATGCTCGATTAAAAAAAAATAATTTGAAATTTTGTACTAATATTAATAATATTTAGTAAATTTTTTTTGCTGATTTTAGCAAACCAATTTTAAATTCCACTTTACAAAAGTTTTATTAAAATTTAGTAGCGGCAGCTAATTTTCATTTGTACTACACGTCAGCAGACATGTGTTGCTAAGATTAGTACGAAATACCGCTTGGCTCAAATTAGAAAAATTTTCCGTTATAACAGCAAAATTTTCATAGGAAATATTTCCTAACTAACAGTAAAATTTCAGATGATATATTAACTGATATATAAACATTTTACTGTTTTCTAATAAAAATGTAGTTCTTAATAGTAAAAATTTTCTATAATTTAGAAATATTGACCAAATTTTTAGTAAATTTTTTTCTTAATTTCAGGGAAAATTTTATTTCATTTTGGAAAAAAAGTGTCTGGCGCCGTTTTGACTTAAATTTTTCCTCCAATTAAGTTAATTTTTTTACATACTAGTTAATTTTTTTTGTGGGTGTAGCAAAAAAAAAAAGGTAATATGTACACATTTATATGTACATAGTGACAACACATTTAAATACATTATATATTCTGCATAACTACCATTGCAACAATTGCAACATTGTACTTGCAGCAGTTTTATAGCAAAACTGTCTAGTGCCAAGTGATTGTAGTCAACCCACAAATACAACTGTAATACACTTTAAAACAAACTGATGAACAGATGATGCAGCTACAAAATTTATCCAACAAATATCATAAAATTTAATAATGCAAATGTAATTAAGTCGAAATGACCAGTAGCATGCTACGTATATATAAATGTAATATGTGGGACAATACATTCTGAAATTACCCTACGGGAAATGAAGGGTCTATTGTTCCAAGGTGATAAGTCTGTGATAGATAAATGAGGGACCTGTCACAAAATTGATGTAAAATATAATTCAGTGTCTGAAAAAGTGGTAATTGCTGTAAAATTACCAATGTCCCAAATATTGAAATGGTGGCAGAGCATTGACTGATTCTTTCTGGATATATCATGTAACTAAAGAGAAATAAACATAACACCAATGTGGACTAAAGAAATTAGGACTGTTATAGTTGAAATAATGACAGAACACGGAACTGGTTCAACAAATTTTGCTGTGTATAAAAGAATGTCAATCGGTGGCGAAAACCCCAATTCCGCGACTGTTGCATAGCTGACATAATACTGAACTGATTTAATCATAACCGACTTTGTGACTGCAGAAATGATGACATAACACTAATCTAGTTCAAAAAGAAGTGATTATGCAACTGTTTACATATTGTCATATAACTGCATTAATTCAAAAAGAATCCAATGTGCATGATAAAGTGTCACTGACAGGCAAATAAAGCTGCCCCCGAATGACTAATAGGTATCACAACACTTAAGAGTTTATTTAGAAACACTTAGGGGGGATGTTATCCCTAAAAATCCAAAATTAGTTATTGAAAATTTCGTTCGAGGACTCCTTTCACTTAACATTGTTAAAATTTTATTACAAAATTCATCAAATTAAAATATAAAAAATTATTTTACACTTAACTCCATTATGGACTCCGTTTCATAAACGACTATATAATTGAAAATGGCTATCTTCTTAAGTAAAATTTAAGTCAAAAATCCTAATAAGTTGTTACTATAATACTGGCTCTTAGACTTTATTTGTTTAAATTATGTTAATCCATTTTCTAAATTATTCGAACAAACATTTTTCACAAGTCTATGAAGTAATAATTTTTAAGGAATAATTTTGTATTGAATAAAGTGGGATATAATTTAATTTATATTATTAATTTTGTTTCGATAGAATAATTTGTTTTATGATTTAATTCGTGAAATTTATATCAAATACACCATTTTTTGTTGGAAAAATTTGTTAAAGTTGATTCATTGATTAATATTAATTCAAAACATGTAACGATCACAAAAACTGCCTAAGAGTCAAAAATTCGCGAAATTTTAAACTGGAAAACGGTCAAACACTCCACCCTAGCTCAGCTCATTTTAAAAGAAATTTGAATTCAGCTTGTCTATGCTATAGTTACGTGTATATTAAATTTTATATAAATCCGATGAACCACCGAATAATTTTCAATATGTCCCACTTTGAAGTTAGCGCGGTTTTGATACTATTCTAACCAATATGTAAATGTTTGTTATTATAGAGATTAATATATCCATATAGGCCCGTAAAATTATAGCGATTTTTTTTAATATTATTTATTAAGATAGCAATTTTTAAAGGGACATTTAAATTTTTGTATTCTATCCAAATGTGTTTGCGGAAGTTTAAACTAACATTTTCTGACGAGAATCCACAATACGCCTCGAATGCGTTTATGGAATGATATTCGAGTAAAATTTAATTCATTTTAAAAAAGTGAATTGCAAAACTAATTCTTTATGCTCCTTATTAATTATAAAAAGTAACCAGCTACTTATGTTTTTTAGCCGTAGAAATCCTGATACTGACTTGAAAATCTCTAAAGTCTAAAAAATTTCCACAAATTCTCTTTTTGGAAAAATATTTTTTTGGCGATCGGATGCGATTTTGAGAGTCAAATTAAAGAGAAGTCGGAAAAACATTGGCAGCCAAAGAGCTAAACTTCGTCCTAGACCATTAGCGTGAATAGGACTGTCAGGGGCAGACTTGCCTCCACATAATTTGAAAATGTTGAGTTCACTTTTGTTTAATTAAATAGCAAACAATTTTTTGTTCTTGAATTTTGTTAAAATTTGAAAAATATTCACATTCTGTAATTGTATTTTTTTCTTTTTTTGAGGAAATAGTTTAAAATCGCAATATATAAAAAATTGTAAAAACTTTTGTAATAAGCATTGTAGGTGAATTGAGTGACTGGACCTTATGGAATCTTTCAGAAACACGTTCTTAATATGAGACACGCGGAAGAAATATTGACAGGTTACATGTTAATTATTTTTCGTTTGCTCTGTAACATGTTCACTTGCAACAGTCAAGTAATATGTCACGAAACTATTCATTCCCTACAAGTTCTGCAACATAGCACATTGTGATTGATAGTAACCAGTTTTTTATTAATTACTTTTCCTCAGTCCAGTGGTGTGTACATTTGAGCCAGTCACGTTATATTTCAAGCTGCACTAGTTCTGATACATATCACGTAGTGTCTAACAAGAGACTAGTTATGTGTAAGATAATTCTATCCTGTTCTGTTGCGCATTCACTTACCACAAAGTTCCGGTCACGTGACTAACTCTGTGACTGGTCCATTTCCCGTAGGGTAACTAAGTGATTTTTTTTTTTGGGCACACAAATAAGAATGTGTGGTTTAAATATATGTAATTTAAAATTTATTTAATATTTTATTTTTCACAAAATAAAATCTTTTTTTTTTTAAGGGAGAAATGAAATATCGGAATCGGGACCTGTTCCGGGATAGGTGAAAACTGAACCGGTTCCGAAAAAACATATCACGAGATTTGTGAAAAGAGCACCGGTTCCTAAAGTACCTGTCCCGTGACCGGTTTAAAAGTCACGACATGATCTTTTAGGCCAGTTCTGTGACATGTCAGAGAGTGCAATTGACCCCCTCCTAGGACAAGCCCATGTTTAAGTGATCGGTCCCGTGAACGGTCCCTATCACAATGAACCGGTCATGTGACGTGTGATAGGCCCTTTTCCCGCAGGGTTATTACTGACTATGATGATTCATAATGTTGCCATTATTTTCTTTGCCAACTAAGGTGTTGTCAATTTTTTTTCTATGTGTTATTAAAAATACTCGTATATATTCAAATGTTGAAATGTTTTTCTTAAAACTTGTTTGTTTTGTTGTTTCACATTCACATTTGTTGTTTCACATTTCCATACCAGCTGCCCAGCAACAGGAAAAAGTATCACACAATTTTAAGTAATTAAAAGTATTTATTAATATTCAAATTCGATTTCTAACAATTTTTTATTTGAAATGTTTGTAAATTGCTATTGTTCATATAAAAATTCTTAAAAAATAAAAACTAAAGTTACACAAAAATAACAAAAAGTTTTTTGTATTTTCAAATTCCATTGTTGGTGCCTTTTTAAAAAATTATTTATTTGTTTTTACAAAAATATCTTTTGAAATAAGTTTATTATTACAAACAGAGTTTTGTAAATTTTTCCTGTGTTTATTATTTATTTTATTATATGATTAGGAAAGTTGTTCGATTTATTTTCGATTTGGATAAAGCTGCCAAGAAACTTTATTGTCATTTTCAATTTTCGAAATTTATTAAATCTCTTTGTACATATAAAGGAGTAACGTTACTTACTGATTGCATGACTGGCTGGCTAATTGTTTTACTCACTCCAGCCCAAACCAAGGAGATAGCGTAGGCATCTGCTAATGCCCATACGACTTTAGGTAAAAACCCATAAAAATTAAAATAAACGTTTCCTGCAGTATGGGTAAACTCACTGATGAGGTATATTTTAGAACTTTTACCAGAGGTGTGGTAAAATTGTGGGTTTATAGGGAGAAAAGTCTCCTCCTTAATAGTCTGTCCAAACGGATAGAGCTAGGAAGTTGAAATGAAGGTTGTTCGTCGCCGTAAATATCAGCTAAGACGGGATTTTTAAAAACACTACGGGGAGGGGCAAATGGTGAAATTTTCCCTTCGACGGTGTGTCAAAACAGCTGGAGCTAGAAAGTTGAAATTTGGTGCATAATTTCCTCCTCTAGCGTAGATATTCACTCAGACAGAATTTTTAGAAATTCCTATGGCAAGGGACAAAAAGGGAAAAAGTCTCCCCTTGCTGGGGTGCCTAAACCCCTATGGCAAGAAATCTGAATTTTAAAATATGGGCTTCCTGGAGTATAGGATAACTCAGTGATAAGATACGTTTTGAAATTTTCGCAAAGGACGTGATAAAAATGGAGTTAAAAGTTTAACGGCCTACCCAAACCGGTTGAGCCAGGAAGTTTAAATTAAGTTTAAAGCTTCCGACTCCCGCTTATATATCAGATAAGATAAAATTTTCGGAAAATCCTAAAAAAAGAAGTAAAACAGGAGAAAAATCTCCTCCCTGACGGTCTAGCCAAACCGTGTGTACTACCTACAACATTGAAATTTGGTATGTAGGTTCCTCCTCCTGCAAAGACATCCACTCAGAGGGTATTTATAGGTATTCCTGCTGGGAGTTGCAGAAACGGCTAGAGCCTTGCCCTTGTAAGTTTGCTCAAACCCTTTAGCTATAAAACCTGAAATAAGAAATACGAGGGCGGTTTAATAAGTCCGTGACTTTTTGATGAAACACAGTTTCTGTTGCAAAAAAAAAAAATATATATTTTTAACATAATCTTTTAGCTCAATACACTAAGTCCAACATTTTTCCAATTTTTGTATCCCTTCCAAAAAATAGAATTTTTCGAGGTCCATAAAATAGGCATTTGTTTGATCAATAATTTCATCGTTGAAGCTAAATCTCTTTCCACCGAGCCATTTCTTTAGGTTTGGAAATAGGAAACAGTCTCTGGGGGCTAAATCCGGAGAATATGGCAGATGAGGTACCAATTCGTAGCCCAATTCCTGGAAATTTGCCATTGAGACTACACACGTGTGCGCCCTTGCATTATGATCAATCCTGAATCCAACTGATCATTTAAAGTCGAAACCACACTGCCATATGAAATGCCTATGGCATCAACAATCTTACGCACTTTTACTCTTCGATCGGCCAACACCATATCGTAAATTTTTTCGACATTTTCGGGTGTATTGACCTCAATTGGCTGGCCAGAACGTTCAGCGTCATTTGCACTTGTGTGACCACAACGAAAGTCAGTAAACCACCTTTTTACCATTGAAATCGATGGTGCAGAGTCCCCATAGTATTTATCAAGCTTTCCTTGGTATGATTGACGGTTTTTTTTCGCAAAAAATATTGTTTATTGAGAACTCGAAATTCACTTTCTTCCATTTTTAAAAAAATCCACAGGTTGTATGTTTTGAACAGCTGTTAAACGCAAAGTAAATGACGGAACTTGCTCAAAATTTGACAGTAGTCTATTAACAAAAGGTACTTGATGGGAGCAGTGTTGCATTTCATATAACTACAAAGGAAGTTCGAAAAGTCACGGACTTATTGATCCGCTCTCGTATTAACCGAATTTCGATCGCCACAAACAAATATATCGGTAGCTACAACTACACCATTCCGTTGGCAAGAAATACGGTTTTCACAATGAATTTGTTTTCTATGTGTACAAGCTATTTTAATTGGCCTCCGCTCCAGACTGTTTAATTTTGGGTTATTTGAAAGGAAAAATCTGTATTAATAAGCCTAGCAATTAAAAAACAATACATGCGACGAAATAAACAACATAACACCTGAAGTTTTGCCAAAGGTTATGGATAATGTTTAGGAAAGAGCACGAATATGCGAAGCAGAAAATGCACACAACTTGCGAGATATATTTTTTCATAATTAAATTTGTATTTAAAAAAAAAAGTTTAATAATTAAATAAAAAATTTTAATTAACTTTGTTTATTTTGGGCCACCCTGTATAAGAGATAAATTTGTTTTCATATAAATATTTTTTCTGAAACATTTTTTATAGTAAATTTCCGAGGAAATTGTCTATAGAAATATTGTACTTTTTTTTCTTTAAATTTCTATAAAAGCTTAATACCAATATGTAAAATTTGCTGATGTTAAAAACGAAGTAACTTTTCAACAGGAAATTACAATGGTTTCCTGTTTTTAGAATCATACTACGCAAAATTGTTACAAAACTGTCGTTTATTTATTTTTTTTGTAACTGATTGAAAAAGAGACCAAAGTGAAACAAGTCAAAGTATTTTAAAATAGTATTATAACATACAGTCATCATCATCATCGTCATACGGATGTGACAGCCATAGAAGACCTTTACATTTGATATGCAATATAACTAGCATTTAACTAGGTGGTCCTTTGAGGAATATTTGCTATTTTATTGTGACACATTCCAGACATTTGATAAACGTTTTTGTAATGGTAGTTTGATATAGTTTAAATTGATACAAAATGCCCGTATATCAAATGGTTACCTCTCACATTACCCAACGTAATAATATATTTCACTTTTTGTTTCTACTCGTACTTTAATGCTTTTTCTCTCCATATACGAGTATAAATATTTCTGTAATGTTGCATAGCTAAAGGGGTTACAACGATGACAACTTACAAAGTCCATACATTGTTAACATTATTGTTGATGCATGATTGGTTTTGCTAGTATTTCATTTGATGCAGTATTTTACTTATTGTCGTTGTGTATATGATTAACATGTAACTAAATATTTTTTTTTTTTTGGTTTCCTCTTTCCGTCATTAGCTATTTCCGTTATAGTGATGATAGTGGGTTGCATAGCGTATAAATTTATTACTACAGCTAAACCTTCATTAAAAACTAATAAACATTTGTAACAATGTCACGTTGTAACATTAGCTTTGGTCAAAGTCAATATATATTTACGTGTATGTATGCATTGGTAATAGATAGATGCACATAATTATATAAAATCCATATTTTGTTATAGTGTACCAGGAGCTATAATACCAAACTTAATTATGGTATCTACAGTGTAGTTGTAGCGTATGAAGGAAAATAGGTGGTAAATTAATTCTCAATTATACTTTACACTTTATCAGTGAACATAAATATAGATGGTTTTTTTTATCAATTTAATAAAGGTGGGAAAAATTTAATCAAAATGTGATAGCTGCAAGTAATTAAATTTCAATTTTAGCACTTAACGTTCCGTATAAAAAATATATTTATACACAAACAAAACAAAAATATGAAAATCAAGTAAAGACAATATTAAATTTAATAGAAGCAGCTTTCAAATCAAAATATTATAAATTTGTATTCTTTTTAATTTAAAATGCAAAAAAAAAAAAATCTATAATGTTGAAATATCAATGGAACTACAAAAAAGTTAATTTTAACTAAAATGATATTTAATTTAATAAAATTCATACATAATTTAAAATTTTATTTCAAATATGACAAAATAACACAAAATAACTAAATAAGAAAATATTAATACATGGGGGTTATGATTCATTATTTTTACCCTTCACCACAGGTGGTGAAAAAGGGTATATATAAGATTGTCATTCCGTTTGTAATTTCTACAATATTGATCTTAGACCCTATAAAGTACAAATCTTCTGGGTCCTTATGAAGAGCGAAGTTGATTTAACGATGTCCGTCTGTACTTCCGTGTGTTGAAATGGGTTTTCCGCAGACCACAGACATGATGAGGACTTGCTTGTTATATATTTCTGTCACATGTGAGCCATTTCTATTTGCTATTGAAAATCAGCCAGATCGGTTCATAAATCTCTGAGATATGAGCAAAAAACCACGACTACCTCTATTTTTTTTTATAATATTTATGTTGAATTTTACGCATAACATAACACATCCATTTGTTGAACTTCTTTTCTTTCACCTCTTCACCTTTTATACACAAACAACAAACACATACAAAGATTTGCCATTTAAAAACCAAACAAATCTGTTTTAAACGAAAACTGTTTATTTACTTTTATTAACGACGATTGCGTATGTCCTTCAATGGCTCAGTGGTCTAAGCGCTTTCTAACAAATAGTTTTTTTTTAGTCGCGCGATCGAGCCCCGTCTATTCAACTATTTTTGTACAATTTTTTTTTTATATTTTCATAAGACTTTTTTTAATATAACAAATACGTACAGCACAGTTGACTTAACGATGTAGGTCAGGTTTTCTGTATATTTGGAGAACAGAAAGAGGAAAAGTTTCCAAATAAGTTACAAGCATCTTGATTATCAATACACAACATCTGACTAAATGTGGGCAGGATCCGTGAATTGGGCGTGGCACAAAATAGATTAATTTATATCTTAAGAACGGTAAGACCGTTATTAAATACTTCATAAATGGGCTAAAAACATCAAAATTTTTAAATAAACTAAAATTTTAGAGCTGTAATATGACCTATGGATACGTCTTATATAGCAAAAGATCGAACATCTTTAGTAGAACATATTTGCTGAAATACTCGGAAATATCGTTTCAGATACAAAAAAGTTATGACCAAAACTTAAATTTTTTTTATAAACCTATTTTCGGGAACCATAAATCTTCCCGCGTCCAAGTTTTATCACCAAACTAAATGGTTAATCTAATCTTAAAGACGTCCGTATATAAATCTGTCCATTCCATGTATGTCCATATATAAACTTTAGTTTTATAAGATTCGGCATAGCCGAATATAGCCGCTCTTACTTGTTTTTAATAAACATTGGGACGCAGGTCACGAATTTTAAAGGTATCTATAGTTTTGTGAAATATTTGGCACAAAGCTTTTTGTAGAAAATTTAAATTTTTTATAAACCTTTTGCAAAAAAAAATAGAATATTAAAAATAACAAAGTTACAAGGTGGCCCAAAATTAATCACCCTGTTGCAGTGGCGGATCCAGCCCTTGGGGTGGGATAATTTTCAGTTTTTATACTAACAAGATTTTAATTTTTATTTTGTAAAACTTTACTTAAACCTCTATTTTTATTAATTTTAACTTTTTGTTTCTTTGGTTCCAAATCAATAAATCAAAATGCCAAACAGATGATTTCCAAATCATTTTCACTATTATTAAGTTTCGGAAATAAAAGTCAATTACACAAGTGCAGAAAGAAAGTCTAACAATACAAAAATAATTTTCAAATTAAACTCCCATTTTGTTGGTCTGCCGTCGTAAACACTTATGTGTAATTTTTTAATTTTTTTTTTTATTTTAGCACTAAGAAGCTTATTTGGTCATACATTTAAAAAAATAAAGAAAAAATAAATTAGTTATTTAAAGGAAAAGGTTAAATAAAAGATAACAATTTGAAATGTTTTAATATTAATAGTTTTTGACAACTTTGAAATTTTGAAGTATTCTTAAAGACGTAAAGAAACAAAAACAATGGGAAAAGTGTGAATAAAAACAGTCAGGAGAGTAAAACTTGCGTTATTACTTTATCTCATTGTTTTAACTATTTTTGGAATTTACTTTCATGGGAGGCCAAAAAATAGTATTATGAGATTGGTGCAACCTAGTAAAAATTGAATTAGGTAACGATCAACTTCGATAAACTCAAAGAAAATATATGTTACTTTGACTGTTCAACAGTGGACCAGTGGGGTTCCTTTGTCTTTTTAAATAAACTAATTTGAGGAAATTGTTGCAAAAATGCGAAATATCACAGTTACATTTCTTTTTATTATTGGAAAATGGAAAAATGTCATAAATTAATTTTATTAGTGTCTTCGCTAAATATAAAGTTTAATAGTTGAATAGGTGGCAATAGGAAAACCATTATGCCGTAATGTACAAAATGTGCTTGCGATATTTTGTATTGTAGTCAGCAAATAAAATTATTACATAAAAGCGCAAATTCGAAATATTTATGCCTTTTGCTAACATAATTTTAAAATAAATTTTAAGTTCAATATTTAAGATTAAGACTGTTATGATTAGAGAAATTTTTCCTTGATTTTAGAAAAATTTACTCAAGTTTTTTTTTCATTTATCTGAAATATGAACGTTACAGACAGTGAAGATTTGAATTCTGATCATTCACCTATTTATTTATACATTGATGGTAAACCAAAAAAACTGGAGGAAAATTTATATCTTTCAAATAAATTAACCGATTGGAAGTATTTTAGATTTAAACTTGAAAGCGATATTAATCAAGCCCTACTTTTAGAAACCATTGAAGATATTGGACAAGAAAGCGAAAAGCTCACGTCTCAAATACAACAAGCTGCTTGGCTAAGTACGCCAATAATCAAACCCAAAATAATTCATCAAACCTATTCTTCTGAAATTTTAGAGCTTATTAAGAAGAAAAGAAAAATTAGAAAAAAATGGCAAACTAATAGAATATAAAAACAAAAACTTTTGTGCCAAAATGCAAAACTTGTCATCAAAGACAACAGCGTATTGAAAACGTCCAACCCTTCAGAATTCACCAATCAAAAAGCAAAACGGTCAATGGGCTAAATCTGATGCTGAAAAGGCAGAAGTATTTGCTCAACATTTATTTAAAACCTTCCAACCTATGACACAATAGGAGATATAAATATACCTAGTTCTGTACAAGAATCTGTGGAAATTCAACCCTTTACAATACCAGAAACAGTTGAAGAAATAGCAAATCTGAAACCTAACAAAAGTTCTGGTTTCGACCTAATAACTGCTGAAGTTCTCAAAAACCTTTCTCACAAAGTCATTATCAATCTTAATGCCATCATGAATGCTTGTTTAAACCTTAAATACTTTCCTTTAATCTGGAAAGTGTCCAATGTTACAATGATACAAAAACCTGGTAAAAATGCCAATGAAGTTTCCTCGTATGGCCCGATATCTTTACTACCCGTGATGGGAAAACTATTCGAAAAACTGTTTTCAAAAAGACTAAAAGAAATTATTTCAACTAAACAACTTTTACCTTCTCATCAGTTTGGCTTTAGAGAAAAAAACATTCTACAATTAACCAAGTTCACCGAATAGCTCATACGATTGAAGAAGCTTTGGAACAAAAGAAAGTATGTTCAGCTATCTTTTTAGACGTGGCTCAAGCCTTCGATAAAGTTTGGCACAAAGGCCTAAATCATAAGCTAAAAGCACAACTACCAATACAATATACTTCTATGTTAGAGTCCTATATGAATGATAGGCACTTCAGAGTCAAACATAATCAAGAATTCTCAGAAATAAAAACAATTGGAGCTGGAGTGCCGCAAGGTAGTATTCTTGGCCCTATGTTATATATACATCAGATATACCACCTTTACCAAACAACAGCAAAATAGCAACGTTTGCGGATGATACCTGCATCCTATCAATTGGTAATAACGTAATGGAATCTTCTTCTAAATTACAAGCATCGTTGGATAAAGTAGTTGAATGGACAGACACATGGAGAATAAAATTAAATGAAAATACAGGTTGGTTGAACAGTTCCTGCGCTCACCAAGAGATGGCACTGCTACCTCCAAACTTTTTTTTCTCAAGTTGGTATAACTTTCCTCATGCAAAGTTGCAAGTCATTCTGTCAATTCTTTATTTGTTTACAAGCCATTTGAAGTTGACGTGTCATTGATTGTTTTTAATATGGAAAAAATTGAATATCGTGCTGTCATGAGATTCTTTGTTTTGAAGGGTTTAAAAGCAAAGGAAATTTATGAACAATTGTTAGAAGTGTATAAGGAGTCCTCACCTTCAAAACGCACCGTTGAATTTTGGGCTGGTGAATTTAAACGTGGTCGTACCAGCCTTCAAGACGATCCACGCGAAGGACGACCAAAAACTGCAACCACAGCAGAAACCATTGAGCAGGTACATAATATGGTTAGTGAAGATCCAAGTTTGACTAAGCATGAAATTGCTAATGCCATAGGCATCTCAGACGAACGAGTACTCCATATTTTACATGAAGAATTACGTATGAAAAAACTGTTTGGAAAGTTAGTGCCGCACACATTAACAATTCAACAAAAACTGGATCGAAAACAAATTTCTCAGCGTGATTTGGAGCGTTTTAAGCCAAATAAAACCGACTTCTTGCATCGTTTTATAACTATGGATGAGACTTGGATCTACGACCATGATCCTAAATTGAAACAAGAACGTTTACAGTGGACTGAAGCTGGTTGTTCAGCTCCAAAGCAGGTGAAGTCACACCGATCAGCAAAGAAGGTTATGGCATCAGTTTTTTGGGATGCAAAAGGAATTTTGTTAATTGATTATCTTCAGAAAGGTAAAACAATCAACTCTGAATATTATTGCAGCCTTTTGGATCAGCTGGATGAAAAAATTCGTGAGAAAAGACCTGGTTTAAAAAAGAAAAAAATCATTTTTCATCAAGACAACGTACCTGCTCACAAAAGTGTTTTGACGATGGCTAAATTCAAAGAATTAAAGTACGAATTGCTTGAACATCCACCGTATTCACCAGATTTGGCTCCCAGTGACTACTATCTCTTCAGAAATCTCAAACAATTCCTTCGTGGAAAGCATTTTTCGTCGAATGAAGAGGCCATAGCAGCCGTAGACGGTTATTTTGCAGAGCTTCCGGAAAACCATTATAAGGATGGGATAAAATTATTGGAAGATCATTGGAACAAGTGTATTGAGCTTCTAGGAGATTATATTAAATAAAAATATATATTTCGTAACAAAAACAGTATTCTTTCATTTTGAGCGCAGGAACTTTTCAACCAACCTGTAAATCAACTCATGTAGATTTCACCTATAAATATATTTCACATAAATCAATAAAAATTTCAAACTCGAAACTTAAATGGTCGGAGCATATCAAAATTAAAGAAACTGATCTCAATTTAAAATTCAATAAACTTAAATGGCTCATTGGAAGAAATTCTATGGAATCGATTGAAAACAAACTGCTTATTTACAATCAAATACTGAAACCAGTTTGGACTTATGGAGTTCAGATGTGGGGATGTGCAGCTAAAAATCTATTTGAAATTATTCAACGCATACAAAATAAAATACTTAAAAATACCGTAAATGCTCCTTACTATGTTAGAATTGACGATCTACATATAGATGAAAGTCGCTGAAGTAATAAAACTATTTGCAACTAATCATGCGGGTGACTACAATGCCACATAAACCCAGAAGCTTACATTCTACATGATGACAAAATCTACTCAAGAAGACTGAAGAGAACCAAGCCACAGGATTTGGTGGCTGTAATTACTTAAATTTTTATACAACATAAAAATATTACTTGTTAGTTTAATACTTCGTGTAATAAAATGAAATGTATATTATTCTTTATTTCTAAATAACATTTCAATAAAAAAAAATTTATCTGAAGAGATTTTTAGGAAAAAACTATATTATTTCTTAAAAATTATAAAAAAATAATATTTTATTAAAATTTATCTGAACTAAGTTGCATTAAAATTTTCCCTAGAAATAGTTTATCAATTTCTATAATCAAATAAATTGTCATTTTTATACACTCTCACTTAAAATAGCACTAAAAAGTTTTTTTTTGGTTTTTAAAATCAGCTCAAATACAATTAAAATTTGATCTTAAAAGTATAAAAAAGATTTACTATAATAATTTTCAAAACAGAAATTACCAAATCAAAACAAAATGATAAATTCGTTTATGTTTTAACAATTTTTAAGATTTCTAAGCCTTTGATTTTTTTTTTAAATTTTGTCTATAATATTTTTTGAAAATAATAAATGAAATAAAAAAATTTTTATGCTCGATAAAAAAAATTAATTTGAAATTTTGTATTAATATTAGTAATATTAAGAAATTTTTTTTGCTGATTTTAGCAAACCGATTTTAAATTCTTTATTAGCGGATACTAATTTTTTCTACTCATTTAATTGTACTACACGTCATCAGACATGTGTTGCTATTAGCAAAATTTCCCGTGATAACAGCAAAATTTCCAGTTACCATTACAGACTTTTTTTGGTGAGTGTAGGGTCAAAAATATTACTGAGCGACCGGGTCATCGTCAGCTTCCTTATGACCCACCCAACCTACAAACAACTCATGATTCTGAACAGGCTTATATATCACACACTCCAAAGAAAATAACTATGCGAAATTTCTTTTTCACAGTTAGTAAATGATTACCTGTACAAATGAGCCTTTTTCCATCTATTTATAGAATTGCCCTTGGCAACCATCTTTGATGGTTTTTGAAATAAATTTAGTTATATTACACAGCGCAGCATTTTTAAGGTCATCGTGTGGTTCCTCCTTCATACCCGTTTTTTTTGAAGTATATATCGAAACTAAAAAAAACCTGCAAAGGACTTGGCCAGATTACATCGATTTTTTTTTAAATGGACACCCTAAGTTTTTGTACCCAAACACGATTTTTTTAAAAAAGGAAAATTTTTATGGAATCCATATATCATAAACCGTTCGGAATTTTGTTTTTATGTCTTTGGCAAAGTTGTAGATCCAAACCAAAGCAAAAAAATTCTCATATGGACCGACCCAAAAAATTGCATCCACTGCATCAAAATTGCAAAAAATTGGGAAAAAATGCTATTTTTTCATGATAATATGGAAATAGCCAAACTTCTTAAAAAATGTTTCTGAGTGGGTGTGATTGTCATGTGTGTTTTATCTTCGTGTTGCGGTTTTTAGCTGGAACTGGGTTTTTACAACACCTCATCTTCCTAAACAGGATTTTAAAATTGGTGTGATGTGCAACACGAAGATAAAACACACTTGACAATCAGACTAGCACGCAGTATAAATAACAGTTCAAGTATCGTTTCATTGTCATTCAACAAGTGTATTCGAAAGTGAAAAGTCTAATTATATCCGTGTTTTGTGCAAAATTTTACAATTCAACTATTGTGCAATATGGAAAATAGCCGGTGTCCAAACATTGATTATTTTTTTTTAGTTTGTGGTCATATGGTGCCTACAAGTGTGCAAGGGAAAAGGTCTACTCCGGAATTTGAGCTAGCCTATGCATCTTATTTCGATGAGGTTGATCCCAGCGGTGAAGATTACACTCCAAATACAGTGTGTGGCACTTGTTACTTCCGCCTTTTGGATTGGTATCATCGACGAGGTAGAAATTTAAGTTTCATGAAGCCAATGGTGTGGATAAAAGACCCAAATTCACACGACAAATTTTTTTGGGTCGGTCCATGTGAGAATTTTTTTGCTTTGGTTTGGATCTACAACTTTGCCAAAGACATAAAAACAGAATTCCGAACGGTTTATGATATATGGATTCCATAAAAATTTTCCTTTTTTAAAAAAATCATGTTTGGGTGCAAAAACTTAGGGTGTCCATAAAAAAAAATTTCGATGTAATCTGGCCAAGTCCGTTGCGGATTTTTTTTAGTTTCGATATACACTTCAAAAAAAACCGGGTACGAAGGAGGAACCAATTTATGTGTTGCACTGTGTTATATTTTAGTATTTATAAACAAAAAATTGATCAATTTTTATTTAATATACTTGTTTTTTTTTTCTAAAATCAAGAAATACTATTTAGAAAAGATATGAAATATTTCTGAGTATATAAACTATTTCGTTTTTACCCAAACATAGGAATATTTTTTTTTATTCATTTTAAGAAAATTTTTCTAAGCTTAAATATACGAGGGTGGATCAATAAGTCCGTGACTTTTTGAATGAAACACAGTTTTTTTTTTGTAAAAAAAAATATTTTTCAGCATAATCTCCTTTTACCTCCAAGGTTAATCCAGTTTTTGTATCCCTTCCAAAAAATAGGATTTTTCGAGGCCCATAAAATAGGCATTTGGTTGCTTAATAATTTCATCGTTGAAGCTAAATCTCTTTCCACCGAGCCATTTCTTTAGGTTTGGAAATAGGAAATAGTCACTGGGGGCTAAATCCGGAGAATAAGGCGAATGAGGGGGCAATTTGTAGTCTACTTCATGAATTTTTGCCATGGAAACTAAGCTGTCACACGTTTCTGTTGGTGGTCGATTGTAAGCAAACCCGGCAGCCATCTTGCGGAAAGCTTTTACATACCGAAGTGGTCGTTCAAAATTGAAACTACTGAGCCATGTGAGATGTCTATGTCTTCCACAATCTATTGCATATTCAATCTCCGTTCGGCCAACACTATATCGTGAATTTTTTCAATTGTTTTGGGTGAAGAGACCTCAACTGTGCGTCCAGAACGTTCGTCATCTTCCGTGCTTATAAGGCCACAACGAAAGTCAGTAAACAACTTTTTACCATTGAAATCGATGGTGCAGAGTCCCCATAGTATTAAGCTTTATCAAGCTTTTCCTTGGTTTGATTGAGCACTCGAAATTCGTTTTTTTTCATTTAAAAAAAATCCTAGTTTTTTGAACAGCTGTTAAAAGCAAAGTAAATGACGGAACTTGCTCAAAATTTGACGGAAGTCTATTAACATGTGGCACTTGATGGGAGCAGTGTTGCATTTCATATAACTACGAGGGAAATTCGAAAAGTCCGCCCTCGTAATTTGACTTAAATTGAGGAAAAATTGTAAACTACTTTAAAGGAAATTTTGGATAAATTTTTAGTTCATGTCTTTTTTTTTTTTTTGAGTGTAAAATTATCGAAATACTTTCTTAGCACAAGTTTAATAGTTTCATGTTTTTTTCAAAAGCAGCAACACTCAGGAAATTCTCGCTACTTATTAATGT
Source organism: Eustalomyia histrio (assembly GCA_949748255.1). NCBI lineage: Eukaryota > Metazoa > Arthropoda > Insecta > Diptera > Anthomyiidae > Eustalomyia > Eustalomyia histrio. The sequence continues at coordinate 34,063,752 of OX456524.1, forward strand.
GTTTCTTTCTTTAGAAAGGCAATAGTGGGAAGCTATAAGGTGGTAAAAAATGAAGGGTTTCGACTACGGCAACACTGTAATGGGGCGAGATGATAAATCGTACAACTGTTTTTGCCCATCTGATAAAGAGTTCTCGAAATTTTTAAAGCATTTTTTATTTCACTCCGGTAGGGTTAAGTGCTATGGTAAAAGCCAAAAATGTTGTGTTAGTAGTACGCAAAGAAGACACTGAAAAAAAATACAAACGGTACTCTTTACAGTAAAATAAATATGACAGTTTTTGCAGAGATTTCTCTCATAGCAACGTCACGTTCTTATTCTAGGCCGACACTAAGTCGGAAAAATCTTAAGTTATATTCTGCAATCGGGAGTTTCCATTATTGGAAGCTTCTACTATAGGTATAATAAGAAAATGTGTTCGAGCCTGTAGAAATTCTTAATGTTTGATTATTTTCATAAATAATTATAAAAAAGAGACAAAACGTTAGTTTTATAATTAAAATGAAACCTAACAAAGTAGAAAATAATAGACAATTTATTCAAGTTAATACTGAAAGATAAATTATCCATGATGTGTATCCATTAAAGAAAGCAATTTATGAAAATGTACGTACGGCTATCTTTAAATATAATACAAACAATATAATAAAGATTTGCCAATGTGATTGATTGATGGCCACTTGTGGCAAAATAAGCCAAAATTTCTTTGAAAAATACTCAAACCAAAAGGGATTATTGAAAGTAATCACAACAACAACAACAAAATAAATAAGAGATGTTCTACTTATTTAGATGTAAAAACAAAAAAGACTTGACACAAAGGGCAGGGGTCGTAATATTGAACTAAAATACCAAAAAAAAAAAAAATAGTATTGAAAATTATGTACATGTATTAAAACATATGTTTTATCTATATCAACAACTATTTATATTACAAAGGTCTTAAAGCTTTAAAATCTTGATATGCTAAGGAAATTTTATTTCCAGCACAATAAAATGCTTAAGGGTTTATTGAAGGCGAAACGAATAAGTAATCACAAGAAAAGTTTTAATATAAGTATTAAATTTATGTGAAACCATAGATAATCATGAACGTATATACTCACACCTAAATATATGAAAATATATCCACTCACACTCGCACACTCGTATGTATGTACTAAAGGGTGTCCCAAGAAGAACGCAATTTTTAAATCTGGCAACATTCGAAGTGTCATTGTTTGACATTTGAACAATTGTTATTGTTTGCTAGTAGAAGGTACGAGGTTAGTAAAAATGGAGCGCTACACGAATGAACAACGCATTCTCATTGTGAAATTGTTTTACCAAAATGGTGAAAGTTTTGCGGCTACAGTTCGCAAATTACGATCAATTTGGGGTCACAATAATGATCCAAAAGAGTCAACTGTAAAGAGATCAATGAATAAATTTGCCGAAACTGGGTCTGTTATTGATGTAAAGACAACAACGCGCCATCGACCAGGTCGATCGACCGAAAATATCGCAGCTGTACGTGATGATGTTGCTCAAACTCCATCCACCTCAATTCGAAACCGAGCTCAGCAAATTGGTGTCTCCAAATCCACTTTGCAGCGAATTTTGACGAAAGATTTGCATCTTCATGCATACAAAGTTCAATTGACTCAGGAACTGAAGCCAGCTGACCATGGACAGCGAAGGGAGTTCGTTAATTGGGTATTGGAGAGACAACATGAAAATGCTGATTTTGCCGATAAAATCATCTTCAGTGACGAGGCCCATTTTCATCTTGATGGCTTCGTCAATAGGCAGAATTGTCGCATTTGGGGTGAGGAAAATCCTCGAGTGATTCACGAGAAGCAAATGCATCCTCAACGTGTCACTGTGTGGTGTGGTTTTTGGGCTGGAGGAATCATTGGACCTTTTTTTTATGAAAATGAGGCAGGTCAAGCGCAAACAGTCAATGGTGTTCGGTATCGTGAAATGATAACCAGTTTTTTCTTGCCTAGAATTGAAGAAATGAATGTGGAGGGCATGTGGTTCCAACAAGACGGCGCCACATGTCATACAGCCAGAGAAACAATTCAATTGCTGCATCAGTCATTTCCCGGTCGTGTTATTTCGCGTTTTGGAGATCAGAATTGGCCGCCTAGATCGTGCGATTTAACACCATAAGATTTTTTTCTTTGGGGTTTTTTGAAGTCGATGGTTTACGCGAATAAGCCGACGACGACTCAAGCCTTAAAAGAGGAAATTGGACGCTGCATTAATGAAATACCGCAGCATTCATTCAAAACGGTCATTGAAAATTTCATTAAAAGATCGCGTGCATGCCAGCAAAGCCGCGTCGGCCATCTGCACGATATATTGTTCCATACATAACCTCATTCTGTCTACTTTACGATATAATAAAGTTTCACGATTTTTTTTTAAATATCTGTGTTTTATTTAAAATTTAAAAATTGCGTTCTTCTTGGGACACCCTTTATAAGCTTTACAATAACACCTTATTTATATTCTTATCCTCATCTTAAACGCATGCAATGATTTTTTGGTTGTTTTTCTTGTTGTTGTTGTTATATGTATTGCCTTTACAAGGAAGTTACTACCTCCATGTTTTACAGCCATCAATCAATATTATAAGATTAATCACCTGCAATCTAAACTAAACACATATTTAATTGTTTTTGTTGTTGTTGTTTTTTATTTACCTCCTCAATGTTGTATTTTTCACATAATTTTATTTACCTACCCATTTTTTGCCCCTAATTAATGCGATGAGAATTTTTGAATAAAAAATCTTAGAAGTTCTTACTTTGAAGCTTCATCAAAATATTTTTTGTTAAATTGCTTACTCGTACAATGCCCTTTAGCCAGAGGCTCTAAAGAATTTAATCTTTAATTAAATTTTCAATTGTTATTGACTATTGAATGATTGAATTATCAAACAACAGTTTAACTAATCGAATGAGTTCTTTTATTGGACTAATTCGATTTATTTTTAAACAAAGTGATTTATTAATCATTATTCTATTTTTTAAGTTACTGAATTTAATGGTGGTAACATTACTCATAATTTACTCTAAAGAAGCAATAAAAATACAATGATTAGTCATTCTGATAACTGGTAAATGTTTATATAATTTGTAGAATTTAAGCTTTTATGAAAATTTAATTCATAAGAATTCATAAAAACAAGTTTAAAAAAGCGAACTTTAAGCATTGTTTTTGATTCTCTATTAGAACAAATAAATACTTCTGTAAATCCTTAGGACTGGTCAGTTATATGTATTTAGTCTTGTTATTTGTTTTTTTTTTAACAATTTTAAAATAGTTAAACAATGTTGTAAAGTAATCCAGAAATGTTTTAACATTATCCAAAAGTTTTAAAATTGTCTAAAAAGCTTAAATGTTAATATTAAATTAATTAAAATGTTTAAAAATTATCTAACCAGTTTTTAAATTATACAAAACTGTTTTAAATTTGTTTAAATATTTATTAAAGTTTAAAGCATTTTTTGGGCAACTTTGACACATTTTTCAAAAATTTAAATGAATTTTTGGACAAATTTCAAACATTTTTGGATAATTTAAAAACTAGTTTTGAAGCATTTTTGAACAATTTAAAATAATATATTTTAAAATCTTTTTAAACACTTTAAAATAATTTTAATTCAATTTTAAATTATTTTGGAAAATTCTCAATTTAAACTGAAAATGGAAAACACAATGCAAAAATGCACAGATTACGTCGTCATGACTAGTTAAGCCTGAAAAATGCAAATGACAGGTTAAGTTAGTTTCAATTAAAGGTTAAAAACTCAGATTTACTTGATTTTTAAATTTTTTTTAAATTGCAAAACGGCATAAATTTTTACCTCCATATTAAAAATTATTTAATTAAAAAATTATAAAACCCAGCAAAACCACACATTATCAAATAATGTGTAAAGTAATGTGTAGCCATATGGGCTCATGGATTACTATACACCTTACTTCACTGGTGACTTTAACAGGCGATGAGCCTCAAAGTAAAGGTGATAATGTAAGGGGTTACTTATATGGTTACAAGAATGGAAAAAGTAATGTGTCTGAAAATTGATTTTTAAAAAAGAGGAATTCTTATTAAAAAAAATTATTATAAATATTTCAAACGTTATTAAAAATAATGTGGTCAAGATGGAAATCGAACCAGGGAAATCTGGTTGCCAGCCAAGAACTCTACCCACTGAGCTATCGACGCATATAACTTTTGATTGCTTTAAACTTAAATGTATTGTTGCGCTTCAGTTTCTTGTTAGTGTTGTCAAAACAAACATACATTACCCTCTTGCTTACAAAAAAACACAAAGTAATGTATCTAAAAATAGATTTCAAAAATATTTCAATTATTACTTTACATTTATAAATCATATATTACGTTAATAATAATCAGTAACTTATTACTTTATGCTTGCAAATAATGCAAAAGGTAATGAACTATCATTACAAGGTAATGCATGAGAATATCGCACCCAAAATTTTGCTGGAAACTTTATCAAAGCCATTTTCTCATTGAAATTTTTGATTTTTAATGATCAGAAGACAATATTTTAAAGAAATGCTTTAGATTCAGAAAATATACCATATTCGCTAACTTATGCTTCAGAAGCAATGAAAAGATTGGTTTGTAAGATATGCAACGGGTTTATATCCAAATCACTATATTTGAAATATGAATATGTGAACTCTTTTAGGAGTTGCTTAGAATAACACCAAAAAATCATAAAAGAATATTAACTGATGTTTAGGAAGCAATGAAAGAAGTTACCATTTTTTGCTAGGTTTATATATATATATTCGATTTACATAATTGTGAGTTTGATTTTGTCCATTCGATTTCAAAATTTATTATGTCCTTTTGAAAAATTATCATAACGCTTATTAGGAATAAATTCTTATAAACGCTTATGAGGAATAAATGCGGATTACGACAAAAATTAGGTTGTCATAGTTTCCATATTGGTTTGGGATAATTGCCGTAAAATAATAATAATGTTTTTTAGAGTCTAACTTCATTAATAAATGTTGATGGCATTAAATTCCATTACAATTAATAATTCGCTGGAATAGAAAAAATCAATAAAAAAATATGTTCAAATCGATAAATATCACAAAAACCCAGACTCGCTTCATTCTAATTTGTTATTTATGTTTAATGTTCCAATACTAAACGTTCCACATTCCATTTCATTTCGTTTCCCTTGCCTAACGTTTCAATTTCACGCGTTCTATTCCATTTCATTTTGGAACAATTTTTTATTTCATCCATTCCATAACATTTATAAAAAATATCATTAAATTGTAATGAAATTTTTTTCCATTTGCATTGGTTTTAACTTATGAAATTTCAGTGGCAATGAAAAATTTCCAAGTATGGTGTGTATTCTGCTGTTTGAAATGAGTTGTTTATTAGTAAATAAATATTTGGATTCTAAATTACGTTAAAATGATTACTAAGGAACATAGTGTACAAAATATGTGGTACAACACTTAGCGTTTTGCGATCACTAAACACAATAAAGGGGCATGCGTTTATGAAAATGCTCCGGTCTGACCGGGTACCCGAACTAATCAGTGCGTACTTTTGTAAAAATTAAAAAAAAAAATACATTTTAATTTTTTTTTCAAAATTAAAGCACTTTTGACATAAAAAATTTTTTTTCAAGAGTTCTTTTTTCACAAAAAAAACTTTTATTTTAAAGAAAGTACTTGCAAATATAAATACTTTTTACAAAACCATACTTCCTGTAAAAAAATTATTTTTTTCAAAAAAAGGCCGTGACATTTTCATGTATATATATGGAAAACGCAGTACCTTATGAATTCTATTGTGTTTTTCAGAATATTTTTATTCCACGACCAGAAAAAATTTGTATAATTATTGGTCCAATTTATGTCTAGAACTCATTTGGAGCTTCGATGTAAAAGACCGTGACATTTTCATGTAAATATATGGAAAACGCAGTACTTTCTGAATTCTATTGTGTTTTTCGGAACAATTTTCTTCTACGACCAGCGAAAATTTGTATAATTCTTGGTGCAATTTATGTTTAGACCATTTTTGCAAAGTCTTAACCCATTTGGAGCTTCGGTGTAAAAATGCCTTATTACTACCCGAAAAAGACAAACGAAAATTCAACTTATGTTATTATAGTTTTTTGTTGTATTAGAAAAATACAAGTCATATAAAAGCAATTTTTAAATATGTAATTTTAAAAAAGTACTTTTTTCAAAAAGTACTTTTTTTAAAATAGTACTTTTTTTTTTTAAAAAATACTTTTTTTTAAAGTACTTGTTTTTAAAAATAGTATTGTACTTTTTTTTTTAAAAAAGTAAGTTTTTATAAAAAAGTATTTTTTTAAATTATTTTTTTCTTTAAGAAAAACACTCAAAAAATTTTATTTTTTACAAAAAGTACTCAATATAAAATAGACAATCATCAATAAGCTTGACCCAAGAGGAGAGCGTGGATACTGAGGAGGGTTGTGTAGCGGCAACCGAAAATACTAAGTATTCTATCCTGCTAGCTCTGTGCAATTTTTTAATTTTTATTTTTTATAATTTACTAATAAAATTTTCATGTTTCTTTGCAATATAACAATTTACAAAAAAAAAGGTTTTTTTTAACAAGTCCTTTTTAGCAAAAAGTTCTTATTTTTATATTAATTTTTTAAAAAGTAAGAACATTTTTTATTTTTTGTTGAAAAAAGATTTCTGGAAAAGGAACTTTTTTGGAAATAAAATTTTAAACTGGTACTTTTTTTGAAAAAGTGCTTTAATTTTGGAAAAAAAAACATTTAATAAGTATATTTTTTTTCAAAAATCTTGTGCTTTAAAAAAAGTACGCACGGTCTAGTTTTTACGGGTAGACCGGTCTACCCGGGTTTTCGGTTTACCCGGTCAGACTGAAAGACCGGTAGACCGTATGACCGGATAGACCCTAAGACCGGGTAGACCATAAGAGCGAGTTTGAGACCGGGTAGACCGAAACCCGGGTAATTGGGGGCTCTATTCAAAAACCTTGAACCTTGTAATGATAACAACTACCAAAAATTGTTGTGTAAATAATATAATAGACTTTGTTTGATATGCACATGAATGTTAGGAACCAAGAATTAAATCTGCTGTTGTATCGTGGTATGTACACATATAATGCACATGCACTTTGTTATACCAATCCAATGAAAATACTCGTAATAATGTAAGTGGATGTAAATGTAAAGGTTTATTACAACACAATAACGACTGAATTATTCCTTACATAAAAGCCCACTTAAATGTAGACATACTTACATACATATATACTCACCTATTAATATATGTACATAAAATTCAGATATCGTCAGTGAAAATGCAAAAAGGGCGTACATTTTGTGTTTTGCCGGACTGCTGGTATATACAATCATATACAATGATAAGAAAATTGTTTCGCTTGTAGTTTACACTTTGTGTTTCAACTCAAATTCATTTTATTGATGATTGCCGTTGGATAAATTGAATTTTTATAAACAAAAAAAAAATTGAATTTTTATAAACAAAATTCGAATCTGATATGTTTTTAGTTCTCTGCATTTGTTTGTTTCAACAATTTTAGCATTCTGTGATCAAAATTATTAGTTTTAAACGAATCTGTTAAAAGATCTATCAATATATTTTGCTTCTCTTATAAAGAAAGAAAAAAATATTTTAGTTATGCACTTTTGCATTTAAGCTGACGAAATGTATTTAAATTATGAGTATTATAAAATTAATTCTCATCACTCAAAACAGTGCTTAATTTCACAATGTCTCGTAAGAAGCTACCTGGGTCTTTAATTTAGACATTTGCTGTTGCTTCCCACAAAAAAAAAAAACTAAATTCAAAGTTGTTTTTAATTTTAACTGTATATTTATTTCAATATAGAAAGCAGTAGTTGGTTCTTCTAAATAAACTTATTTTTCAAATTCGGAGTAGTTTAAAAAAGAAAAAAAAATTGGATATTAAAACCCATGTAAAAATCGAAATATATATGAACATTAAGATGGTCCTAAATAAAAGAAGCTGGAATTCACGAGCTCCACAACGCTACAAATTTGCCATTGTGGGAAAAAATATGGTCTGCCAAAGAAATTTAAAAAAAAAAATTTACTTAGAGGTAGCACATCACCATTGAAGTTCTAAAGTTATACTTGTTCTATTATTTTTAATAAATTAAAAATTTAGAAAAATTTATATTAGGATCGAAACTCATCAAATCTAATATATTTTTGGGTGTACATTGCGAATATACGAGTATGAATATATTTTTGATTTTCATCAAGAAATTATCTTATATTTACCTCTGTGCAAAATTTATTTTTGACTGATATGTCCACAGAATGTATTCTTATGTTAGACAGGATTTTTGTTAATATTTTTTTTATTGCAAAGGCACTTGAAAATTTTATTAGTAAAAAAAAGAGAATAAAAGTTGACAAAAATTCCACAGAGCCAGCAGGATATAATACTTAGTATTCCAGCAAAACATTGGTAATGGGTGCGATATTCTCATGCGTTACCTTGTAATAATAGCTCGTTACCTATTTCATTATTTGCAAGCATACAGTAATAAGTTACTCATTATTGATTACGTAATATATGATTTATAGATGTAAAGTAATAATTGAAATATTTTTGAATATCTATTTTTAGATACATTACTTTGTGTTTTTTTGTAAGCAAAAGGGTAATATGTATATGTTTGTTTAGACAACACTAGCGAAAAAACGAAGCGCTAGCAATCAAGTACTATATGCGTCGATAGCTCATTGGGTAGAGTTCTTGGCTGGCAACCAGATTTCCCTGGTTCGATTCCCATCTTGACCACTTTATTTTTTAATTACAAATATTTGAAATAAAATATTTGTAATAATTTTTTTTTAATAAAATTTCCTCTTTTTTAAAAATCTATTTTTAGACACATTACTTTTTCCATTTTCGTAACCATATAAGTAACCCCTTACATTATCACCTCCTAAGTAATGGGTATATACATTACTTGAGGCTCATAGCCTATAAAATTCATTAATGAAGTAAGGTGTGAAGTAATCCATCGGCCCCTATGGCTATACATTACTTCACCCATTATTTGGTAATGTGTGATTTTGCTAGGATTTTCGGTTGCCGCAACACAACCCTCCTCAGTATCCACACGCTCTCCTCTTGGGTCATTGCTTTTTAATGCTTGTCTATTTTATATTGAGTGTTTGGAAACAAATTAACACACAACAAGTAAAAAAGGGCTAAATTCGGCTGTGCCGAATCTTTGAATACCCTCCACCAAAGGGGATGAAGATGATATACGTATATACTAAATTTTGCATGAACTGTAATATGAATATGTTTTGTCAATTTATGTAACGAACTTTTGTTATTTAGTTTTAGCAATGTTATTTACAGAGGTCTGCTCTGTTAGCGACTTTAACATTGTTCAATTTTACGTTAACTTAGTTATCATAGTATGTAAGACAATAAATGTAATCGAACAATAAGAAGACTTAATAAAATTTTTACTTACTTAACAGAAAAAAAAAATAGATACAGAAAAATTGTACAAATTTGTATGGAAAATTTAGAGGTACCTTCACATTTTCACTCATAACTTTTGAACCGCTTGACGGATTTTGCTCATTTTTAATACCAAACTGCTCGGAAGGATGTTCAATAATCTGGGTAAAAATAGGCACGCTTGCGTCTTCGCGTCGTGATCGTGATTTCAACAGACAGACAGACAGACGGACAGACAGACGGACATCGCTAAATCGACTTAAAATTGCATAAGGATCACGAATATATATACTTTATGGGGTCTGAAACCTATATTTCGACATGTTACAAACGGAATGACAAACTGATATATACCCTCACCATATATGGTGGAGGGTATAATTAGAGCAAAAAACAATAATGACTTTAATCAATTTCTGAAATTTTAAAAAGTGCCATAAAATTTCATGACCTTGTGGTTTTTGGCACAATATTGGTCTGGGGCATTTGCTATTTCTTGGCGAGTTCTTAACCGATTTTGATGTTATTTAGCTTTTTGAAAAGATAATTTTTACTGAAATTGATTTATAAGTAATTGAAAAAATTAAAATATATAACGAAATTTTATAAAAACTTTGAACCCGAACCCGCTGAACCCAAAAATTTTATCAGGTTGGGGTTCAAGAATATAAACAAAAATATCCTTGCTGTATATGGCATGAGAAATGTTTGATAAAAATATCATAAAAAACATTACATTCCTTCCATTCCAGTTTGTAGTGCTCGACACCATATTTATTCCTTCTTTTACTTGATCAATGCAGAACTATTTGCAAAAATTTCTTTTGTAGCTAAAAAGCTAAACTTGAAAAAAAAACCGTACTAGACTGTCAAACTAGATGGATTAAATCAGTTATGACGTGGTTCAAGGCTTATTGGAATACATAAGTTTTTGTTCGGAATTACTGGATGCAGCATTAACTATGAATGATAATATTTGGAATATTTGTGAAGAATTCGTAGAAGCTTTTGCACCTGTTAAAAAAAATAACGCTGAAACTACAAAAAGAACAGATGACTTTAGGCGATTTTTATAGAATCTGGCTTAGTTTTAAATTAGAGCTAAAAGAAGATAGAAAACAAAAACATTTTCACAACATTTATATTTTAAAAAGAGAAAACCACTTTATTAATAATTCACTTTAGATTGCAGCAGATTTAAGTTAATGCTAAGTCCCGAAAATGTTAAAAATGCTACAAAAATATATTTTAAAAACAATTAAAATTTTTAAAAAATTTGCAATTGGAAAGAGAAGAAGAGTATTTTATGAGAGAATCAATATCTTGTTCTTCAGAAGATGATGGAAATATGCTCAAACAAGTTCTAAAAAAGAAGGCACGATTTTCTAAATCAAATACTTCAAATGAGAGGTCGTTTGAAGCCTTGAAATTAATTTTATCGCCACATAGAACAAATTTAAGAGAAGAAAACTTAAAAAATATATTAATTATAAAATTAAATGAAGATTTCTTTGAAAAATAAATAAATTTCTTATTAATTAAACATTTGTACTTTTATTAAAATGTTGAACCCGAACCCTGAACCGAACCCAAATCTGAACTTTTTATTTTTGTTAACCCGAACCTGAACCCGTTTTTTTGCGGGTTTCAGTCCCTGGATTAATAGAATGATCTACAGGAAAAAGTTCATCAGCAGCTTAATTTTAATAGTATCACATAATTGACAAATATTATAAAAGTTGTCTATAAAAAAAAATTATCTACTTAATAACTACTACTACTTACTTTTATTTTCACATTTCTAGCAATAAAAGTTAAGCTAACTTATAAAACAATAAAAAAGTAACTTTATATTCAATACACTGCCAGGAATATCAATGACTCATCATGTACACAAATATACCTAAAGATGTTTTGCATCATGTTGGAGACAAAAAAAAAAAAAAGTAAAGGCTCTATGGTAAAAATATTGTCTACTGTTTTAGAAAACATGTTTAGAATATAAATTGAAGTGATATTATTTAAATAATTTGTATGTAATGTTTAAAACCAACCAATGAGTAAAAGCTTAAAAAGTTTAACAAAATTCTCTAAAATAAGATAACTCAAATATAGTACCGGTAGATAAAAAAAAATAGCTGAAAAGATGATGATAAAAGGATACGATGAAGCAAGATATTCAAGAGAGTATTACAGACCAAAACAGCTGTAGTGTGTAGACTTTTATTATATCTCTACAAATTGCTTTTAGATGGCTAAACAACGCAGAGATAAAATGCTGCCTTGAAACTCTATAGCTCTCCTTTATGTGCGCTCTCTCTCTCTCTTTCTATCTCTGGCAATAGATAACAACCCCCTGTTATAATTTAAAGCTTTTTTTTCTACATGGCAAGAAAAAAACTTTGAACCGGAAGATAATTTTTTTCCTTAATGGTCCTTCTTGCACAGCCATATTATATTTTAAATTCAGTTCATCTCGAACGTGCGACGTGTTAAGTTTATTAATTAAAACGTATCTTTCAATATATTTCTAAAAAAAAGATAAAAAAATAATAAATCTAAAAAAAAAATTAGTTGCACAATTTTTATGAATTTAAAGTTTAAACATTATATTTATTAAAATTACTTTTTAATACAACATAAAATCAAAGTATTAAAACAAAAAAAAAAATTAAGTGAAAATTATAAGAAAATTTGAAAACAAAATAAATCTTTCCATTTAAGCATCACTTTAATTGTGCTTTAAGTTTTTCTTTTTTTATACATAATATTGTATACATAAATAAGTATTTCATATAAATATACAAGTGTGTAGACGACCACTTTAGAAATTGTTTTGTGTGTATGTGACAATTTTTTATGTTGGTTCTTTTCATAGTTGTCGGTATACAGCTGAAATACACTACAATCTCTTAGAGGGTGTCTGTAACAGATTTTTATATATTTAGTTTTTTCCATATATTAACGCAGTGTTGTCGCAGCTACAAAACATCCTATTATACCATTTTGAGGATAAAAAATATTTGGTTTTTGTATACAGTGTTTAAGAAAAAGGTATGTTGGTTTAATATAAATTTATATAAGTTTATTTGTTTAGTATAAAATGGGGAATATCTCGTTTATTTTCTGCTGATTTAAAGCGGATGCGGTTCTGAAATTTTTAATAGACATTTAAAAATGCAAGCAAAATGGTCAGCACTGAAACTTACAAAGTTTTTCAAATATAAATTTAATCTAAAGTTTCCTTTAGAGACTGTTACTCTTACTTTTCTGCATTTTTAAATCTTAAAATTTACAATGAAAGAAGTATTTTTTGTAAAAAAAAGAAAACATACGATAGTATTTTGTTCCGAATCTAGAGAGAATTAGAAATGATGTTGATGAGCATATAAAAAATAAATAAAAACCTTATAAGAATGCTACTTTTTAGTTTTACTTCTAAGAAACTAAAAGGAAAAGGCCTATGAAAAATTGTAGGCTAAAAAAAATTAATAAACAACAGTTCAGTTCAAATTACAACTCATACATATTACACTTAATAACTTTTTAATGGAAATACAGTGTTTTAAACTTAACATTTGATAGTTAGAGTTTATAATTCTGTATGTTAAGAGCATTTAATAAGCAGGAAATAAACCTTCATAGAAAATCTATTAAGAATTGTCATATCTATTAAGATGTCATAAATATTATAAAACTTTTCATAAAATTTTTTTAAAACATGTTTCATTGTTTTATAAAAAAGTTACATTACTAAATTTTTTTAAATTGTCCTTGTTTTTAAAAACTGAGACAGAGAAATACGAAAAGGCCTTTCAGTCTAGTGAAGTACTATATAACACTTTGATAACAAAATTGTGAAAGGTCGGGGAGTAATTGCGAACAAATCATGTTAACAATATTTTTATGAAACTTTTCATTATTTTTCATTATATTATTGAAAAAAAATGCATAGATTTTTGTTCAAGGTAACGCTTCGTAAATATGTGGAAGCTATTTCATATACGTCCAAATTGATGACAGGTTTCTTCATATTTATCAATTGTTTCATAAATATGGCTAAATTTCCTTAATTTTGTAAAACGTTTCATAAGTATGATGAAGTAGTTTCGAGTGGCCGGAACTAAGAAGTTAAAATGCAAATTCGACTTAATTCAAAACTACTTATCCACATAAGAAAAGTCTCTGAAAAGGCTTTTCAAATTGTATCCATTATCTAAAGATTATATAAGGTTATCATGATTTTTTTTATTTGTCGAAACATTTTAGTTTGAAGAGTAAAGAGCTCAAGTGCTTAAGCCTTAGGTCTTCACTGTTCATTGATGTAAACTAAAATTAACATTATTCTTGTAAAATTTTAAATAAATGGAATTTAATTGGTCTACAATGGATTAATCCAAAAAGACCTTTGTTGCAGATTTGGTTCTATTCTCATACCAAGTTCTAAACTAAAAAAAAAACTTGTACTCTCTCAAAAATTATATTCTCATCTTAAATGAAATATTTATAAAAAAAAATTATAATTTTTTTTTTAAATTTTGAATTATTTATCTGATTAAAAATTAATTTATATTTAAATATACCGATACAATTTATTATAATAATGTGCTAATACATCGGCTGAGAAATGCGTAGGATGGCAAATAGGTGGCGTCACTAATAAAAAATCCATATGATTTTTTGGAACTACCAGCCTTTAGATGATACCTCTCAAAATTTATAGACAATTCGTTCAATTCAGTGAACAAGTTACAGCTGTTTTAGAGACGCTGCTTTTGCGATTTCGAAAACAATGGATTCAAAGCAATTTCGTGTGTTGATTTATCATTACTTTTTAATGGGCAAAAAACATCGTATCGCTTTTAAAGGAGACTATGTCAATGAATAAAGTCGAATTTTACCAAAAAATTTTTGTTTTATTTTATTAGATCCCGCAATATATTTAGGGATTATCCGATAAATGTCAAATCGTATTATATCAGATTAGATCCAACAAAAAAATATATATACAGAATCCAGTTTATTAAAAAACTTATATAAAAAAGAATTATATGAGCGCCCCGGTAGGCTAGTTGGTAGCGTGCTAGCTTATAAGTGCGGGGGTCGTGGGTTCGATTCCCACCAGAGGCTCTGGTCTGTTTTCGCTACAACGAGCCGAAGGCCTTCGTTACTAGTGCTCGGTTAGGGAATTAAGATATAAATTGTAATTATATGTTTAATAAAATAAATAAAAAACAATTATTATATCTTCGGGACTTTTATATAATTACATATTTGGGAATTTTGGAAAAATTGCAAAAATTTCTACATATCACGGCTGAATTAATAAGACTAAATTGGTTCTGTACTTGTCGGATTTTATATAATTAAATATAACTATTTCATATATTGTGGAGTAAAAAAAAAATGTGGAGAAATAGTTATAATTTAAAACAAAAAAAATTTCACCCCTTATAGGACATTGTGAAAGAAGGATCATATATGTAGATCTTGTAGTCCCGAAATGTGTTAAAATTTGTAAGTTTTATAAAAAAAATAGAGTTTTTATATCAATTCAAACATACTCTATAACTATATATAACTGCACTCTCAATATTATTTCGTTAAAAACAACTAAAAATGCATATTAAATTAATCGAAAATACAATCAAAAAGAGGACTACTGATTTTCCATTATATTCAACCCATTTTGTTGTTTATTTTTAATCATTGTTTAATAATCGACAAAAGTAAAAACAATAGAAAGTCGTTTAAAATAACCATCAAATTTTTACTGACAAAAAGTTAGAAAAAACTACTTTTGTGGTTTGTTTTTCAAGTTGAAAGTTTTTTTATTTGTATGTAATTACAGAAAACAACACATGTATATTTAAATAATTTCTTGTAATTTTTACTGAAATAATTTTGTATATATACAAACTATTTTGGTAAAAAAAAAAAACAAAAAGGAATTATATGAATTTCTATTTTTTTAAGCAGAAAACATAAAATTTTACATTTAACTGAAAATATCAACTCCTACTGAATGTCTGTAAATTTTTATAGTTTGTTTTTTGAATGACTGATTCAAATAGTTAAAAATATATTTCTATGAATTTTAATTGATTCTTTTTTTAAAAACAAACTTAACTTTTTAAATAAACTACAGTCGGTAACGGAAAATATATTGTGATTGTATATACCAACATCTTAAATTTGTGTGCAAATATTGTACCATATATAATTATATCTTATACCATATCAAAAAATATATCTTATATTCGACCATATATTGAATCATATTGTATTAAATTACATCCCATACCATGTTTTAAAATATGATTATATCTAAACTTGTTTACTTGGATTGAAAATACAATCATTTCCTAGTCAATCAGAATTGAAAATCGTGTGAAGGATTGAATTCTATATACATAAACTATGATTTATACGTCATATATTTCCATGCATAGTTTAATATTTGACCATAGATTAATTCATTTAAGACCATATATCTTTAGATACGAAATTTGAGTATGTATGGGCGTTCACTCAGAAAAAAAAGTTAGTAGAAAAATTTGTAAACGGTTCCACCTTACTATTTTTGTACTAATTTTTGGTAAAAAAAATTATTTTTAGCAAATCTTTTTGTTATTTACATTTTTCAAATTAAAGAATTTTTACAGAATATTTACAAATTTTTGTTGCTAACTTCAGAAATAATTTTACAAATTTTTGAAAACCGATTTGCTAAAATTAGCAAAAAAAATTACTATTTTTAAAAAAGTGGATATTGAAGGAAATGTTATTTCTAATTAAAACTTACACCTACAAACTTAAATTACCTTAAAATGTTACATAGATTAAAAAAAGGATCGACACATGTCTAAAAATAAGATTTTCACTTCAAATAGCACTAACAAGTTTTTTTAGTTCTAAAAATCAGCCCTAAAAACAAACAAAATTTTTCCTTAAAAGTAAAAAAAATTACCAAAATATTTTTCAAAACAGAAATAACCAAATTAAAACAAAGTGATAAATTCGTTTATGTTTTTACATTTATAAGCCTTTGATTTTTTTTAATTTTGTTTAAAATATTTTTTGAAAAAAAATAAATAAAATAAAAAAATTTTGATGCTCGATAAAAAAAAATTAATTTGAAATTTTGTACTAATATTAAAAATATTTAATTTTTTGTGGTGATTTTAGCAAACAGATTTTAAATTCCACTTTACAAAAAGTTTACTAAGATTTGGTAGCGGCAGCTAATTTTTTCTACAAATTTCATTGTACTACAGGGAACTGTAGGGCAGACGAGTTTTCAAGACTGGGAACTTCCTTGCACATTCCAGACGAATTGGAATATGTGGGCATGCCTCTGGCCACTTGCAAGTTTCGGCTGCGGGAGAGTGCTTATGAGTAAGCAAGAGATAGGTGGGCCTCTGTCCATCGTTGTATTCGTTCCAGACAGATGTGACCCCGTCTAGATAGGAAGCGCACGCACAGGATGCTGTCACTGTCAAGGCCCGTCATGACGGGACACTGTCCGATTGGAAGGCAAGCAGTTAGGTTGACGGTTGCGGCTAGTGACTTTTGCATAAGCTGTGGTGACGAAGAGGAGGAGGAGTCTGTGGAGCACCTTCTCTGCACTTGTCCTGCACTGGCTCCCAGGAGGGGACTGTATTTGGGCTCATGTTTCTTTGAGGACCTGGGTGATTTGGCTGATATCAATATCGGCCGACTTAGGTGCTTTTTGAGGCAATCGGGATGGTTCGACGGGGGAAGCTAGTGATATGATTTTACTAGTCTCAGTTGTGGCCACCGAATTTGTTGCCAATCGAGTTCTGGCGTTTACGACAACTCTCTTCATATTAAATTATATGTTCAGTTATGAAAGCCAATATTTAGTTGCCTTATTTAATATTAATATTCCACATAAATATTATTACGTTCCACAAAATTTTATTTTAAGAAATATTTTATTTTTAGATTTTTACGGTATCGAGTCCAGGCATCCAGATTTATATTTCACACTCTTACTTACTGCGCCACAATTTAATTTATTATTATTTTTTTTTTTGATATATTTTTTTAAATGTTTGCCTTTACCGGAATTCGAACTAGGAAATTAGGAGTACTAGGCTAGCTCTCTACCCACAAGCCCACAAACACTTTTAAATTTTAATGGCTAATTTTGAATTTAAATTATTTTTTAGGAAAATAAATATAGCAGAAAATTTGTTTACAAATACCAATAGTTAGTGGCTTCTATAATCAATGCAGTCCACAATTCGGTTGATTCAACTGAAACCCTAATTTAATAATATATTTGATCAGGATAACCGTATTTGTACTTTACACTAATGAATATCGACAATTTTTTAATAAATTTGATAGATTGTACTAATTTTCTAGTACATTCCTAAATAAATGGTTTCTTCTACTGTACATAATTTCTAAACGAAGTTTATTCGTAAAGTTTATTGGAAATACCAATTATTGTATAATAGTATACTTTTTTGGTTCCTATTCCCTCTTTTTAATTCCCAATTCCATATTTTTGGTGAATTAATGAATTATAGATTAATCCAAATAAAATAAAATCCTTACAAACAAATGTTAATGGTTTTGATCGAATTGCAAACAATTTTTTCTCTCGGTGCGTGGTATCATAAGGGACTTTATAGTCTAAGTGAGTATGATTGGCAGGCTACCACATCTATCTAATATAACCTACTGTACTACATGTCAGCAGACATGTATTCCTACAATTAGCAAATAATACCGCTGGGCTCAAATTAGCAAAATTTCCCGTAATAACAGCAAAATTTTCAGTTTTTTTGGTAAGTGTATATTTTTATATATAATCATAAATGTTTACATATAATTCATTTAGGCTTATATATGATCATATATGACCATTTACGGCCGTAAACCCTCAAATATCGAATCGAATGGTCCAATTTTGTATTATGCACGGTCGTATGTGATCATGTATGCCTATGTGTGTTCAATCATGGATGTTTGTATATATTTTGATTTGAACGTGGGTAGCAAAATTTCCAAAACATTTAACGATTTATAAAATCTCTTTTAAGATTTTTATTCATAAAAAAATACCGTTATTAAAGGTTTCTCAAAACAGTTTAGCTTACAGTCTAGTTATTGATAGAGCCCAAACATTTTGGGAATCATCATGAAACATGTGCATAACACTCGAGGCATTCTTATGTAGGTACATGTGTTTTAATTGGCACTCCCTACAATTAAATGCATTTAATGTTTTAAGTGTGTGTGTGTGGTTTTGTCCATGCCATTGTTTGTGAAGACAATAGCGTGCGTGCGTGCGTGTGTGTTGTATGTGCATAAGTAAATGAATGGATGGTGTTTTGTTATTTATGCATTTGCTTGCTGTTTGTCAATTAACCACACAACGCAGTATACTCACACACTTGTATGAATATGTCATTCAAAATGCTATAAAACTTAATTAACCCCAAATCAAAATACTGTCAAACTCCTTACCACAGTGTCTATTCCATAACAGTTAAATGCAGCTTAACCTATATAAGGATTTAGGCAAATATTTTCCTGTTTTCTTATTAAATTTACTAAACACCGTAAAATGTTTACGTTTTTAAATTTTTACGGCTATTTTGAAATGGTCTTTTTCTGTATTGCATACAATTTTATTCTTACGAAATAAAGATATTCAATTAAAATTTAAATATATAATCATCCAACTCATGCTTAAAGGATTCTAAAAAAAATTTTTTTTTTTTGAGTAAAATTTTAATTACAAATTTTAAATCATATTCAAAGGCATGTTCTTTTTAAAAAATTAAAGAAAAAAACATCAAAGCCAAATTTTCCACATTTACATAATCAATTTTCAGAAAAAAGAACATACACACACACAGAAATTCATGTTTATAAACATATAAAACATACTCATAAATATTCATATTTACCACGAAACAGTTCATGCAAAGCAAAAAAAAAAAAAAAAACTTTTTATTTTTAGACAACTTTTTTTTCAACCTTTTTGGTGTATATTTTATCCACTCTTTTTAATGAAATATTGCACAACAAAAATAACAGCAACGAAATACACAACAGCAACCACTTGGGCGCCATAACTAAATAAAATATTCTGCGATGCTTTATAATTTTTTATATAAGTATTTACATTAGGGTTGTTCAAATAGATGTTTAAGTGGATGGTAAATAATTATAAAGGATCAATACTGGTTTATTCTTACACTTAAAATGTTGTCAGTAAACTATCTTTAAATCGACTTTAATATATTTTTTTTTGTTATAATATTGTTTTAAACAAATATTTTAGTTGTTTTCATTTTTCCTTTTTCCTTTTTCGAAGCCAAATGAGTCAACTACATTGAAACAAATATTTCAGAAAATTAGTTATATTTTTTTCCAAAACTCCCTGCGGAATATTTACTGAAATAAAATATATAACTTCTCTTACAAAAATAAAAATAAAATAAGGCCTCGATTGCGTGATCGCATGTGAGATAAACAATGGCTCTTTAAAGTTGGACTCGTAGACAATTGGCTTGGGAAAATATTGTTTTTTTTTTCTGTAGTGCGTTTCTATAATTTTCTTATCGATTTCGTTAACTAACAGTTACGCTTGAGCTACCGGAAAAGCTATCCCGTATTTTTTTTTACATATTTAACAAAAATACCGTCAAAATTCATAAACTTGAACTTAAAAAAAATTCTGTTTTGTTTTTACGATAATTTAAGGAATATTTCTGTTAGTTATCGAATTTTGACAATGGAAATACCAAAATTTGTCATTGAAAAGTTTCTGAATCGCACTGCTGATAAATTTGATTGAAGTTAATGATATATTTTTTTTTAAATTATTCAAAAATTGCGATTATTATGCAAATAAAAATGCAGTCTTGGAAGTTGTAGTACATTAATAAATAATCTTGTAAAAGTTTCAAGTTTTTTTTTTTTTTTTGTTTGCAATTAAAGTGTATTTATACACTATATATATTTTTTAAAGATAAAGTCAAAAGAATTTGCAAGTATGAACAGAATGAACCAGCGGTTAGGTCCTTCATATGCGATAAACCATGGCCAAGTTAGGCTGGTAGAAAATTGTCATTGGTTTCAAAAAAAAAAATTTATGAATATCACCCAATTCACACGACGATTTTTTCCATGTTTTTTAAATCGTAATATTTTATGTTTGTTGGCAAACAGAGTAGGGAAAAAATCACACTTTCTGTTCTCGGTGTCTTTTTCCATATTTTACTTTATACACATTCGTATTTTTGTCATGTTGCTTCATTTTATTTTCTCTTTCAAAGTGGAATAGCTCTTACAATGCATAATTTGATTGTTTTATAAAACAAAAAATTGAAATAGAAAAATAAAAAAATAAAAAATACAAATATATATAAAAACCAAAAATATTATAAAATATGATTACAAGAAATATTTTTTATTATTATATTATTACACTCACCAAAAAATGTCAACTGAAAATTTTGCTGTTATTACGGGAATGCTAAAATCAGCGAAAAAAAAAGTTACTTAATATTATTAATATTAGTGCTATTTTTCAAATTTATTTTTTTTATCGAGCATCAAAATATTTTTTTTTATTTATTTTTTCTCAAAAAAAAAAAAATTTAGACAAAATTAAAAAAAAAATCAAAGGCTTAAAATTGTAAAAACATAAACGAATTTATCATTTTGTTTTTATTTGAGAAATATTTTAGAAATTTTTTTTACTTTTAAGATCAAATTTTTATTGTTTTTAGGGCTGATTTTAAGAACTAAAAACACTTTTTAGTGCTATTTTAAGTGGATGTCCTATTTTCAGACATGAGTCGGTCCGATCCCTTTTTTAAAATCTATGTAACATTTTAGGCAATTTAAGTTTGTAGGCGTAAGTTTTAATTAGAAATAACATTTCCTTTAATATCCACTTTTTTAAATTATTAAATTTTTTTTCAAAAATTTGTAAAATGATTTCTGAAATTACCAACAAATATTTGTAAATATTCTGTAAAAATTCTGTAATTTGTAAAATGTAAGTAGCAAAAATATTTGCTAAATAATAATTTTTTTTACTAAAAATCAGTACAAAAATAGTAAAGTGGTAGTGAAAACGGTTTACAAATTTTTCTACTAACTTTATTTTCCTGAGTGTAGCGTTACGTATACACGTCCGATTGTAAAGAAACAAGTAAAGAAGAATGACCGTTGGCAAGAAATTCGGCTGCCACATAATGAATCTATTTGATCGATGAGATTAAAACTTGCTCAGATTTGACTTAACTGGTTAATTGGTTTGAACAAATTTCGAGAAAACAATTTTCGGAGTCAAATTTTTTCAAGTTAAATTAATTAAATTAAAGTTCGAATCAAATGCAACCGCGATCGTTCCGAGACGATAAAAGATAACTGATATGTGGCGGCTAAAACTTTTGTTATTAGATTTGTACTAGACGTAATGGTTAACTCGCTGGACTGTTACACGAGAGGTTGCGAGTTCGTTCCCCAGCCACAGCAACATTCACTTCCCCAGCCACAGCAACTTAACCATTCGTCAAATCTCTATTAGATTTATCAATTCGCGCAATTCTTTGCAAGGAAAGCAACACATTAATTAATAGGAAGTATTACCTGAGTGTTGATGAGCCTTTCATCGATCAGATGCAATAAAAAATGGCCGATGTCATGTCAGCTCAAAATTAGACTAGAGGAATTGTAATAGAAATAAAAAGTTAATGATTCTTTTAAAAAAATCTCAAAAATATCGATTTTCATGCCAATAAAGATTAAATATTGGAGGTTGTAGTAAAGATTGAACATTATATTATTTAATAATTGTATTGAATTTCATGTATTTTTTACATGCTGAATTAAAAAACGCCCTGCTGGAAACATAATTTGCTGGTAATATACATATATTTGGAAACGCTGTTAGTTAAATTTGCCGTATTTTAACTGTAATATATTTTTGCCAGCAAATATATTACATGTTTGCCTGTAAACATATAATATGTTTGTATATTATAAAATGAATCCACCGGCAAACAGATATATGTTTGCCTTCAAAAATATATATATAATTACTATGTTTGCATTACACAAGTATAATAATGATAATAATGATTACAATTGCAAATACATTTCTTTTTGGGTGGGAAAATAAATGTATTACAATGTTTGCCTGCAAACATATTGTTCATTTGCAAGAAGACCGGCAAAAACGATTTTTAAGTAAATGATGCAGAAATGTGGGACACATCATAATCTAAAACATATCCAAAATAGTATTGATATCTCTTTTTCTCACGGAGTGGCGACCAAAAGTGTTTTGTACTTTGCTGAGCAGTTGGGCTAATTTGAAAACTTTAAATGAAATTACTTTTTTTGAGTTATGACAGTCTTCTTGCAAATGTGCAGTATGTATAAAAAATTGAAAGCATACACCCAGAAAATAGATTTTTGCTGACAACCGAATTAGTTGCCAATCGAATGGTTTAGTTGTAGCAACCAAATTTTTTGGTTGTGTTTACCGAATTGTTATTGAGGCAACCGAAATACTATTGTCACAGTCAAATTACATAAGTCTCAATTCAGTTAACACAACCAATCAATTCGATTGGCCACAAATTCGGTTGTCAGCACCAATCTGTTTTCTCTGTGTATTGGCAACATAAATATAGTAGTTTCGAAATAAAAATACAATTGCTTGTAAACATATTTAAAAATGTATTTTTTTCTGTGTGTACTTTCAGAACTTTTAAATTCAGAAATTTTTTGACAAACAATTACCAAAAAAATCTGTGGTAACAAGCAAAAATACAGGTGCCGATTAAAACCCATTTTCATTTCCGACTACGGTATCAATTCAATTGATAATTTTATTTTGTTTTGGCTCACCCTAATATACTTAGGGATTTAAATGTACATATGGCTGTCGATATAATGTGCTCCAGCACAAGTTCAAAGTGAAAATTGTTGTACGTTTTTTTTTGCCTTGCCTTTATTTTTGATGAACTTGCATTTTTTTGCTATTTATAAACAAAACTCCAGTCTGAAAGATGGGTGCTAAGGTTGCCTTGTATTACAGCTTTGTTTTTTTTACAAAAATTTTATAGAAGAATATTTTACCTTAATTTAAATTTATTTATTTTTTTAATTTTCAACAAAATTTAAACACTCTAGGTTAGGTTAATTTAACAATAAACAGAGTTTTTTAAATACAAATTCGATGGATGGTTAAGGTAAAGCACCAACTTTAGAATTTTAATTATTAGTCAAATTTGCAAAAAAAAAAAAATCAAAGAAAAATAAAATAGTAAGTTTATCGCCTAAAAAAAATTAAAAATTTAAAAATTTTAATTAAATTTTTCTTTTAACTTTTTTATAATTTTTTTTTTCCGCCGGGAAGGTATACACTTTGTTTTGCCGCCATTTTAGTAAACATTAGTCTTGACAGTTCATATTTGGCAGTCATGAAGTAGACACGTGGCAAATTTATTATGGAAAAATATTCGATAAACCAACGTGTTTTAATCGTTAAAACATTTTATCAAAATCAATCATAGATTACTGTGACAATGAGAAAGTTACGTGAAATTTTTGGGAGAAACAACGCACTATTATCTTGTAGTGAATGATTTCGAAGAAAGAGGGTCTGTAGGTGATAGGCCCAAGCATGGACCACAACATACTGCAAGATCAGCTGAAAATATTACTGCTGCTCAAGAAAGTGTTCAAAACAATCCATCAACCTCAATTCGACGCCTTGCTCAGGAGCTTAGTCTTCAAAGAACAACTTTGGCCACAATATTTACGCCGCCGTACATATGCCAATAGAATGTTACAGCTCGTCCATGACGACCGCGATTTTCATGAAAAAATCATAATGAGTGACGAGGCACATTTTCATTTGATTGGATATGTAAATAACCAGAATAGTCGATTCTGGGCAATGGAAAACCCTCAAATTATTCATCAGTCACCTTTGCATCCATTAAAAGTGACAGTCTGGTGTGCAATTTGGTCAGGAGGACCTTACTTCTTTGAAAATGAAAACAGCGTAACGGTAACTGTGAATGGGAAGCGATATCGTGATATGATTGAAAACTTTTTAACGCCACCACTGCATGCTTTGGGCTCGATTACCATGTGGTATCAAGAAGACGGTGTCACATCGCATGCAGCCAGGATTACAATAAAATAGATGTGAGACCTCTTTCCACAACAAGTTATTTCAAGAAATAGTGATGTTGATAGGCCTCTACGGTCGCCTGATTTGACTGCTCCGCACTTCTTTTTGTGTGAATATCTGAAGAGCAAGGTTTATGCAAACAAACCAGAAACGCTTGTGCAACTCAAATAAAATATTCGTGATGAAATTAATGAAATACCGCGTGAAATGTGTGAGAATGTAATGAAAAATGTGCTCCAATGGGCTCACATTTGTGAGGCTAACAGAGGCGGACATTTATCTGATATTGTATTCCATACATAATTGCCGACATTAAATAAAACATTTATCAATATAAGATCAATTCTCTTTCATTTAATCAAAAATTATAAACAAACAAAGTAGTATACCTTCCTGGCGGATACCCTGTATAAGGTAGGTAATGCAAACAATTAGGTCGTGCGTTATATTGCGTTTTCGTTATACCGGGCTTTGACTGTATTGACTAAGACATTACTGTGCAACATTATTTGTTGGGTATTGCTATTTCCTATGCTAGATTAATGTATTAGATTATTGTAATAAAATTGTAAAACTCCAAAGGGCTTGCCGCAGTGTAAGAGTTTTCAAATTTTATGACCATTTCAAATGTTTAATTATTTTGGCCAATACTGTATGAAATATAACTAAAAAACTAGTGTGAAAGTACATCATTTTTGTATATTCGTACTGAAATTTTGTAAGGAATTTTTTATCGTAGAATATATCTGCCGTTGGACTCTTCTACAAAAAAAATCCCCTAAAATTGACGATTTAGGGTCTAAAATATTATCCGGATGCACTTTGTTGCAAATTTCACTAGAGATTGTTAAGAACGAAAAAAAATGTATTGGGTAGTGTAAATTTTTAAAAAAGCGAAATTGTAATATATCACTTATAGTCTTGAAAATTAAAAAAATATTTTATTTCTTTATCTGCCACTTTTAGGTTAAATTTATCTTATCTGAATACTGAATTAAGCCAAGAAGAATATTTACATTGGTTTTCAAAGTCACACAATATTAACAACCCATGTAAAAATCGAAATATATATGAGCATACATGATCATACATGGCCCTGTATATGATCATACATGGGCATACATGGTCATACATGGTCATATACGTCCATACATTGTTCAATATATGACCATACATGATCTCATATATGATCATATATCTTCGGATCTGACATTTGAGGGTATATGGACGTATATGATCATATACGAGCATACATGAATAATATATGAGCATGTATGATAATATATGCACATATATCACCATATACCCTCAAATTTCGGATCCGAAGATATATGGTCATATATGAGATCATGTATGGACGTATATTGAACAATGTATGGACGTATATGACCATGTATTACCATGTATACCCATGTATGATCATATACAAGCCCATGTATGATCATGTATGTTCATATATATTTTGATTTTTACATGGGAAATGCAACTTTAATTCCAAAACCATGCATAGTGTAATTCAAAGTGCAAAGTACACTCTAATCTAAATGTATGCCAAAAAAAAAATATTTTTGTTTATGGTTTTCAAAAAAGTTTAAACCCTGTTCTTCATCTTCTTTTTGTTTTTTTTTTATTTTTTTTTTATTTTTTGATATTTACCAAAATTTTATTTATTCATGCTTAAATAATTTGAAATAATTTAATAAAAAAAATATATATATATGCACCATATGTTATTTCTATGCAATTTATGATTTTATATGCACACGCTTTGTTTCAAATATTTAGGTCAGCATATTTTGTAAAAAAAATGGATTTTTATTTTTAAACCAAAATATCAATTCAATATCAATTTAAATCTATATATTATTCATTTATACATGAATAAATTGATATAAAAAAATAACAAGTTTTATATATTTTATGAATATATTTTTTTAATTGAAACTATTTAATTACACTTGATATTTCTGTGTAAGCAGTAGTTTCATAAATATTAAATTGATAACTTCAAATCAATGATTCGTTTATACTATTTTGATTTTTATGAATTTTAAAATATAGTTTTTAAAATGCATTCTCCTAAAAAAAAAAAAGAACTTAACATCCTTTGTAATAAATGAAATATTATTTTATTTATTAGAATTAATTAAAAAAAATTTTGTACTAACACATGTACCTTGCTATGCTCAAGTGAACCAGGTCATAGCCAAAATTTTTATAAAGAAGTTATTTTCATAATAAGGTAACTACACTGTGGTGTAGTCTTAATTAACACTTTGTGTTAAATAAGAGATTATTACAATTAATAACAATAATCAGAACAAATGAAGTTGCCGCCAGCAATTAATTTTTTATTTTATTTGAAGAGCAATATACTGCCAAGCCAATAGACTGAAAAATGCTTTGATGCCAACGAATAGAAACAGTCAAATTTAATATTTCATTGATAGCAGCATTAATTTTTGCTACCTGCAGCTTGGTAGCAGTTTTCTTGTCATATGAAATATATGAGGAAAAACAGGTTTCTGCTGCTTCATTTTGTGTGTTAAAGTACTAAGGCACGAAGAATGTTAATGAAGATCACATCATTTTACTCAGCAAGTATCTAATACATTTTTTCAGTATATTCTTCATTATAACAAAAATTATAACTTTTCTATTCACATAGAATCTTAAATCAGGTAAAAAGTCTTCAAGCAGTTTAATGTGTAATGTTTAAGTTTTTGCTTGAAACATATTTGTGTGTAGTTTAATAAGATAACGGTTATGGTGAAAACATAGCTTGCTTTTATTTTTGTTGCTCGTTTAAAGCTTGTTGTAAAAAAAATAAAAATGAGCCAGAGTATAAAAATTTTTTAAAATATTTTCTCTTGTTTTTAACCAGTCCCTTAGAATTGAATAATATTTAATATTAACCTAAAATATTTTCACAACAAAACATTTTTTTTTCACCACAACTAATTTTTTTCACCTAAAAATTTTTTTTTCACCACAAAATTTTTTAATATTTATTTTAGTTTTCTTCGATCTTCTCTATTCATATAATATTTTACAAAATTTTTTTCCAACCACAAAATTTGTTTTCACATCCAAAAAAGTTTTTCACCCAAAATATATTTTTTACCTCCATAATTGCACTTCTAAAGTTTTTTACATTATTTGTATCAAAAATTGTGAGACCATTTTTCTTTAAGGTTCGGCACAACCGCATTTTAGTATTTTTTAAATTATTTTATATAAATAAATCATTTTTGGTCTTCAAATTTTAGTAAGGTTACTGTGCCTGTTAAGAACTCAACTTAGCCACGTGTTTGATTACTAAGAATATACCTTTTATTATTTTCCATATCAATTCTAATTGGGTATCAAATGAAAGGTATTTGTCACATCTATTTTTTGTTGTATAAAATAAGTAATAGAATCAAATTCGACTTAGAATTTTTTTTGTACCCTCCACAGTGTTTCTGTTACAGAAAAAAAAAACTGTTATACCCATATAAAAAAAAAGATTTTTTACGAAAATTTATTTCTCCAAAATATTAGTACAATTTGTTTTCATGCTAATTTATTATTTTTATAGTGAAACAGTGACATTTTAGTCTTAATTGTGATTGTGTCTTTCTGATAATATAAAAAATTACTAACTTTTACAAATTTAAATTACGTTTTGAGGACATTAAAGTTCGAATGAAATTTTTTTTACGTGAAAAACAATTTACTGTTCTTAAGATAAAAAAATCTAATTTGAAAAAATAATGCAGAGATGAAAAATAAAAACATTTGGTGAAAAAAAGTGCGAAAACCATATTTCGTAATGAATACAAAATTTTTAAGGTGAACAAATTTGAGGAGAAATTGCACCTAAGGCGTATGGTGAAAAAATTTGCCATCATATTTTATTCACCAGGGGCTAATATATAAAATATACAAAATTGTGTGGAAAGTTTAGAGGTACTTGTACCTCTAACTTTTTTGTAACTTTTCCAGCGCTTTACCGATTTTGCTTTCTAAACTGATCGGGTGTATAACCTTCCCTGTAAAAATACCGTTTAACCCGTAATCTGTTAAACTAAGAATTTTGTAATTTTTTTTTATCAACGAGCCCTCTGGCGGAGATATTTGCATCGAAATCAAAACGTTATTTGGCTGACATTCCTTAATGGATCTATATTTTTTTGAAATTTAATTTTTAATTTATTATTGAAATTCAAATCTCCAGGAATCTAAAGATTTTTTTTTATAAACTTTAGTTTCGTAATTTTTAAACTTTTCAAAAATTTTCACAACTCTGAGAAGATAATTACGTTTTACTTTTTGTGGTTGTAGGTGAAATAGAATCGTTAGTAAGGAAAGGAGACACTGGAGGCGTAATAAACTCTATGGTACTCTTTACACCAAATTAAATATTTAAATTTTTGCAGTCACCGTCGTTTGTCGTTATTTTGGGACTTTTTTGTTTGTTTTTGAGCCCACGTTCTTATTCAGGGCATTTATGCTCTGTGCTGTGTTTTTGTATCATTTACCGATCCGAATATTATCGGTTCATGAAGTTGTGTCACATATGACGACACGAGGTTTTGTATAAAATCTTATCCGCATTATCAGAAGATTTTTCATTGTTTTTCCTTGTCGGACGCAAATAGTAATTACCGTGTTTGGCTCTTGTTTTTTTTTTTTCAATAAAAAAAATTAAGCTTTGTTTGGCTATGAAACGAAATTTTAAAAATACAAAATTTCAAGTAAAAAAATTCTAATTTTCGTTTGTAAAAAATTTTAAATTTTTGTTTTAAGCTGATAGCTGAAGTCTCTTAAGTTTCATATATCAGCTTAAAGACCCAGCAAAAACATAGTAATGACAGATCATTACTGTGTAGATTGGTCGATACTTTTTTCATTACTTTAAACAACAAAATAATGAGAATCTGATAATGGGTAAAAGAATATACATTAATAATATACACTCAGAAACATTAGTAGAAAAATCTGTAAACGGTTTTCATTCCCATTTTACTATTTTTGTACTGATTTTTAGTAAAAAAATTATTATTTAGCAAATCTTTTTGCTACTTACATTTAACAAATTACAGAGTTTTTACAGAATATTTACAAATTTTTGTTGCTAATTTCAGAAATCATTTTACAAATTTTTGAAAACCGATTTGCTAAAATTAGCAAAAAAAAAAATACTAATTTTGAAAAAGTGGATATTGAAGGTAATGCTATTTCTAATTAAAACTTACGCCTACAAGCTTAAATTGCCTTAAAATGTTACATATATTAAAACATGGGATCGGAAATGAATATACCGACTCATGTCTGAAAATAGGACATCCACTTAAAATAGCATTAAAGTTTTTTTTTTCAGTTCTAAAAATCAATTAAAACTATTAAAATTTGAGCTTAAAATTAAAAAAAAAATTGACTAAAATATTTTTTAAAACAGAAATCACCAAATTAAAACAACTAATTTGTTTATGATTTAACAATTTTTAAGATTTTTAAGCCTTTATTTTTTTTATTTTGTATAAAATATTTAAAAAAAATAAAATAAAAGCATAAATTTAAAATTTTGTACTAATATTAATAATATTTAGTTTTTTTTTTTTGCTTATTTTAGCAAACTGATTTTAAATTCCACTTTACAAAAAGTATACTAAAATGTTGTAGCGGCTATTAATTTTTCTACTAATTTCATTGTACAACAAAAGTTATTAAGCGAGTAAATAGCCTGGTAACCACTGAAACCCTTTGTGTGCTATTGACTCCCTTAATTTCTTGGTAGTTTGTTTTTGCTGGGGATTAATAAAATTTATAATTATTTATTTATTTTTTTTGACACAAACACCTTATTAAGGTTGGCACTTTTGTCGGCAAAACCCCCTTAAATCACAGTGTTGTATTTTCTATAGAAGATGAATTTCATGTAAAAATCGAGATGCATTGAACCCGACCCCCTCAGATATCGATGAAATTTTGTTCATAGCTAAATTTGATCAATACAAACAAACTCTCATTTTTTAAAATGACTGTTTTGCGATTTTTTGGGCGTGGCACAGTGGGAAAGTTTTCGAAAAAACGCGAAAATAGTCGAAAAGAGCTCCATTTAAACTACAATAACTCAGAATCGGCTGAACCGATTTACATGATCTTGGTATCATTAAAAATACATTTTAACAGGCTTTATGACACGTTTAAAAAAACTGTAAAAAATGTATAACAAAAAGAAAATTTTAACTAATGAAAAATCCATAAAGATCAAGGGTTTTTTACAGTGTATTATTTTTTTTAGAAAGGTTTATCCTTCACCTATACCATATCAAAAAATAAAAATGGGTTCTTTTTTAGTTTTTTTTATATAATTTATTAAGTAGTGTCACTTCTAGTAATTTCCCTTATATTTTATATTTACAGGTAAAATAAATAAACATTGTCCCAGGAAAATTAATTAATATGTCGTAAAATTATTATTATTATTTTTGTCTGAAAAATTCTTTGGAAAAAACATTGATGACTTTTTTTATGATTCTCAGAATTAAAAAAAAAGTAATTTATATCTGAGGTGGTCGGGTTCAAAATTTCAGTTTTATCTCGATTTTTAAATGAAATTCATCATAAGTCAAAATAGTTGGAGAGTTTTTCAATGAAAAAAATATAACAAAATAAATACGAATATATTGAGAAAATACTATTAATAATAAGCGCTTCGGAATATGAAATAACCTCTGAAAACTGGCGTTAAAATATATAAAAAAAAAATCATCAATAAAATAAATTATAAAACTTAAATTAATAAAAGATTTTGTAATTTAAATTATAAAAATTACTAAAATAAAATCAAAATTACAAAAAACAATTATTTTAATTTTTTTGTAAAGGCCTCTTTGTTACAGAAATGTTGATACCAACACGTTGGTGAATTAAAGATCTTCTTATTTTTCCCATATTCCGCAATTACTTGATTTTACATTATAGGGACACCCTAGAAGTATAAGTTTTCCCCAACTAAAATTTTAATAACTTTTTATTATGTATTATTTCATTTTCTAAATTTCTTAATATTTATAAATGTTATTTATAATGTTTAAAACAAAACTTTTGATTACATCAACAAAGAAAACTTAGTTTTTTTTTTTTTAAATTAGCAGCATGAATTTCCAAAGGCAATTTATGTTAGATATGAATGAGCACTAAAAACAACAGCAACAACAACGACAAATCCAACCAAACAAAAACTTTCAAAACACACATAAACACGAATTTTAACTGAACAAAAACAATGAAGAAAAGCTAGTAATGGAAAAATATTTGCTTATAAAACTATGCAGTAAAAGTCAACAGCCTACATTAGACACAACAATGTGCAGCAATGTTAAACAAAGGCACACAACAAGAAAGCAAACAACAACAACAACAATAATAAAGGCAAAACAAAGTGTACAAAATAGCAACAAACAAACTAAATGATAAAACTTTCTACAAAAATTTACAAAACTATGCAAAACTATGTTGTTTACAGCTTTCAGCATATAACAGATATGCATAAATATTGCATGTGTACTTTGCATATTTGTATGTGCACATGTGTGTGTGTGTTGGAATTTTATATTTGTATGCATTTACGATTTACCACGAGGGAAATAGGAAACACTCAAATACTTATGCACACACACACACACATCCATCCATGAATGCATATTCAGTTGAATGTATGTATGTATGGATGTAGTTTAAGAATTTTAACTATTTATGTATGTTTCTTTGTAGAACTGCTTACATTGTTATGTAAATGATTTTTTGTTTCTTTCTACAAATACACTTTTTCATTAGGGAAGTTAATTAAATTTTACATTCCGTTTGTAACAATTAAATAAAATTTTCGAAAGGATCAATTTAAGAAGATTCGTTTAATTCACTTTGAAACTAAACAAAAAAATCGAAAATTCTTTTTTGTAAGAAAACAAAAATTCAATTAAGTTTACCTTGTAATCAGTAAAACTGGTTCTTGTAATGTCTTTTGGCAATCTCTAATCAAATATTGTTAATTTCTTGCTCAGAGTTTTGAGTTGCAAAGCTTAAGCTAATTAAAAAACTTCCTATTTATCAAGGTTGGAATTAATAAGAATAAAAATTATAAATAATATTGGGGGGTCCCCAAAAAAAAAAAAAAAAAAAAAATAATGAAGTAGAATTTAGAAAAATTACTTTTTTGGAGGAAAAATTTGAATGAAAACGATGCCAAAGACAGGTTGCACCAAAATTTAATAAAATTTTCCTTGAAATTAAGGAAAAAATTTGCTTAAAATTTGATCGAAATTTCTAAATTATAGAAAAATTTTACTACTGAGAACTAAAGTTTTATTCCCTCCTTATCTTAAATTTCACTGTTAGTTTGGAAATGATTTCTTGATTTTAAGAAAAATTTTATTTTATATAAGTTCATTAGATAATTTTTTTTACTAAAAACTAGGACTTAACTTGCTAAAAATAAGAAAATAGTTTCTTACATCAAGTTAAATAACACTTCTTTTAAGTGAAAATTATCCTAAAATTTGATAAAAATTTTCTAATAAATATAAAAATGTTTCTATAATAAGTACTTTCCCACTTTCGAAGGACTTCCACTTTGTAAGGACACTACTGCTTTTAACAAGCTTTTTGCTATACATTTTTGTCTTTAAATGAAATTGAATTAAACTAAACTCATGTATCAAAAATATAAATTAAATTTCAATAGCAAAAAGGTAATGAATTGTGACAATGTCAGACCCTTTTCGTAAATTAATGGTTCTCTCTGAGAGAACTACAAAAAGGGACGCCTTAAGTGACACACGGCATATATGGCTAAGGAACGCTGAGGGTGCTTTGTCTTCTTAAATTAAATAATTTAAGGAAATTTTTGCAAAAATAAAAAATATAACAGTTACATTTGTTGTTATTATTGAAAAATGGAAATATGTCATAAGTTCGTTTTATGGAATTTTTTGCTTAAATTTTTATTGACATATAAAAATTTTTGCTTTTTTCGATAAAAAAAAAGTTAAATAGGCGCAACGTCAATTATAAAATGTGCTTGCGGTATTTTGTATTGTAGTCACACAGAGAAAACAGAGTCATTGTGACAACCGAATTTCTTGCCAACCGATTGGTTTGGTGGGAGTCACCGATTTATATTTTTGTGGCTACCGAAATTCGGTTAATAAAACGAAATTTTGGTTGAAAACATATTTAAAAAGATCTATTTTTTTTAAAATTACCCAGCAAAACCACACATTACCAAGTAATGGGTAAAGTAATGTATAGCCTTACGGGCCGATGGATTACTTTACACCTTACTACATTGATGAATTTTATAGGCGATGAGGCTCAAAGTAATGTATATTCCCATTACTATAGAGGTGATAATGTAAGGGGTTACTTATATCGTTACAAAAATGGAAAAAGTAGTGTGTTCAAAAAAAGATTTTTAAAAAAGAGGAATTTTTATTAAAAAAAAATTATTACTAATATTTTGTTTAAAATATTTGTAATTAAAAATAATGTGGTCAAGATGGGAATCGATACAGGGAAATCAGGATGCCAGCCAAGAACTCTACCCACTGAGCTATCGACGCATATAGTATTTAATTGCTTTAAACTTAAATGAATTGTTGCGCTTCGGTTTTTCGCTAGTGTTGTCAAAACAATCATACATTACCCTTTTGCTTACAAAAAACACAAAGTAATGTATCTAAAAATAGATTTTCAAAAATATTTCAGTTATTACTTAACATTTATAAATCATATATTACGTAATAAATAATGAGTAACTTATTACTTTATGCTTGCAAATAATGAAAAAGGTAACGATCTATCATAACAAGGTAACGCATGAGAATATTGCACCCATTACCAAAGTTTTGCTGGTTAGTAGAGAATGAAGTTTAAGGCATTGATTGGCCGGCACAATCAACCGACTTGAAATTCATTGAAAATGAGGGCTTCCGTTAAACGATTACAAAATCGTATTGCTAAACACGTATTAAGTAATCTTATTCAATCAATGCCGCTCAAATGCGCGGAAGTTGTAAAAAATAAAGGAACATATAAGAAATATTTAATTGCTGCTTTTGCTTTACACTCATTTATATCGAGATGCATTAATCGAATCATTAAGTGATTTTTTTTAACAGTTAGTTTAAGATGATTTTTATTTAATGAGTTACTTAGAGTATATAAATGTAAATAAATTGTTGAAAAAAATGGGTTTCAAATAAACTGTATTATGATGAAATTTTTTGTTTTTGTTATGCGCAACATTGTATGTGATTGAATAAAAATTAAAAGATTTGACAAAGTTTGTATGCGCTAGTTATAATATTAAGCAGATATATTAAAATATGTTATATAACCAAATTAAGTAGTAATTATTTGTTAGTAGCACATAACATATTCGGTATTTATCAATTGTATCCTTTATTTCTGTTTCTGTTTTATTTTTAATTTACATAACGTGACGTGACGTGACTATATTACCAACAATGTTGGCAACATATTTTTTGTTGTTATTGCCTTTAGGCAGACTCAACAAATTATGCACAAAATAGGAAAACAAAGATGAAAGCTGAAAAAATATTGTATATTTAAATAAAAGTTTATACATACAAACGGATGTCTGAACACTTATCTATGTATATGTGCAAACTGGTGTAGAAGTATATTTTACCATACATACATATATGCTTATGCAAAGAAATCTACAATACATCCCAGCAAAACTTTGGTAATGGTGCGATATTCTCATGCGTTACCTTGTAATGATAGCTCGTTACCTTTTTTATTATTTGCAAGCATAAAGTAATAAGTTACTCATTATTGCTAACGTAATATATGATTTATAAATGTAAAGTAATAATTGAAATATTTTTGAAAATCTATTGTTAGATACATTACTTTGTGGTTTTTTGTAAGCAAAAGGGTAATGTATGTTTGTTTTGATATTACTAGCGAAAAAACGAAGCGCTACAATTTATTTAAGTTTAAAGCAATCAATACTATATGCGTCGATAGCTCAGTGGGTAGAGTTCTTGGCTGGCATCCAGATTTCCCTGGTTCGATTCCCATCTTGACCACATTATTTTTAATTACAAATATTTTAAACAAAATATTAGTAATAATTTTTTTTAATAAAAATTCCTCTTTTTTAAAAATCTTTTTTTAGACACATTACTTTTTCCACTCTCGTAACCATATAAGTAACCCCTTACATTATCACCTTAAAAGTAATGGGTATATACATTAATTTGAGGCTAATCGCCTGTAAAATTCATCAATGAAGTAAGGTGTAAAGTAATCCATCGGCCCCTATGGCTATACGTTACTTTACCCATTATTTGGTAATGTTTGGTTTTGCTGGGATACTTTATATTATGATAAAATATTTTTTGTTTATATTCTTTTTACCGCTGTATGTGTTTTTAATACCGTTAGAAATTAAAATGAATGTATATAAATATTTATTTCCCTCAACCTCTGTATTTTTGTTTTCAAAATAAGTACTAAAAAAATTCCCTGGCTGTGTTTATTTGTATAATGATAAAATAACATCAAATTTGTATAAAAATTTTAAATTATTTTCTTTTGATATAGAAGTGTGAGTTTATTTATTTTTCCAAAAAGTATGCAATGTACAGTAAAAAGACTTTAAATTCGAAAGCATAAATAGACGTTGCTTAAAATATTAAGAACGTATAAATTTTATTTGCAGTCAGTAAAATTTTAAATCTCAGACTTATAAAATAAGTTTTATTTAGATCGGCCAACTGATCTACAGTTAGTTTAATGCAAATTTGACTACAAGTTAAGGTTGATAACGAACTTCGCTACCCAGCTAAACTTTGGTAATGGGTGCAATATTCTCATGCGTTACCTTGTTATGATAGATCGTTACCTTTTTCATTATTTGCAAGCATAAAGTAATAAGTTACTCATTATTGATTACGTAATATATGATTTATAAATGTAAAGAAATAACTGAAATATTTTTGAAAATCTATTTTTAGATACATTACTTTTTGTTTTTTGTAAACAAAAGGGTAATTTATGTTTGTTTTGACAACACTTGCGAAAAAACGAAGCGCAACAATTCATTTAAGTTTAAAGCAATCAAATACTGCATGCGTCGATAGCTCAGTAGGTAGAATTCTTGGCTGGCAACTAGATTTCTCTGGTTCGATTCCCATCATGATCACATTATTTTAATAACGTTTAAAATATTTGTAATATTTTTTTTTTTAATAAAAATTTCTCTTTTTTAAAAATCTATTTTTAGACACATTACTTTTTCCATTCTCGTAACCATATAAGTAACCCCTTACATTATCACCTCTAAAGTAATGGGTATATACATTACTTTGAGGCTCATCGCCTGTAAAATTCATCAGTGAAGTAAGGTGTAAAGTAATCCATGAGCCCCTATGTCTACATTTTACTTTACACATTATTTGGTAATGTGTGATTTTGCTGGGTATCTTAACCTAAAGTAAAATTTGCATTAAAATAACTGTGAATAATTATAAACTTAGTTTATTTTTTTAAGTTAAGTTAGCTGACCTTAATTATATTTTCCCACATTTACAACATTAATCTATGGTCTATTTTCGAATTAACACATTTGATATGTAATTTTTATATTTAAAAACTTTAATTATTCTAATATAGCTTTTTAATATACATTAGAAAATTTGTTTTATAAGGTTTACACAACAAAGTTTATTACCATAAAATAGAGAAAAAAATTTCCAATGTTCGTATGATTTTGGAAAACATTTGTTTATATGTAACTTTGTGGTTCATTAAATTTTTTTTAAAGATAATTAACATTTAACAACATATTTGGGCAATTCACAGCCGATATTGTATTTTGTATGTTGTATTGAAATACAATGTACAAATATTTTGTTGTGAACAGGCAGTTGTATTTTCATGTTGTAAAACGTCAAATAGTGAAGAAGAAAAATAAAAATATTTATAAATTTATATGGGCAATTCACAGCTGGTATTGTATTTTGTATGTTGTATTGGAATACAATATACAAATACTTTGTTGTGAACAGTCAGTTGTATTTTTCGGCAAATAGTAAAGAAGAAGAATAAAAATATTTATAAATTTATGGAAACAAGAAGAAACAAATAAAAATAAAACGAACAATAAAGGTAAAAGTGAAAAAGACAAACTAATAATTGCTTTATGTGAAAAACATAACATCGCTTCCAGATTCCAAGCTGTCTTCAATTATAGCGCACTCTATAATTCGGCTTCCAAACAAATCGTCAAGCTCATCGAAGTAGTTGCACATTTTTAATAAAGTACTTAAAACAAAAAAAAAAGTTTATTTAATAATAAAACTACGAGTATATATGTAAAAAAACTTCATGTTGACCCCTCCTATGCTTTAGCTTTGTTGTAGCTTACTCGCATATTTCTGGTTTTTCCTCTAACCTGTGTCCAATCAATTGGTACATTTTTTTCGCTACAGAAGCGCTTGTAATAGCTTTGAGCTGTTGGCTTCTGAAATAAAACTCAATATTAGAATACATATTCATTGACACAAACAGGCACTAATACATTCCTCAAATTCCCGATTTCCATTAAAAAGTCAATTAAAGACTTTTCTTCTGCCACTGATCACTTTCTTGTTGGGTTTAGGCGAATGCGTTTTGGTTGAGACTAAAAAGATAAAATACATATGAGATATAAAGGGTGTCCCAAGAAGAACGCAATTTTTAAATTTTAAATAAAACACAGATATTTAAAAAAAATCGTGAAACTTTATTATATCGTAAAGTAGACAGAATGAGGTTATGTATGGACCAATATAACGTGCGGATTGCCGCCGCGGCTTTGCTGGCATGCACGCGATCTTTTAATGAAATTTTCAATGACCGTTTTGCATGAATGCTGCGGTATTTCATTAATGCAGCGTCCAATTTCCTCTTTTAGGGCTTGAGTCGTCGTCGGCTTATTCGCGTAAACCATCGACTTCAAAAAACCCTAAAGAAAAAAATCTAATGGCATTGACTGTTTGCGCTTGACCTGCCTCATTTTCATAAAAAAAGGGTCCAATAATTCCTCCAGCCCAAAAACCACACCACACAGTGACACATTGAGGATGCATTTGCTTCTCGTGAATCACTCGAGGATTTTCCTCACCCCAAATGCGACAATTCTGCCTATTGACGAAGCCATCAAGATGAAAATGTGCCTCGTCACTGAAGATGATTTTATCGGCAAAAATCAGCACTTTCATGTTGTCTCTCCAATACCCAATTAACGAACTCCCTTCGCTGTCCATGGTCAGCTGGCTTCAGTTCCTGAGTCAATTGAACTTTGTATGCATGAAGATGCAAATCTTTCGTCAAAATTCGCTGCAAAGTGGATTTGGAGACACCAATTTGCTGAGCTCGGTGTCGAATTGAGTTTGAGGGACATCATCACGTACAGCTGCGACACTTTCGGTCGATCGACCTGGTCGATGGCGCGTTGTTGTCTTTACATCACTAACAAACCCAGTTTCGGCAAATTTATCCATTAATCTCTTTACAGTTGACTCTTTTGGAGCATTATTGTGACCCCAAATTGATCGCAATTTGCGAACTGTAGCCGCAAAACATTCACCATTTTGGTAAAACAATTTCACAATGAGAATGCGTTGTTCATTCGTGTAGCGCTCCATTTTTACTAACCTCGTACCTTCTACTAGCAAACAATAACAATTGTTCAAATGTCAAACAATGACACTTCGAATGTTGCCAGATTTAAAAATTGCGTTCTTCTTGGGACACCCTTTATATAAACGTATATTTTTAAAGAAATAAACTTACCGAAGTATTTGTATTATTTGCCATTTTCTAATTTTTATTTTTTTATCAACAAATGAATTTTCTGTTTTTTTTTTTGTTCTTTTTAT
Organism: Eustalomyia histrio; assembly: GCA_949748255.1. Lineage (NCBI taxonomy): Eukaryota > Metazoa > Arthropoda > Insecta > Diptera > Anthomyiidae > Eustalomyia > Eustalomyia histrio. The sequence goes on from OX456524.1 coordinate 34,103,452, forward strand.
TACAAACTAGCATTCACTTGAGACTGATATGTTATGATACACAATACAACACTTAATAAACACAGCAAATGAAATTGTAAAGTTGTATCAGATTTTTAAGTGTTAATTACCAACAACAATTTTACACTATTGTAAAGTAATACACGATACAACAAATACAACGATACAATACCCGTTGTGAATTGTCCAATTGTTTTCCCTACTACATAGATGAACAAAAAAATAAAAATTATTTTTATTCATGTCTGTACTTGTTTATTATTCATTTTTTTTTTACTTCACAAGTTGTTGTTATGAGTAGTTTTTTAAATTTGTTTATGTTGCTTGATGATGAGAAACAATGTTTTGTAAAATAACAAAAATATGTAAAGTGATTTTTTTTGTATTCCTTTTTCTATCATAACAAGCATTTGTTGAAATGTTAAGTGAAAAAATAAAATATATATTTTTTTCGCTCACAAAATCAACAAGAATTCATTAGTTGATTACCAAGTATTTGTAAGAATTTGTTTTATTATTCACAAAAGGTTTAAACAATATTGAATTAAAATTGCTCATACGTAGTGGTATTTTAATAAAATTATTTTAATTTGTAACAATTTTATATAACGAACAGGGTGAAGATAGAAAAAAATTCTTACAGTTAAACGCGGTTAGGTCGAACTCTGGAGGGACCAGAAAAATTATCTCCTGTTTAAATTTAATTGCAATTTTTTAGTTAGCTACAAAATATTTAAAATTCTTAGAAAGAATTTTAAAAATTGTGCAAAATCTTTCATTTGATTTCTTAAGTAAATTGCTTGCCATACCCAGTAGCAAAAAATACTAGTACAGAACCAGACAACTAGTACGAGTTTTACTGCCTCTCCATACAAACAACTGTAGAGCAATTGGGGGTAATTGTCTCCAAACTACCACTTTGGAATAGTTAAACATTACTAGTTGCAGTATTAGTTTAGCATTACTAGCAGCAGGACAAAAAAATTCGGTGAGACAAAGAATTTTGTACTTAACTGACCGTTTTGAACTAGTTCCGTACTATTTACTAAGGCCTAGTTTTTGGGATGTCAATTAGCGTTGTTTGTTAGTTAAACAATGGTTAACTCTAGAATTCTGTTTTTCAGATGTTGATTATTTTGCTTTTAATTGAGGTTTAACCTAGCAGCCTTGGTCGGTTAAGCTCCAGTTATACCTGTCAAATTAAATTTAAATAATAAAAAAATTATATTAAATGGATTATTCAAGTGATGATGAGGATTTCAGTGATTCTGAAACATACATATTACAACCTTAATGTAACAATTGTGAGAAAAATTAGAACAATAAATATACGCCCAAATCACTTTTATATATACAGGTTGGTTGAAAAGTTACTGCGCTCACCAAGAGATGGCACTGCTAGCTCCAAACTTTTTTTTCTCAAGTTGGTATAACTGTCCTGAGAACACATGCAAAGTTGCAAGTCATTCTGTGAATTCTTTCTTTGTTTACAAGCCATTTAAAGATGACGTGTCATTGATTTTTTTTAATGTGGAAAAAATTGAATATCGTTCAGTCATTAGATTCTTTGTTTTGAAGGGTTTAAAAACAAAGGAAATTTATGAAAAATTGTTAGAAGTGTATAAGGAGTCCTCACCTTCAAAACGCACCGTTGAATTTTGGGCTGGTGAATTTAAACGTGGTCGTACCAGCCTTAAAGACGATCCACGCGAAGGACGACCAAAAACTGCAACCACAGCAGAAATCATTGAGCAGGTAAATAATATGGTTAGTGAATATCTATCTAAGTTTGACTAAGCGTGAAATTGCTAATGCCATAGGCATCTCAGACGAACGAGTACTCCATATTTTACATGAAGAATTACGTATGAAAAAACTGTTTGGAAAGTTAGTGCCGCACACATTAACAATTCAACAAAAACTGGATCGAAAACAAATTTCTCAGCGTTATTTGGAGCGTTTTAAGCCGAATAAAACCGACTTCTTGCGTCGTTTTATAACTATGGATTAGACTTGGATCTACGACCATGATCCTAAATTGAAACAAGAACGTTTACAGTAAACTGAAGCTGGTTGTTCAGCTCCAAAGCAGGTGAAGTCACAACGATCAGCAAAGCAGATTATGGCATCAGTTTTTTGGGATGCAAAAAGAAATTTTGTTGATTGATTATCTTCAGAAAAGTAAAACACTTAACTATGAATATAATTGCGGCCTTTTTGATTAGCTGGATGAAAAAATTCGTGAGAGACCTGGTATAAAGAAGAAAAAAAATCATTTTTCATGAAGAGAATGCACCTGCTCACAAAAGTGTTTTGACGATGGCTAAATTCAAAGAATTAAAGTACGAATTGCTTGAACATCCACCGTATTCACCAGATTTAACTCCCAGTGACTACTATCTCTTCAGAAATCTCAAATAATTCCTTCGTAGAAAGCATTTTTCGTCGAACGAAGAGGCCATAGTAGCCGTAGACGGTTATTTTGCAGAGCTTCCGGAAAAACATTATAAGGATGGGATAAAATTATTGGAAGATCATAGGAACAAGTGTATTGAGCTTCTAGGAGATTATATTGAATAAAAAAATATATTTTGTAACAAAAACAGTATTCTTTCATTTCGAGCGCAGGAACTTTTCAACCAACCCGTATACTGACTTTAAATTCTTTCATTTGTATTTTTTTTTTTTAAGTATGGCAGTACATCAAAATTGACACCACTGAAAAACACAAGCATTAGTTAAAGTCCAATTAAATTTGTTTCGAGATTAACCTAATTGTTCGTTAAGCTTAGTTTAATTGACATTCTTAAAACTAGCCCTAAGAGAGTGAGAATTAATGGTACCATATCAGTAGTTTTTACCAGAGATTAAGGAAATTTTGTTGGACTAGTGCTAAAATCACACTAGTCCGGTTCTAAAATGTGATGAAATAAAATAGTTTTTATATATATTGATATAAGTATAAATAAAGAAACAAAAAATAATATGTGAAAATTAAGTAAAATTAATGACTTTATATAAAATATGTTAAATTCAAATAGTATTAAAGAAAAGCTTATGCAACAGGGATTATGCATATTTTTTAAATCAGACGACCAAACTGGTACTTATGAAATATTTAAGGAACTAGTTCAGGAGTGACTCTTTGTCAACAGTTATGTATCAGTTAATTTGCACCTCCATTTAAAAAATATTTGCAAAATTAGAATTTATTATTAAAAGCAAATGTAAATAAAATGAGAATTTCAAAACTTGTATTTCATTTTAGGTAATTTTTTTAACAGGCCCTACATCGATTCTATTAAACTAGTACACAACTGGTTCAGGATGTTCACTTTGATAACTTGTTTTACAACTAATAGTATAAAAACTAGTACATTTTAAATCTATTTCGTCCATTTGCTGCTGGGATACATTTAAGGTTAAGTAAGGTGTTAGATTTAAAATTGTTCAAAATTGAAAAATTTGGTAAATTTAGGAAATTTCATACTGAAAATGAAAAATAATATGAAATTTTGTTTGTGGGATCATAAGAAACAGTCCTTTTAACCGAGCATTCGCCCTAAGCGAGTTCGTATTAGCAAATTTGATTTACCCTCCACATACTATTTGATGAGGGTATAATAAAGGGTGTCCCAAGAAGAACGCAATTTTTAAATCTGGCAACATTCGAAGTGTCATTGTTTGACATTTGAACAATTGTTATTGTTTGCTAGTAGAAGGTACGAGGTTAGTAAAAATGGAGCGCTACACGAATGAACAACGCATTCTCATTGTGAAATTGTTTTACCAAAATGGTGAAAGTTTTGCGGCTACAGTTCGCAAATTGCGATCAATTTGGGGTCACAATAATGCTCCAAAAGAGTCAACTGTAAAGAGATTAATGGATAAATTTGCCGAAACTGGGTCTGTTAGTGATGTAAAGACAACAACGCGCCATCGACCAGGTCGATCGACCGAAAATGTCGCAGCTGTACGTGATGATGTCGCTGAAACTCCATCCACCTCAATTCGACACCGAGCTCAGCAAATTGGTGTCTTTAAATCCACTTTGCAGCGAATTTTGACGAAAGATTTGCATCTTCATGCATACAAAGTTCAATTGACTCAGGAACTGAAGCCAGCTGACCATGGACAGCGAAGGGAGTTCGTTAATTGGGTATTGGAGAGACAACATGAAAATGCTGATTTTGCCGATAAAATCATCTTCAGTGACGAGGCCCATTTTCATCTTGATGGCTTCGTCAATAGGTAGAATTGTCGCATTTGGGGTGAGGAAAATCCTCGAGTGATTCACGAGAAGCAAATGCATCCTCAACGTGTCACTGTGTGGTGTGGTTTTTGGGCTGGAAGAATCATTGGACCTTTTTTTTATGAAAATGAGGCAGGTCAAGCGCAAACAGTCAATGGTGTTCGGTATCGTGAAATGATAACCAGTTTTTTCTTGCCTAGAATTGAAGAAATGAATGTGGAGGGTATGTGGTTCCAACAAGACGGCGCCACATGTCATACAGCCAGAGAAACAATTCAATTACTGCATCAGTATCTCGCGTTTTGGAGATCAGAATTGGCCGCCTAGATCGTGCGATTTAACACCATTAGATTTTTTTCTTTGGGGTTTTTTGAAGTCGATGGTTTACGCGAATAATTTTTTTTGGGATTAGGATTGTGTCAACCATAGTCGAATTATAATATTTTTTTAAACATTTTTTGAAAATTTATTATACATATTCACGATATTTTATTAGATAATAATTAAGAGATCAATCTATACAATTTTTCATCCTAAATACTAACAAATTAAATAATAATAATAATAATAATAGTATATTTTAAAGGAAAAGTTTATTCAAAAACCCATTAAAAAGGGGGAAAAAATTGTTTGATAATTAATAAAAAAAGGAAAGTAAAAATTTTATATTAAGGACTTTTTTAAGAAAACTGCATTGATTCTATGGAGTTTTTTAAACAAAAATACTTCAAACAAGTTTTTAAATTCCAAGGATTTTTTTAATAAGAAAACATAGTTTCTGTTGACCTTTTATTATAAAAATATTCTTAGATTCTAAGGAATTTTTTAAGATTTTTCTTAGATAGTCCTTAAAATCTAGGGATATTTCTACTAGAAAAAGTCCTTAGAATTTTTTATTCATATATGAGTTTTTATCTAAGAATTTAAGAATTTTTCTTTAAGGAAAAGTCCATAGAATCTAAAACGGTTTCTATTAGAAAAATTTCTAAAAATATAGTATTTTGTATATGAAACTTTTTCGTACAAAACCAATCTTGGGTTTTACATATTTATCTTATTTTTTATTTTATTTATTTTATATTAATCATATAATTACAAATTATATGCTAATACCCTAACCGATCACTAGCAACAATAGCTATCGGTGGGAATCAAACTCACGACCCACGCACCGATAAGCTAGAACGCTACCAACTAGCCTACCGGGGCGTTCAAATTTACCTTATTAATATTCTGAAAATGTTTGCATTTCAGTCAAGTGGTCATAACACTGGAACGGTAAGACCTCTAGGCTTCTTGTAGGGCATTTTGACAAAATAAGAGGTAGGGCTATCTTTTAAGAGAAGCATAAGTTACCTGCCATATAGCTGAGCAAATTGAGGTTATGTGCACGTTCTTATGTCTTTTTTCCAATTTTCGATATCCCTTTTTTTTAATTATTTCCTAATTGATTCTGAAAGGTCTCCCAAAGACCTTTCCAACAAGCCTAAAAACAAAGAATCCGAACACTGGTTCAGAAGTTAGCAATTTTAGCCTACTACCCTCCGGACCACCAATCCGAAAATTTTCAAACCGCTGCCATTTCGCACACTTGCATTTTTGGGGATGGTCGTAATGGACATATTTTCATGAAAGAAGCCAAGGAATACGCTGGTGAAATTCGGCGGGTCGTGACTGAATCACCCTGTATATAAAATCTTTATATCCCAGCAAAACCACACATTACCAAATAATGGGTAAAGTAATGTATAGCCATAGGGGCCGATGGATTACTTTACACCTTACTTCATTGATGAATTTTACAGGCAAATTGCGATCAATTTGGGGTCACAATAATGCTCCAAAAGAGTCAACTGTAAAGAGATTAATGGATAAATTTGCCGAAACTGGGTCTGTTAGTGATGTAAAGACAACAACGCGCCATCGACCAGGTCGATCGACCGAAAATGTCGCAGCTGTACGTGATGATGTCGCTGAAACTCCATCCACCTCAATTCGACACCGAGCTCAGCAAATTGGTGTCTCCAAATCCACTTTGCAGCAAATTTTGACGAAAGATTTGCATCTTCATGCATACAAAGTTCAATTGACTCAGGAACTGAAGCCAGCTGACCATGGACAGCGAAGGGAGTTCGTTTATTGGGTATTGGAGAGACAACATGAAAATGCTGATTTTGCCGATAAAATCTTGATGGCTTCGTCAATAGGCAGAATTGTCGCATTTGGGGTGAGGAAAATCCTCGAGTGATTCACGAGAAGCAAATGCATCCTCAACGTGTCACTGTGTGGTGTGGTTTTTGGGCTGGAGGAATCATTGGACCTTTTTTTTATGAAAATGAGGCAGGTCAAGTGCAAACAGTCAATGGTGTTCGGTATCGTGAAATGATAACCAGTTTTTTCTTGCCTAGAATTGAAGAAATGAATGTGGAGGGCATGTGGTTCCAACAAGACGGCGCCACATGTCATACAGCCAGAGAAACAATTCAATTACTGCATCAGTCATTTCCCGGTCGTGTTATCTCGCGTTTTGGAGATCAGAATTGGCCGCCTAGATCGTGCGATTTAACACCATTAGATTTTTTTCTTTGGGGTTTTTTGAAGTCGATGGTTTACGCGAAAAAAGCCGACGACGACTCAAGCCTTTAAAGAGGAAATTGGACGCTGCATTAATGAAATACCGCAGCATTCATGCAAAACGGTCATTGAAAATTTCATTAAAAGATCGCGTGCATGCCAGCAAAGCCGCGGCGGCCATCTGCACGATATATTGTTCCATACATAACCTCATTCTGTCTACTTTACGATATAATAAAGTTTCACGATTTTTTTTTAAATATCTGTGTTTTATTTAAAATTTAAAAATTGCGTTCTTCTTGGGACACCCTTTATATACCCATTACTTTTGAGGTGATAATATAAGGGGTTACTTATATGGTTACAAGAATGGGAAAAGTAATGTGTGTAAAAATTGATTTTTAAAAAAGAGGAATTTTAATTAAAAAAAATTATTACAAATATTTTATTTCAAATATTTTTAATTAAAAATAATGTGGTCAAGATGGGAATCGAACCAGAGAAATCTAGTTGCCAGCCAAGAACTCTACCCATTGAGCTATCGACGCATATAGTATTTGATTACTTTAAACTTAAATGAATTGATGCGCTTCGTTTTTTCGCTAGTAATATCAAAACAAACATACATTACCCTTTTGCTTACAAAAAAAAAAACCCAAAGTAATGTATCTAAAAATAGATTTTCAAAAATATTTCAGTTATTACTTTACATTTATAAATCATATATTACGTAATCAATAATGAGTAACTCATTACATTATGCTCTCAAATAATGAAAAAGGTAACGAGCTATCATTACAAGGTAACGCATGATAATATCGCACCCATTATCAAAGTTTTGCTGGGATAAAATCTTTTTGATAAAGATTTTTTTCGACAATATTTTAATAAGTGTTAATTATATTGCTATATGTATAAGGCATTTTCAAAAATAAAACACAGACTGGTGAAAATTATCATATATTATCATTTTTAATGGGTGACTGAGCTGACACATTTTTTTTATGCAACGAAGACATTATTAAAGTCATGTTTTTGATTTATAACTATTCATTGATTATTGTCAGCATTTTATAGTTCCAAAATTATCATATTTTTTCAAAGTCAGAATTTTTGCTACCACAGTATGGTTACAGTCAATTATGTTATAAAATAGAAGCTGGCAATCATAAAAGAATAAAATATTTACTATAATAATGATGGTAGCGATCATATTGATGGTTAGAAACTATTTATAAAACAATGACAACCATACCCGAATGCAGCAAGCATAATATCGTAGCAGTGATCATGTTGCACAAAGGAACGATTTTTTTCTAGTCGCGGTGCATAGGGCCTTTCTTATCTAATTTCAACACAATGCACTGCATAAGTAGGGTTAACTCCTGAGTGTTGGTCTATTGTAATATAAAATTAAGAGTGTAGTTTACATTATCCGCCTATTCCACATTACCCGCATTTACTCTATTATTAATTTTACAACCACCGGAGCTCCGGAGGTCATTACGACCAACATTGTTTGTTGACAATGGAAAAACAAAAGTGTCATAATTTCTAAAAACGACCTTGTTAAAAATGCAATTATGATTTTAATTGTGTGTTTATATACACACTGAGAAAAAAAAATATTTATAATGACTAGCGAATATTTCGCATAGCGGCAAAAATTCAATTTCGGTTAGGACATTATATTACAATTGAATTAGCGATACACTTGATTATGTCAACTAAATATATCAGTTACTGAAACACTGTTTTCTTTGTGTATGAAAGTATTACAGTTATTTCTTTTAATCGCATTATATAGGAAATGAGCGTGGTTGGTTTTAGGTTTCATAATATTTTAATTGTTTGTACGGGTATTTTGTGGTTTTGTTAAAAGCAATTAAATTGTTTATTATTAATGTGTGTGTTTTTTTTTTTGTATAAATTATTATACCACAAGTATAATGTGGTTTTTAAAAGCTGCTTGTTTGCCAGTTACTGTGGTTTATTATAGCCTATGAAGCTTAAAGCCTAAAAACACTTAATTGCATTAATATTTTATATTTTGGAAATTCTGTGAATAAAATATTTAAGTTAATTAATTAGATTTAAAGGAATTCAAATTATTATTATATGCCTAAGTTACTCATTGCAATCAAAGAAATATAATTTGATTTATATTGATATATTTGCAGTTACACCCTAATCATTTAAATAAATATATCGACTATATACATACATACATCTATCAAATTAAGTTGAATTTCATTATAAATAATTTGTTTCGTTTTCTTTTTATTATTTGTATGCTTACAGGCTTTTGCTATAGCTGCACTTAAAATACCACCAGTTCATTTTAAAATAAAAATCTAGAATCCCCTACAAACCAAACCAGCTTGTAACCAATTTTTGTATGTGTCTTTTGTGTGGCAAATACATATAAAATTCGCTTTCTTTCGACTATTTCGTATCAAAAGCAACGCCGCCATCATTAACATTACAATCATTACCACCATCATCACCACTACTACCACTAACTGCAACATACACAGATAGATTCACATCACCCAGTAGACACTAAGCACACAATACCAACAACAAAAATGAAACTTTACCGCCACCATAATCAACTTGTATCCTCAGTGTGTACAGTAATGGTGGTGGCATTGGCCTCATTGTCAATGCTGCCACATTTAGCATATGGCACAACAGAAGTACAAGAGACACCATTAGCTCTGCCAGTTGGTGAACAAACACAGCCGACAACATCATCCCAGGGTGAAATCTGGGAAGAAGATGATCATGAGATTTTAATACGCAACGAACGTGGCACCAAAAATGATGGTAAGTAAAAAGCAAATCACAAACCGTATGAATGAATGAATGAATGAATGAATGAAGGAAAAATATACAAGAAATTGTGTACTTTAGCAATGGATTGCAATGATAGTATGAGTAAAATAAATTTTTAAAATCTTTAACATTCAAAAAAAAAAAAAAAGTAATTCAGGATGGATGAAAAATTTATGCACAATTTAAAGAAATCTTAACAAAATGAAAGGTTAACGTAGAAGCTTTGAAATAAAATTATACATACATAAAAAAAGTATACATACACTTAAAATAGTTTGTACACTCACAAAAAAAAACTGTAATGACAGCTAATGAAATTAGTAGAAAAAATTAATAGCCGCTACTAAATTTTAGCAAACTTTTCGTCAAGTCGAATTTAAAATCAATTTGGTAAAATCAGTAAAAAAAAATGTGTTAAATATTATTAATATTAGTACAACCAAATTAGTATAAAAAATTCGTAAGCGCTACTAAATTTTAGTAAATTGCTGTAAACTCAATGAATTGTAAAATATGGCAAAATTTTAATTTATAAAAAAAAAATTATTAAAATGCACAAATTAACACAATTATTTTTAGATACACTTGCTACACTTTAAAGCTCCTAATTTATTTTGAAACCGCCTTACGAATTCGAATATACAAACTTATATTTTTTATCAAACAATATTTATACCCTTCACCACAGGTGGAAGGGTATATATAAGTTTGTCATTCCGTTTGTAATTTCTACAATATTGATTGATTGAATATTGAGTATATATATTCTGGGTCCTTATGAAGAGCGAAGTTGATTTAACGATGTCCGTCTGTCCGTCTGTGTGTTGAAATGGGTTTTCCGAAGAACCCAGACATGATGAGGACTTGATTCTTTTTTATTTCTGTTACATGTGATCCATTTCTGTTTGCTATTAAAAATCAGACAGATCGGTTAATAAATGGCTGAGATATTAGCAAAAAACCAGGACTACCTCTAATTTTTCCAGTAAAATCCCTTTGTTTAATATGTATGTAGAATTTTGAGCATAACAACACATCCATGTGTTAAAATTCTTTTCTTTCATCTCCACCTTTTATACACAAACAACACACATACAAAGATTTGTCATTTAAATAAAAACCAAACAAATCTCTAATTAACGAAGACTTTTATATATGTACTTCTATTGACGATGATTTTGTGTGAGTTTCAATAGCTCAGTTGTCTAGACGCTGTGTCACAAATACTTTTTTTCTCTAAGGCCGCGGGGTTCGAGGTTCAAATCTCGGTCAGGTCAATTCACTTTTTTTTTGTACATTTTTTTTATTATTTTCTTAAGACATTTTTTTTTGCTTATTTTTGTTTTTTTTTAACATTTAATAATTAATTTATATAAAATTTTATATTAATAATTAAAATTCTTTTCTTTCATCTCCACCTTTTATACACAAACAACACACATATAAAGATTTGTCATTTAAATAAAAACTAAACAAATCTCTAATGAACGAAGACTTTTATATATGTACCTCTATTGACGATGATTCTGTGTGAGCTTCAATAGCTCAGTTGTCTAGACGCTGTGTCACAAATACTTTTTTTTCTCTAAGGCCACGGGGTTCGAGGTTCAAATCTCGGTCAGGTCAATTCACTTTTTTTTTTTTGTACATTTTTTTTTATTATTTTCTTAAGACTTTTTTTTTTGCTTATTTTTGGTTTTTTTTCACATTTAATAATTAATTTATATAAAATTTTATATTAATAATTAAATAATCCATAAATAGGCTAAAAACATCAACATTTTTATAAAAACCCTCTGATACAAACAAAATACAAACGTTTTTATACCTTTCACCACAGGTGGAAGGGTCGCGGGTTCGTTAAGATTTTTTTTTTTTGTTTATTTTTTGTTTTTTTTACATTTAATAATTAATTTAAATAAAATTTTATATTAATAATTAAATAATCCATAAATAGGCTAAAAACATCAAAATTTGTATAAAAACCCTCTGATACAAACAAAATACAAACGGTTTTATTTCTATTTTTTACTCCGATTTAAAAGAATTTATAAAAAGATTTTTAAACCATTTTATTTCTCACATATTAAGAAAATTTTATACATAATTTACCTTTGAGTGCAACTATTTTAGGTCATAACTTATAATAATTTATAAAAAAAATTATAAACTATTTTCCTTCAAATTTTTAAAATTAAGCTAAAGAAATTACAAATATTTCTAATAAAAAAGCGAAATAAAATCCCAAATGCAAATTTGCCAGCTAAATCTAACTATTTTGTAGAAATAAAACACATGCAGTTCTAGTGATTTCTTTTAACGATTTGTTGAAATTCTTTTCTTTCACCTCTTCACCTTTTATACACAAACAACAAACACTATTCTAGAGCTGTATTATGACCTATGGATACGTCTTATATAGCAAAAGATCGAAAATCTTTGAAAAACTCGGAAATATCGGTTCAGATACAAAAAAGTTATGCCCAAAACATAAATTTTTTTAAAATACCTATTTTCTGGAACCATAAATCTTCCCGAGTCCAAGTTTTATCTCCAAACTAAATGGTTAATTTCCTCTTAAAGGCGTCCGTATATAAATCTGTCCATTTCATATATGTCCATATATAAACTTCAGTTTTTTCCCAACCATGGTGAAGGGTATATAAGATTCGGCATAGCCGAATTTAGCCGCTCTTACTTGTTTTTATTTCTTTTTTTCAAAAAATTTTTTAGACAAAACTTAAAAAAATCAAAGGCTTAAAAATACCTAAAATATAAACGAATTTTGTTTTAATTTCCTAATTTTTATTTTGAAAAATATTTTTAGTAAGTTTTTTTGAAGTTTACGAACTAAAAACTTTTTAGTGCTATTTTTAGTGAATGTCCTTTTTATGGCGTGAGTCGGTTGTGAAAAGTATTTTCACTTCCGATCCCTTTTTTCGTCCTATGTAGCATTTTAAAGCAATTAAAGTTTTTAAGTATAAATTCTAACTATTAATTTCCTTTAATATCAACTTTTTTAAAATTAGTAAATTTTTTGCTAATTTTTGCAAATCGGTTTTCAAAAAATTATAAAATGATTTCTGATATTAGCAACAAAAATTTGTAAATACTCTGTAAAAATTCTGTAATTTGTAAAATGTAAATAGCAAAAAAGTTTACTAAATAATAATTTTTTTACTAAAAAAAAAATAAAGTGGGATTGAAAACCGTTTACAAAATATTCTACTAACTTTTTTTCTGTAAGTTGATGTCCTATTTATGAACAAGAGTCGGTTGTGAAAAGTATCTTCACTTCCAATGCCTTTTTCAACCTATTTAGCATTGTAAGGCAATTTAAGTTTGTATGCATAAGTTTTAATTATAAGAAATAAAATTTCCTTCAATATCCACTTTTTTGAAATTAGTAAATTTTTATGCAAATCGGTTTTCAAAAATTTGTAAAATGATTACTGAAATTAGCAACAAAAATTTGTAAATGTTCGGTAATTAGTTAAACTTAAATAGCAAAAAAAAATTACTAAATAATATTTTTTATTAAAAATCAGTACAAAATTGGTAAATTGGGATTGAAAACAATTTAAAAATGTTCTAATAACTTTGTGAGTGTAGGTTAAAATAACAGAAAATACCATTTAAAAGAAAAGATATTTTATAAAAAAAACCGGTCTACTTACTTTTCATTTAAATCAAAGGGTTTTTCTTATTTTTTTAAGTGTTGTTTAAACAACTGACACATCATTAAAAAACAAATGATTAATCAGTTAAAAACAAATGTTAAAATTTTACCTTACAATTCCGTAAAAAATACTGATTATTCATTTATTTGAAGATGTTTCCGTTTTTTGTATTTTTTTTTTAATCAACAGTCTATAGACACTTTCTGTGTGAATAACCCACATGTTTATAAAGTTCTTGCCACTTGAAATGAAACAATTTAAAGAAAAAAAAGTTGGATTTTTTTAAATATATTTTTTGAAACAGACAGCAAACAAAATATAAATTTGTAAAATAAACCACAAATATCCATTTTGTGGGTAAATATATTTTTTTAAATTTCAAGCAAATGAAAATAAATGAAACTGAAAAAATAGGTAATTGACAGTAAATTATTTAGAACAATTGTATAAAAAAGTTAAAATAAATGTATGTTCCTTTATTTTTAACTGAACTGAAAACGTTTGTATTAAACTACAAACAGTAAACTATATAATATTCTAAGTGTATGTATATTTAATGACAATATTTAAAATGTAAAAGAAACTATATACTAAAGATAAAACAAGCAAATATTTGAAATCTCATAACAGAAACTTTGAAATTGAAGTTTCTGTAATATCAGATTGTCTAGTTAACATAATTTTTAACTCTAAATATATCTTGAAAAGTTCTTGTCACTTGTATTTCAATAACGTTGAAAGTACTAAGAAAATAGTCATTACTAAACAGACAGTTTGGTGACATGTTCTAACATGAGATGTTTTAATAAATTCGATCTTATATAAAGGCGTAAATATCGGCCCAGAATAACAACGTGATTTATTTTTCCAAACAAATTTAAAATTAAAACGCGAACGTTGCAGTTGTGAAATAGATCTATTTTATTTTCAAAACGTTTTTTTCCAATTCTCTTGTTTTTTTGTTTAGAATTCTCTTAATAGTGTTCCCACATTTTAAAAGTTTTTTGTAAACAAAAAACATATGGTCAGTAAAGTTAGCATACTATATTCTATGGCTTTTATGTTCTCTTTGTATACTCGCGAATAAATAACGTACTATAAACCATCTTAATATTTTCGTTTCTAAATTTTTATTAAAATAATTATTTCTTTTTATTGTTTTTATAAAATAAAAGTAAAAACCAAAAACAAAAAATGGGGTCGTTAATAAGGAGATACTGGAGAGTAATGAATCTCTTCGGTACTCCTTACACTTAAATAAGTGTGACAGTTTGTGCATTCACCGTCATACGTCGAAATTTTTGGGCGCGTTTTCTCTCATAGCAACAACCGTTGCATGTCACGTTCTTATTCTGGGCCGACACTAAGGTCGAAGTTAAACCGAAAACGAGTTTTGTCCGCCATTTCCAAGTTTGTGAACATAAATTTGACCGAACAGCTTTTCTTTGCATAGAAGTTTTATCTTCATTGAAATAAAATAACATAAACCAAATTTCAAAATCAGTTTTCCAGTTACAAACTGCCATAAACTGAGCTTAAACATAATCTACATCCCAAAACTCGGCCTAAGTCACAAGAAATGCACTGTGAGTTTTTGTATTCACTTGTATGTATGTCATTCCCAATCCCTTTTTGGGTTGGATTTTTAAACTGAACTTTTACTTCTTTTGCCCCTAAACCACAATTCTTACTATAACCAAAAACTAGTTCTTTTATAAGCTTCTTCTCCATGCTTTCCATCAGCACTAATATTTTGTACTAATTCGTGGACCATTGTAATCGTTGACTATAAGAGATGCAGCAGAATCAAGCTTTAAAGCGAAAAACTAAAATTCGCCTGGATTTTTAGATTTTTTTATTTCGAATTTTACAGAATTTATTTAATACAACAAACCTATTAGGTTATGCACGACACATTCCATATTCTTCATAGGCTCTCTAACGTATACGTAATATTTAATATCCCAAATTAATATTACACATACGCACTGTAGTTCAACACACTGTGATACCAGGAAAAAGTGCCCTAAATACAAAACTTTAAGAAAATTTAAACATTTTATAAAAAGCGAAAAAATATACATTAAATTTCAGTTATGTTGTTATAAACAATCTCTATTATATTGTATTTTGTACACACAATGCTGGCCATAATAAAAGCTTAGCTATAAAAGTGCTATAATAAAAGGCTAGAAATGTTGAATAAAAAAATAAAAAATATAAATAAACATGAAAGAAGAAAATTGTATGTCTAAGACGGAAACAGGAAATGGCCTCACATAAAATATCTCGTTAAAACACACACACACACATACATATACTAACACATAACAACAACACCAAATGGCAATAACAAATATAAAATTTATAGTTACTGCAGACAATAAAAACCCAAAATGAATCAATGTGTTTTGTTATTGTTAAATAAAAAGCCAAATTGCAAAATGGAAAAAAAATAAACACTTAAACACAATTTAAATCTAATTTAATACAATATTAAATCTTACTTATTTGAAATTCCTTTTTTCGCTACAGGTCTATCTTGTCGTTATGGCAAAAATCCATGGACTGAATGCGATATTAAGACTAATACACGCTCAAGAACGTTGACACTGAAGAAGGGAGATCCAGCCTGTGATCAAACACGCACCATTCAAAAGAAATGCAAGAAAGGTAAGCACACTTTTGGGTTGGTAATTTCTACAAATACAATATTACTTATTTTTTTATACCCTCCACCGTATATTACGAGGGCGTATATATATATCAGTTTGTCATTCCGTTTGTAACATGCCAAAATATAGGTTAAATACCCCATAAAGTATATATATTTGTGATCCTTATAAAATTTTAAGCCGATCTAGCGATGTCCGCCTGTCTATCTGTTAAAATTGCGATTACGGCACGAAGACGCAAGCAGGCATGCTCAATTTTAGCTAGATTTATCTATATCCTCCCGAGCAGTTTGGTGTTAAAAATTATCAAAATCGGTACAGCGGCTAAAAAGTTATAAATGAAAATGTGAAGGTATCTCCAAATTCTCCATGCATAGTAGCAATTGACAAGTAATATATTTTCTCTTGTTTTTAATCAGACCCTTAGAATTGAATACTATTTTATGTTCACCTCAAAAAATTTTCTTTCACCACTAAAATTTTTTTACAACCACAAAATTTGTTTTCACATCCAAAAAAGTTTTTTACCTCACAAAATTTTGTTCACTTTCATAATTTCACTTACAAAGTTTTTTACATTATTTGTATCAAAAACAGTGACAATCTTTTTTAGCACATTGGGGGAGGGTATTCAAGGATTCGGCACAGCCGAATTTAAGCGTTTATTACATGTTTTTTGTTTTTAATTTTTGTAATAATTCCTCATCTTTTGATCAGCCGACATTACGACTTTTATAATTTTATTAAAAACTTAGGTTTAAGCAGCTTTGGTTAAATTCTTTAACAGATCAATTGAGAGGTCCCCGGCCTGACACATAGATTTCGCTACTAGACTTAAATCCCTAAGCTTCAAAAGACACGTGTATAAATTTGACAGCTGTCGGATCATTAGTTTGTGAAGCAACTTTTGTTATTGTGAAAAAAATGGATAAAAAGGAATTTCGCGTGTTGATAAAATATTGCTTTTTGAAGGGAAAAATAATACAGTTAAAGCAAAAACTTGGCTTGATGACGAGATTCCGGACACTGCCCCAGGAAAATCATCCATCAAGGATTGGTATGCTAAGTTTAGACGTGATGAAATGAGCACCGAAGACGGTGAACGCAGTGGACGCCTAAAAGAGGTAGTTACGGGCGAAAACATCAAAAAAATTCCACAAAATGATTTCGAATCACCGTGAATTGTAATTGAATGAAATAGCAGGTACTCTAAAGATATCAACTGAACGTGTTCATCATATTATTCACGAATATTTGGGTATGAGAAAGCTCTGTGCAAAGTGGGTGCCGCGCGAGCTCACTTTTGACCAAAAACAAGTCAGTGAAAACGAAGGCGAAAATCCATGAATAGGACTTCGAATTGCTTCCGCATCCACAGTATTCTCCAGATCTGGCTCCAGTGACTATTTCCTGTTCTCAGATCTCATAGAATGCTCGCTGGGAAGAAATTTTCGTCGAAGGAAGAGGTGATCGCCAAAACTGAGGCCTATTTGGAAGCAAAGGACAAATCGTACTACAAAAATGGCATCGAAAAGTTGGAGGGTCGCTTCAATCAGTGTATCACCCTTGAAGGGAACTATGTTGAATAAAAAAAAAAACCGAATTTTGCCCCAAAAAAAAAAAAGTTTTTTACTATGATAGGCCGGGTACTTTTCAATTGATCTGTTATATGTTAAAATTTTATTAATGTTTTGAAATGAACTGAACATAAGCTTAGCTTATATTTTGATTTTAATAATACTTTTTTATGTTAAAGGATACTGTACAGGATATTTTTAGTGTAATTCTTGTTATTTTAACTACAGTCACTTTACAGCAATTGATAGTTTTCTGTAGCTGTAATTTCCATTTTTTTTAATAATATTTCACCGCCTGTTTGTCCTTAAAAGCCAATCATTCGTCCATTTGCTTTTTTTATTTTTAATTTTTTGGTGCGCACACAAATTAATAATCAAAAAAGCAATTGCATCATCCACTTCACAATTTATTTTTTTTTTTTTAAAGTTTAAGGTTATTGTGATTTGTTCGTCGTGTGTGGAGATATGGTACAACCAGAAAACAGTATCAGTTGTGGCCACCGAATTTGTTGTCAATCGAATTCTGGCGGTTACGACTACTAATCTTTATATTAAATTATAGTTTTAGTTGTGAAAAACAATATTCAGTTGTCTTATTTAATATTTATATTCCACATAAATATAATTACGTTCCACAAAATTTTATTTTAAGAAAAATTGTATTTATAGATTTTTCCGGTGCCGAACCTAGGCATTCAGATTCAAAATTCACACTCTTACTTACTGCAACACAATTTGATTCAATTTTCTTTGATATATTTGTTATTTAAACATTTGAATATTTTATTTTAATTGAAAAAAAAATATTTTTTTAAATGTTTGCCTTTATCGGGATTTGAACTGGCAAATTAGGAGTACTAGGCTAGCTCTCTACCCACAAGCCCACAAGCCCACAAACACTTATACATTTTAATGACTAATTTTGAATTTAAATTATTTTTAAGGAAAATAAATATATCAAAAAATTCGTTTACAAATACCAATCGTTAGTGGCTTCTATAATCAATATAATCCACAATTCGGTTGGTTAAACTGAAATCCTAATTTAATGATAAATTCTATCAGGATAACCGTATTTGTATTTACCACTTTCAAATATTGAAATTTTTTTTTAATAAATTTAATAGATTCTGTATCACTTAATAAACGGTTGCTTCAACTGTACACAATTTCCAAACGAATTTTATTCGTAAAGTTAATTGGAAATATCAATAATTGGATAATGGTATCCTTTTTTTGGTTTCAAATGCCATATTTTTGGTATAATAATGGTTCTTCCAAATAAAATAAAAACCTTACAAATAAATGTTAATGGTTTTGAATTTCTCTGGGTGTATGCAAACAAATCCAGTAAAAACTGGAGAAATGTGTTTCTTTTGAACCCTGTTTTTATCATGTTCTTATTGGAAACTCCAATAGATTTTTGTTCAGTAAAATATCCCATACCCAACGGGAAATATATTTTGACTTGAGATATCTGACACAACACACTCCCGGCCAGTGAGGCATATCGCTGATTTCATGAAATTTCTAGTACAACGGCGTGCTATGAACATACGCGAACATGTTGGGGCTCAGTTTTAGGTCCATATAGTGAAGAGTGATCTTAAAAAATGTTCAACCAACCCTCCCCCTTTTCACTCTTTCTCGGACGGAAACAATGTCCGCCCAACAAAACAAAAAATACAAAAATTTATTTTTCATTTGATTTGGATTCGGGAATTTCTGTAAATATCCTCCACCAAAATTTAGCAGCAGAAAAATATTTCCCGTTCGATATTGGGTTAAGGGAAAACTTCCCCAATTTTTAAAAATTCAGTCTCAGAAAATATATATGCCGAAGGACAAACCTACATGACAAATTTAAAGTTCCTAGCTTCAGCCGTTTAAGTTGAATAATAAGGAAGACACCTTTAGTCTTTTTAATCCCATTTTTTAAAAAGTATAGTAATTCCCAGCCCCAGGAGTTTGGAATGGGTGCACTTTTTTGCATTTCAAACCCTATTTTACCATGTTCCTGGAGAAAACTGCAAAAGGTACCCTAGTAGTGAATTATTCCATACTCCACGGAATACTCTCTCTTTCCAGTTTTAACGCCTCACTGGCGAAAGTGTTTAAAAGTATCATAATATTTCAGTGAATTAGCCTAAAATCCAGAAAGCACACAATTGAAATATTAGGTTTCTAGACAAAGCAGATTGGATAGGTCGATAAAAGGGGCATATTCCCTTTCTGAACCTCCATTTTTACTAAGCTCCTGGTCAATACTCCAAAGACCATATGTTTTAAATTTCAGATTTAAAAATTACTTTTCCCCAATTGAAGACCTTTTTTCCCACGTTCCTGGAGCATTTATTTCAAATTTTAGATTTTTTGCCAAAGTGCTGTGAGCAGTTAAAAAGGTACTGTTCCCCTATTAAAACCCCATTATTCCTTATTGAATACTCCAGGAAAAACACATATATTTTACTTCAGCTTTCCCGAGGGCATTTCCAATACCTTAGGACGGAGGAGGAACCTATATGCTAAATTTTAGCTTTCTTGTTAGAGTGGGATATGTTGTGTGTCACTAAAAGCTAGTTTTTTGTATATCACTTAAACTTGGTTTAATGAGCCGTTAGTAAATCTCAAAACAAATGTAAACTTTCAATCTCACGCTTAAAGAAATTAAGATATTGAGAAATTAATTGGGTATCAAATGCAGTGTTTTCAGTTTTTTTAAGGCCTTATCCTAAATTATCGATTTTTCATCTCCAAAAATCCCCAAATTGTTTATTTTCTGGTCCCCAAAAATCCCCAACATTTAGTTTCTAGAAAAAATCATATTTTTTTTACCAAATTAAAATAAAACATATTTTTATAATGTAAATCATTTGCAACGGTACCCAGCAAAAACAAGGTTTCAAGTACTTAAGATTATTTTTTGGCTGTTTGTAAGCGAGAGGGTAATATCCACCCATTATTTTGAGATTTTTTCCAAGTGAGAAGATAATGACTACTCATTACTTTTGGGACATCGCAAATAAAAGTAATTAAGCTGCTAAGTAATACATTCAAATTTATTTGATTTGTACTTACAACAAATTTAAGATTAAGAGAACTTATTATTTTAACCCAATACCGGAAAGGACATTTTTTATTTGATGCTAAATTTTGGTGGAGAAGGTTAATGGGAAGTCTCGAATACAAATGCGATGAAAATAAAATTCAGCTCTGTCTCCACAATATGAAACATCGGAATATATTCGCATGTTTGTAGCTCGCCGCCGAACTAAAAAATTTCACGGAATCCGTGTGATGATATGCGGCAAAACATGATGGGGATGGGTTAATATACATGACCACAAAAAATCTTATGTACCCAAGTTTATAATTTAAATGGTTTTAAAATCAAAATCGTCTGATTCATCAGCTAAAGAAATTATGTTGTATATGGTGTTTGCATTAAAAAGTTTCACCATTTCAGCAGATGGATAGAAATTTTGATATTAATTTAAATTTTTACTCAGATAGTTTTGCCAGATACAAATTTGTCTAATTTTTTTTTATACTGAACCCTAAAATACGTATTTCCGTTTCGAAAACTTCAAAAAACGAAGGTTCGAATTTTGGGATACAATATGAAAACTATTCACTGCTATTGAGTTGCAGCAGTATTAAGCATTTGGCTATTAAGTACTTACTCAATATTTAAAAGTACCCCCTAAATACTTCCAGAGTTGTATTTATCTGTATGTAAGCGTACTTTGGTCTGAAAAACATTATGAAAATAGAACGCTTTTTTAGTATGAATGTAAAAAGTATTGTGTAGTATTGAGTTATGCACATTTTACAACTCTACACTGTTACCATAAATTGTAAAATATTAAACAGGTTTAAAAAAAATAAAGAGAGAACATATTGTTAATATTTATCCCCAAAAATCGACTTAAATTTTGTTGTCATCCCCATGAAATACCCGGATCCCTAAAAGGAAATTGTTATCCACATTCCCAAATTAGTCCCAAATTCGGGGATAAATTCCCTAAATAGACAACACTGATCAAATGAAAGATATTTAAAAGACCTTTGCATACAAGATATGCATAATTATGCTCAAGGGTTTTGTAGGCATGTGGTATAGGAACGTTATGAGTTTATCTACCAAGGAGGATTTTTTGGGATGTAGACTATTTATTACTAGAAAACTTCATTGAATTTGATTTTGTTTTATTTCAATAAAGACCAAATCCTAAACGAGAAAAAGTTGCTAAAACTTGGAAATGGCTGTCGAAATTCGTTTTCCGTTTGAATAAACTAAGTTTAACTGACATCTCAAAAAACTCGGCTTAAATTTTTTTATGTTGTAAGCCAGGGGATATTACGGGTTTTTACAATATTCCTGCTGGTTTAGGTTTTTGCCGAATTTCTGCCAAGTGCTATTTTCGACTATATTTTTCGTATAATTCAATTTATCGACGGCATCAAACCTTTTACTTTAATTTTGAACAGTAATAGATTTGTATTTAGTAAATTTCAGACATATTCTTATACCTGTTCCCTCCTTTTTACCCCCTAGACATTAGATAGGGCCGATAAAAACTACTTGTTCAGTTATTTTCCCTCTTCTAACACAAAATATTAAAAAAATGCATTTCCAGCAAAATATGTAAAAATATGCATTAACAAATATCGATGTGCATTATTTTCTGGCAAATTTATTTATTCGCTATAGGTTAACGTTGTTCTTCAGCTAATGGTAACAAATATGAATTTCCGAGCTCTAGTCATTTTATTATACTGCCACGTTTTCAATTCAGTATGCTTTAGGTTTATATTTCACTGTAAAAAAAACAAAAACACTCAACCTGTTTTCTCAACATTTTATTGCGTTTACCTTACACAATTATTTGTATTTCCGTTTCCATTTTAAGTGAAACAATCTTTTACAAGTCGAAACCATTAAAATATTTATTCACACCCAATTATTTTTTTTCATTTCGTTTTCTTCCTCTTCAGTTCTTTTATGACTTGATATAAAAATTCATAATTATGTGTAATAACATTTAAGTCAGTTATAGGACATTTCCGGCATATTTTATTTTCCTGTACAACTTTCATTAAACGAGTTTATTCTTCCATAACTGCGTTGTCGGTTGTGTGATGATGATGTGATGGTGGTGATGCATTTTTCCTATATACCTACCATAAGAATAATAATAATAAAAACCACCATTAACATGAAGTTTTTCTTATTTTGCTCTCCCTATTCATCTGGCAAAAAGTAGATTTTCTATATAGTCATTACAAAGGCGAAAAGTCATAACAACACAATCGGTGTATCGTAGAAGTCCAAAATTTTAGCTTTAGAGAAGATAAAAATTAGAAAAGTCATGGCTGTTGCTAAAATCTTATAAAATGTATATTAAAATATATTTTAAAATAGCACTTGAATCAATTAAAACTTGATTTTGAAAAAGTGTGGTTTAACAAATTATTGCATTTCTGGTGACGATATTAATATTTATGTGTATAATTTATTTTTTAATATGTATTTCCTGTAATTTTTGTTGACGTGTTAAATTGTGTTGTACATGTGCGTGACTATCATGAAAATTGAACCACAACCAACCACAAGCAGCCTGTTTTTGTAAAAGATTTTTCTTGAAAATTTAAAAGAATTTATTTTGTTTTTTTTTTTTAATAAAAATTATACTTGTAGCTGCTTTTGAATGCACAATACATTTTCATGCTACAATAACTACAAATGTTATCATTACGTGTATTTACAAATTGTTGTTATTATTGTGGTGGAAAACAAAAAAAAAAAACATAATATTGTAAATATGCTCAAACAAAAAATATAATTTTCTGCTTTAAAGTATGTGTAAGTGTAGGTTTTATTACAAATAGAACGTATTTTTATTTAACAAATGTTTAACCACGTTTAAACGTGTTGTGTTTAAGAAAAGAGTATAATGTAAATCGTTAGTTGGAACACAATTAAAAAAAAAACTATTGGAAACAAATTTAATAAAAATGGTACACTCATAATATTATGTAGTTTACTGCTTGTAGTTTAATAACAAAAAGTTTTCTGTTCCCTTTAAAAATAAAGGATCATACATTTATTTTTCAAAGAAATATGTATTTTAACTTTTTTTATACATTCATTCGAAATGATTTACTGTCATTTACCGATTTTTTTTCTGTTTTATCTATTATTTCATTTGTTTGAAATTTAATAAAAATTTTCTCTCGAAACGGAAATTTGTGGTTTTTTTGTGTCCGTTACAGTTAATATAAATTAAAGTTTTGTTTGCTGTCTGTTTCAAAAGAAAAATATTCAAAAAATTCCAATTTGTTTTTTATGTAAATTGTTTGTTTATATACAAAATTATTTCAATTCACACAAAATGTGTCTATATACATACATTAATTTTGTAGATTCAATTACAAACAATAATACAAAAACGGAAAGAATTTCAAATAAATGATTAAGTCATTTATTTTTTAAGGAATTGGTAGGTAAAATTTTAACATTTATTTTTAACTGATTAATCATTTGTTTTTTATGGATGTGTCAGTTGTTTAAACAACTTTTAAAAATTAATAAGAAAAGACATGTACGGAAAGTACGAGAGCAAATCAATAAGTCCGTGACTTTTTGAACTTTCCTCGTAGTTATATGAAATGCAACACTGCTCCCATCAAGTACCACCTGTTAATAGACCATTGTCAAATTTTGAGCAAGTTTCGTAATACAATATACAACCTCGTTTTTTTTTAATGGAAAAAAGTGAATTCCGAGTGCTCATCAATTTTTTTTTGCGAAAAAAAACGTCAATCAAACCAAGGAAAAGCTTTATAAATACTATGGGGACTCTGCACCATCGATTTCAATGGTAAAGTGGTTTACTGGCTTTCGTTGTGGCCTTACAGGCACGGAAGGTGCCGAACGTTCTGGATGCCCAGTTGAGGTCTCTACACCCAAAACAATGGAAAAAATTAACGATATAATTTTGGACGATCGGAGATTGAATTTGCGATAGATTGCGGAAGACATGGACATCTCACATGACTCAGTGGCTTCAATTTTGAACGATCACTTGGGCTTTCCGCAAGATGGCTGCCGCGTTTGCTCACAATCGACCACCAACAGAATCGTATAACAGCTTAGTTTCCATGTCAAAAATCCATGAAGTTTACTACGAATTGCCCCCTCATTCGCCTTATTCTCCGGATTTAGCCCCTAGTGACTATTTCCTATTTTCAAACCCAAAGAAATGGCTCGATTGAAAGAAATTTAGCTCCAACGATTAAAATATTGATCAAACAAATGCCTATTTTATGGACCTCGAAAATCCTATTTTTTGGAAGGGATACAAAAATTGGAGAAACGTTGGACTAAGTGTATTGAGCTAAAAGGAATTTATGTTGAAAAATATATTTTTTTTTTTTTGCCAAAAAAAACTGTGTTTCATTCAAAAAGTCACGGATTTATTGATCCCCCCTCGTAAGTAGAGCGGTTTTTAAATGAAATATCATTTCTTGTAAATGGCATTTTCTGTTATTTTAACTTACAAACTATTTAAAGTGTATTAGTATCTAAACGAATTCGTCTCAGATTCGTCAATATGTTTGTTTCTAAAAAAATTTATGTTTTCCCAAGCATATTTGTACGACTTCATTAATATGTGCTGGTATAGGTTTTTTCAGATAAGTCTTCTCTTCACCTGTCACAGTATCTGTCTTTCAGATCGGGCCTATTTTGTAAGTCACGGGGTAGGGTACTTTCAGACCAGTCAACTGACTACTTTTTTCTCATAGGTAACATTTACTGAAATAAAAACAGTTTTTAATCAAATTTAGTTTGTTTTTTACTATATGTTTCGATTTATTTTTAAATGCGAAAGGAAAATCAAAAATGTTGACATATAAATATTAATACAAAATAATTTATTTTAACTAAAATCATATTTACTTTAGAAATATTAAAATTAATAATGTTTGTCAAAAAATATGAGATATATATAATACACTGACAATATACAGGGTGGCGCAAAAATAACCTTCCGATGTTTTTTTGGCTGTAATTTAAAAAAAAAATGAAAAACTTTGATTCTTTTTGTGGATTATTTTTATTTGGTCTT
The DNA here is from genome assembly GCA_949748255.1 of Eustalomyia histrio. Classification (NCBI taxonomy): domain Eukaryota; kingdom Metazoa; phylum Arthropoda; class Insecta; order Diptera; family Anthomyiidae; genus Eustalomyia; species Eustalomyia histrio. Next base: position 34,129,180 of record OX456524.1, read on the forward strand.
TTAATTTTTTTTACATCAAGTCGTGAATATGATGTCATGTAAATGGCCGCCGCCACAGTTGATTGTCATTTGAGCCCTTTTCATGGCATTTTCCATCACTTTGGCCAAAACTTCCGGCGATAGGTCCTCACGTTCTTGACGGATATTGTCTGTAAGAGCTGCAAGTGTCTGAGGCTTGTTGACATAAACCCGCGACTTCAAAATGCCCCACAAAAAGAAGTCTGGAGCGGTCAAATCAGGCGATCTTGCTGGCCAGTGCAAATCGCCAAAACGGGAGATTAGGCGCCCGGGAAATGCATCCTTCAGCATATCGGTTGTGGCACGTGCAGTGTGTGGAGGTGCACCGTCCTGTTGGAACCACATGTTTTCCAATCCCAATTCATCAAGTTGCGGCAAAAAGAACTCGTTGATCATATCTCTGTAGCGCTCACCATTCACAGTAACCGTTTGGCCGATGACTCCTCCAGCGAAAACAGCACACCATACAGTGACTTTGAGCGGGTGTAATGGCTGTTCGTGGGATACACCCGGATTTTCAGTGCCCCAGAAGCGTAAATTTAGCTCATTTACGTACCCGCTAAGATGGAAATGGGCCTCATCACTCATGATTATTTTTGATGAAAAATCATCTTCATTATTGCTCAAATAAATAGTCACCAATATTCTGCGTTCTGGAGCAGTGTAGCGTAACATTGTTTATTAACGTGTATTTCGCATGTGTTTACTACACAAATGTCAAAACAGAACTGACATTAAGGGCCAATCGCAAAATTTATAGCATTTTCTGATAGGAGGATTACTTTTGCGACACCTTGTATTTATAGTTAGCAATATGCCAAAATCGACTTTTTGCGAAGAAGAACTTTTTTCTTGTTGAAAATAATTCTTTAGGGCTTCAACAGCAACTTTTGTTTTGCGATTTTTTCATAATTCCGTTGTAAACATAATTTCCCTTAATTTTTAAGTTATTGAAGAAAATAAAAATGTTGACTTTTAAATTTCCACAATTCGACCAAATGATGTTTGGCAACTTTGTACAAAATCTTTTAGCAAGTATTTTTGCTGAACCTTAAAACTTATAATATTTACAAATACAGGGTGTTTTGATGCATTTTTCAATAAATATTAATTTTGCGCCATCTAGCTGCAATAATTTGTACTAACTATAATCAGAAAGGTAATTTGAATACCTTTCCATCATGTTATAAATTAAATAATTCCATAGGCTCATCCATATCAATCAAATTTAGAAACTGGACTTTACTCTCCGTTAGTCGTTTTTTTGCTTGTTGTTTGTTCTCCATCTCTTCCAATCTCTTTATTCGTTCCTCAGCATTCAATTTTTTATTTTCCTGAAAATCCTTTTTCAATATTTTTACACCATTTTCCATATCTTGCTTCGTTAGATGGAACTGCAGAATATCGCCATCGCAAACACTCTCCACATTGACATTACTGTGAAATGCGTATTCACCATCTACAGATATATCAATATATCTTTTTATCATTATCATTATCATATATCATTATTATATCGATATATCTTTTTATCATATTATCACAAGCAATGGGAATTTTGTTCCCCAAAATAAAAACAATTCATTTTAGTAGCAAAAATTCCCGTTTTTTTTTAAATATTCGCTTTATTTTTTAAATGAATGAATAAAATTTGCCGAAAATAGGCTTTGATGATTTTTTTACGGCACAAATTCGGCTGAATATTATGCCTTGATCTAAATAAATAATATCTAAAATTCTGAAAGGAACACATTTTTTTCAATTTTTTCGCTTTTTTAACATTTATCAAATTTTCTTGTAAACGAAAAATGCGATCGTCACGCACCATTGCATAATTTTAGATTTTGATGTCAAGACATAATATTCAGCACAATTGGTGCCGTTTTAAATGTTAGCAGTAGTAGTTTCTTAGTTCCAAGTAGAGTATTCAAAAACCGAAACCGAAAACCGGTCAACCGATTTCTTTTTTTTTTAAAACCGATCGGTTTCGAATATTTTGTAATTTCGAAGAAAACCGAAAACCGGTCTTTTTTGTTCTGTTAACCGGTTTTTTTAATTACATCACCAACTGGTTTACTTGGTCTCTTTTATTTTTTCCGAACACTTTTATAATCGTTTGGTTATGAAGATTTAGATGTAAGTCCCATATATTCCGATAAAGACTTAACTTAGGATATTCCAAATTCAAATAGTTTAATTTCTGATCTAAATAACACAATAAACAGTATTCAAAATCCTAAAAAAGAGACTGTACAAAATCATTCATCATTATATGATGATTTCATTTATCTTGCTAAATGCGACAAAAGAACTGAAAAGTTGGAAAATTTATATAATTGTCTTTTGACTATTTGTCCAACATCTACTATTAGTGAAAGAGTATTTTCCACTTCTAGCTTTATCAAAAGCAAACAAAAAAATCGTCTTAAAACGAAACATTTAAATTGCATATTATTTCTAAAATATTATTTTAGAAGTGAAAAATAGATTTTCTTTTTACATATTTAAAATGTAATATTGAAAAAACTTATTTAATGCTAAACGTTTTAAACGTTCAAATTACTAACGTACCTAGTTTACCAATTTACAAACTTAATAATCTCTATTCATTTGATATGAATATAGTTTTATAATATTATTTTTAAGATATTATATTAAAAAATATTAAAACCAATAAATATAATGTTGAAATGAAATACAATAAAAAAATATAAAATATGTATTTTTTTATTTTTATAACTTTATACATTAAATTTCTTTTTTTTTGTTTGTAATTAAAACAACAAATTATATAAGCTTTTTATTCAAATTAAAAAAAATCGAAAAAACCGAAACCGGGTTTTTTAAAATTTGATTTTTCGAAGAAAACCGGCTTTTCCACAAGGCCGGTTTTTTGAATACTCTACTTCCAAGTTTTGTTGTTGCCACTTTTTTTCTTAGTGTATTATTGCAAATATCGGAAAATGGGAAATTGCTACCCAAAATAACTTATCAACAAATAAAAACATTGATTTTGTAGCTGTTAACATAAATTATGCGTTAAATTCATAAAAAGTTAAAAATCCAAGTTTTAATGAAACTCTAAATCTCCGTTTTAGGACAAGTGAGGAACACTCTAATTAGCAATTAGGGTACCTGACTGTACCCGCAAAGCAGTTAATGATACAATGCTATTGTTTGAAATGAAAAGTACATAGTCCCATTTTTAACTGATTTTCGATTGTTTTAATGTTGCATATTCAGAAGATTTTAAGAAAAACAAAACTATTATGAGTGTAATTTATTTTTCAAAATTTCCAAAGTAGAGAGTACCAAAGCAGTCCTTACATATTCATTGTCAAATAGATAGTACATACTCAATGTGTATGTATTAGTATTGCATTAAATATACACAAAGAAAAAACACACACTAACGGACCAATTGGTTTAAATGAAATTAAAAAAAAAAAATATATTACTTCACAAATTTTAACATTCTAGCAAAAAAAAAAAAATAGGTTAAATTCCATTGCATAAATTTATAAAATAATAGTAGTGGCCAGATGACAATATAAGCTACAGAACAAAAACAAAATAGATATATATTTGGGATTTTCCAAATAAAAACAACAACCACAAAAAAATGACCGGTCAATACCAACAATTTTATACCCTTTACAATTTATAATCAGTTACCATTTAAATTACAAACTACAGGTTGGTTGAAAAGTTCCTGCGTTCACCAAGAGATGGCACTGCTAGCTCCAAACTTTTTTTTTCTCAAGTTGGTATAACTGTCCTGAGAACACATGCAAAGTTGCAAGTCATTCTGTCAATTCTTTATTTGTTTACAAGCCATTTGAAGTTGACGTGTCATTGATTTTTTTTTAATATGGAAAAAATTTAATATCGTGCAGTCATTAGATTCTTTGTTTTGAAGTGTTCAAAAGCAAAGGAAATTTATGAGCAATTGTTAGAAGTGTATAAGGAGTCCTCACCTTCAAAACGCACCGTTGAATTTTGGGCTGGTGAATTTAAACGTGGTCGTACCAGCCTTAAAGACGATTCACGCGAAGGACGACCAAAAACTGCAACCACAGCAGAAATCATTGAGCAGGTACATAATATGGTTAGTGAAGATCCAAGTTTGACTAAGCGTGAAATTGCTAATACCATATTTTACATGAAGAATTACGTATGAAAAAACTGTTTGGAAAGTTAGTGCCGCACACATTAACAATTCAACAAAAACTGGATCGAAAACAAATTTCTCAGCGTAATTTGGAGCGTTTTAAGCCGAATAAAACCGACTTCTTGCGTCGTTTTATAACTATGGATGAGACTTGGATCTAACACCGTGATCCTAAATTGAAACAAGAACGTTTACAGTGGACTGGTTGTTCAGCTCCAAAGCAGGTGAAGTCACAACGATCAGCAAAGAAGGTTCAAAGAACGTTATGGCATCAGTTTTTTGGGATGCAAAAGGAATTTTGTTGATTGATTATCTTCAGAAAGGTAAAACAATTAACTCTGAATATTATTGCAGCCTTTTGGATCAGCTGGATGAAAAAATTCTTGAGAAAAGACCTGGTTTAAAGAAGAAAAAAATCATTTTTCATCAAGACAACGCACCTGCTCACAAAAGTGTTTTGACGATGGCTAAATTCAAAGAATTAAAGTACGAATTGCTTGAACATCTACCGTATTCATCAGATTTGGCTCCCAGTGACTGCTATCTCTTCAGAAATCTCAAACAATTCCTTCGTGGAAAGCATTTTTCGTTGAATGAAGAGGCCATAGCAGCCGTAGACGGTTATTTTGCAGAGCTTCCGAAAAACCATTATAAGGATGGGATAAAATTATTGGAAGATCATTGGAACAAATGTATTGAGCTTCTAGGAGATTATATTGAATAATAAAATACATTTCGTAACAAAAACAGTATTCTTTCATTTCGAGCGCAGGAACTTTTCAACCAACCTGTAATTCCAATCTCCGCAAAAAATAAATAATACAGATATCGTGGTACAAATACCGTTAACATAATGAATACAAGAAGTATTATTTATTTAAAAATGTTGATATGTAATTTAACGCAAAGAAAATATTTATTGGGTTATTCTGTAACTACATGCAAATTTGTCACGTTCAAATATGCAATTCCTAATATATTTAGCACAGGTTGAGATAATTAAGCAAATTTTTGTATATACCTTTAAGAAAATATTAACATTATGTGACTCTTTCTGTCCTAAATATGTTAGAGTTACATATGTATTTCGAAGTGACAACTTTTCATATAGTTACGGAATAACACCAATAGTTAAGCATGACTGATGTTTTTAAATTATCATTGTAAGATCCTAATGATCATAAATATAATTCTTAGTGATCATATAATTCTTAGGATCATATTACCATAACCAGAATTATACTATTATCATTATGAATTGCAATTAAAACATGATTCTCTTTAGCTATCATTACATAAAACACTTTTCTTTGTGTGTTTAAATACTATTAATAACAAAAATTTCCATTTTTCAGTGTAGGGTATGAAAACGAAAATTTTACATTCTTTTCATGTTTTTTTTTTCTTTTTGTGGCTATTGTGGCTTATCGCGACAGCATATATTAACATAACAATTCTACCAGTTAGCATGACTTTTTAAGCAGATCGTTGCAATTTTACTGAATATGACACCCCATAAAAAAAAAGATAGTGAATGTGGTTTGTATTTGTATGGGTATGTATTGGTGTGCGTATGCTTGTGTGAGTGTGTGTGGTTGTGTAATTTAAAAGTATATTTGTACAGTTATCCTTTTATATGTATGCAGTCAGTCGTATTCAAATTGAGATAAGCTTTAAATGTTGCTAAATGCAAATTGGTTCAAAGACATTTGGTTTTTATGAAACAATAAAATACAACCGACATTTACATGCAAAGCGCTTGAAGGCTGTAGAAAAATACAGTTGAACATTTTTTTTTGTAACACATTGCATAATTGTTTAAATATATATTTTTTTTTTTTGTAGGAATTTTTAAATGTACAATTTAATATAAAATTTTAGTTTAAACTACGTTATGCTACAAATGGGGTACACATAAAATTTAAAATCGTATTAACAACTTTCTCCTTTATTAAATCCACTATTTTAGTGTTCATAATTTTCTATATACCCAGCAAAACTACGCATTACCAAATAATGTGTAAAGTAATGTGTAGCCATAGGGGCTCATGGATTACTTTACACCTTACTTCATTGATGAATTTTACAGTCGATGAGCCTCAAAGTAATGTATATATCCATTACTTTAGAGGTGATAATGTAAGGGGTTACTTATGTGGTTACGAAAATGGAAAAAGTAATGTGTCTAAAAATAGATTTTTAAAAAAGAGGAATTTCTATTAAAAAAATTATTCCAAATATTTTAAACGTTATTAAAAATAATGGGTCAAGATGGGAATCGAACCAGGAAAATCTGATTGCCAGCCAGGAACTCTACCCACTCTACCCCACGCATATAGTATTTGATTGCTTTAAACTTAAATGAATTGTTGCGCTTCGTTTTTTCGCTAGTGTTATCAAAACAAACATACATTACCCTTTTGCTTAAAATGAGCTATCATTACAAGGTAACGCATGAGAATATCGCACCCATTACCAAAGTTTAGCTGGGTGCCTTAAAATGTTACATAGGTTGATAAAAGGGATTAGGAAGTGAAGATACTTTTCACAACCGACTCATGTCCAAAAATAGGACATCCACTTAAAATAGCACTAAAAACTTTTTTAATTCTAAAATTTGACCTTAGAATCCAACACAATTTATTAACATATTTTTCAAAACAAAAATGATCAAATTAGAACTAAATGATAAATTCGTTTATGTTTTAGTTTTTTTTTTTAGCCTTTGAAATTTTTTTTTAATTTTGATTTTGTCTAAAATATTTTTTGAAAAAAAATTAAATAAATAAAAAAAAAATATTGCTCGATAATAAAAATATAAATTTGTATTTCGTTAGTCAATTTTTAAAAGAAATCTTTAAAGCGTAACAAGTGTATCTAAAAATAATTGTATTAATTTGTGCATTTTAATAATTTTTTTTTATAAAATAAAATTTTGCCACAATTTTACAATTTAGTGAATTTACTAAAATTTAGTAGCACTTACTTGTTTTTTATACTAATTTGATTATACTAATATTAATAATATTTAGCAAGTTTTTTTTTTTGGCTGATTTTAGCAAACCGATTTTTAATTCCACTTTACAAAAGGTTTCCAAAAATTAAGTAGCGGCTACTAATTATTTCTACTAATTCCATTGTACTACACGTCAGCAGACATGTGTTGCTAAGATTAGTAAAAAAAAAATACCGCTCGTCTTAAATGAGCAAAATTTCAAGTGATTACAGCAGTTTTCAGTTGCCATTACAGACTTTTGATAAGTGTACTGAACTTGTTTTTGATTCCTTTTTTAAATCAAATTATTTATTAAAAAAAATTGTATATTATTCTACATAAATTATTTATAAAGGGTGTCCAAGAAGAACGCAATTTTTAAATCTGGCAACATTCGAAGTGTCATTGTTTGACATTTGAACAATTGTTATTGTTTGCTAGTAGAAGGTACGAGGTTAGTAAAAATGGAGCGCTACACGAATGAACAACGCATTCTCATTGTGAAATTGTTTTACCAAAATGGTGAAAGTTTTGCGGCTACAGTTCGCAAATTGCGATCAATTTGGGGTCACAATAATGCTCCAAAAGAGTCAACTGTAAAGAGATTAATGGATAAATTTGCCGAAACTGGGTCTGTTAGTGATGCAAAGACAACAACGCGCCATCGACCAGGTCGATCGACCGAAAATGTCGCAGCTGTATGTGATGATGTCGCTCAAACTCCATCCACCTCAATTCGACACCGAGCTCAGCAAATTGGTGTCTCCAAATCCACTATGCAGTGAATTTTGACGAAAGATTTGCATCTTCATGCATACAAAGTTCTATTGACCCAGGAACTGAAGCCAGCTGACCATGGACAGCGAAGGGAGTTCGTTAATTGGGTATTGGAGAGACAACATGAAAATGCTGATTTTGCCGATAAAATCATCTTCCGTGACGAGGCCCATTTTCATCTTGATGGCTTCGTCAATAGGCAGAATTGTCGCATTTGGGGTGAGGAAAATCCTCGAGTGATTCACGAGAAGCAAATGCATCCTCAACGTGTCACTGTGTGGTGTGGTTTTTGGGCTGGAGGAATCATTGGACCTTTTTTTTTATGAAAATGAGGCAGGTCAAGCGCAAACAGTCATTGGTGTTCGGTATCGTGAAATGATAACCAGTTTTTTCTTGCCTAGAATTGAAGAAATGAATGTGGAGGGCATGTGGTTCCAATAAGACGGCGCCACATGTCATACAGCCAGAGAAACAATTCAATTGCTGCATCAGTCATTTCCCGGTCGTGTTATTTCGCGTTTTGGAGATCAGAATTGGCCGCCTAGATTGTGCGATTTAACACTATTAGATTTTTTTCTTTGGGGTTTTTTGAAGTCGATGGTTTACGCGAATAAGCCGACGACGACTCAAGCCTTAAAAGAGGAAATTGGACGCTGCATTAATGAAATACCGCAGCATTCATGCAAAACGGTCATTGAAAATTTCATTAAAAGATCGCGTGCATGCCAGCAAAGCCGCGGCGGCCATCTGCACGATATATTGTTCCATACATAACCTCATTCTGTCTACTTTACGATATAATAAAGTTTCACGATTTTTTTTTAATATCTGTGTTTTATTTAAAATTTAAAAATTGCGTTCTTCTTGGGACACCCTTTATTAATCAATTTATTTTAATATTTTAGTCGACTAACCCCGAATAATTATTTGAACGATTAATGGATTAAAATGCAAAATCGATTTATTAAATATCCTATCTATATTAAATTATATTACATTTATTAAATTATCCAAATTATACTGGGTGTAGGGTATCATATAGTCGTCATGCTCGACATAAATTTTTTTATGTGATTTTGCTTATTTTTTTTTTTCTTGATAAAAGATTATTTTTGCCTTTTACTTCCACGTGGCGTTTACGTGCTATTAATTGTGTAGTTTTTTTTAATATCACTCATACGCACCAGTATGATGAAGCAAACATCTTCTATATCTTCTTCTTCTATATATATAAAAAATTGTTGCAAGTGTGTTGTGACTTTATAACTCACGAACGGTCAAAACCGAATTCGATTAAATTTTTAGGGTTTGTTCATATAGTTGTGTAGATAGTTTATCTAAAGTTTGCACGAAATAAGTCGACGCGTTCATCAGTTATGACGTTTCATGTCAACATGTGATTGTGTTCATTTAAAAAAAAACCACAACAAATACGTAGGCGCCCATGAGCGTGTGCGGTATGTATACTGTGTGCTGACTTCATACACACGGTAAATACATGTTGTATCGCATATTTATTGACAGCTGTCAGTGAGTGATCATTTTGTATTGAATTGATTTACTTTTTTTTCATTATTTCCAAATAAAAACACAATAAATTTGATTCAATGTTAATATTCATGAGTAGCGAAGCACGTCGGGATCCCCTAGTTTTTAATAAAAACATTCTAATAAGGCAAGTATATTCTCCAATTTTTTAGTAAAAAAAAATCTTAGAACACCCAGTCTCATTATTTTCGGTCACCTCGTATTGTAAGGCGGTGAAATAAGGAGATAAATATCTGACAAGTTGTTTAAAAAAAAGGCTTCAGGAAAAATTCATGAAAATTCAAAAAAGAAAAAATACGAGTCGGCTTAAACTAAATGGAGAAAAAATATGTTAATTCGAAGGTCTAGTAGTCTACTTTACCACATAAAGTAGATATAATATTTGTTGTAACATCTATGTAAAGATAAGATCTCATATTTTAATATCTAGCTAGTAAAAAAAATGTATATAAAGGAACAATATATAAATCAATCAATCAAACATAAAGTTTCAAAAAACTTAAATTTCCAAGCCGCGCCAGGTAAATTTTAAAGTTCATAAAGTTAAAAAACTTCACTTTTAAATATTTTCAAATAAAAAATAAAACCACCATTAATGCTTTAATTTTTATTGACAACCATTAAATATCTTTTGAGAGATTTTCACTGTATTATTATGTACTCCTCCACTAATATTTCGTTTTAATAAAAAGCAAATAATGCTTTTAATTATATTATTTTCTTATATTCATTTTCAATTATTAATTTTTTTTTGCCCTTTCCTTACTTTCAGCTTGCCGTTATGAAAAAGGCTCCTGGTCTGAATGTGCTACTGGTCAAATGACACGCGCTGATAAATTGAAAGCAACAAGCGATCCATCGTGTGAAGCAACACGTGTTATTAAGAAAAATTGCAAACCTGGCAAATCCAAGGATAAGACTGCCAAGGAACAACGTAAAAATAAAGATAAAGGTAAGAGCCGAATGGCACAGACAGACAACACAAGTTAATTAAGTTAAATTGTAAAAGATGCTTGTAAATTAGTAGTGGCAATAAGACTCACTGACTTAAGGACAATCATTGATGTGTACGTATTAATGCCAAAGTAAAAATGAAGATGAGGGCTTCTACAAAGTTGTTTTATGTAGTTGTTAGCTAAAATATAAAATATTAATTTTAATTGACTATTTAATGTTACAATCTTTATAATTGTTTTAACATGCTGAATTTACACTAGTTTACAAATATAATTTAAGTATGGTGCGCCTTAAGTGCGACTATTTATTTCTAATATATTTTGGTCAGCTGAATACGAAAATCACCACTATGTGAACATGTTTGTAATAACAAAAATATTGAATCCAACCCCACCTGTTTGTATACACTCACAATATTATTTTGTTAAAATTAATCTGAAATGCAATTAAAATAAATCGAAAATACAATCAAAAAGAGTACTACTGATTTTGCATTATATTCAGCGCATTTTGTTGTTTATTTTCAATCATTGTTTAATAATCGCCAAAGATAGTAGAACCAATCGAAAGTCGTTTAAAATCATCATCAATTTTTAACTGAAAAAACGTTAAAAAAAATTTTTTGTGGTTTGTTTTTCAATTTGAAAGTTTTTTTATTTATATAAAATTACAAAACACATCACACACAGATGTATATATTTCTATTTTCTATGTGTGTATTTATACATAATTGAATAATTTCTTGTAATTTTATTTTGAAATAATTTTGTATTTAAACAAACTATTTTGATAAAAAAAACAAAAAAGAATAAGAAACTTTAAGAAACAGAAAAGATAAAATTGTACAGTTAACAGAAAATATCAACTTCTACTGAATGTCTGCATTTTTTTATAGTTTGTTTTTTGAATGACTGATTCAAATAATTAAAAAAATATATTTCTATAAATTTCAATTGATTCTTCATTTAAAAACAAACTCTACGTGTTATTTTTTAAATAAACTACAGTCGGTAATAGAAATATATTGTGAGTGCACCGATCAAATCAGTAACATTTTTTGAGTCAATTTAGCAGCAGCCGTTGACCACAATGTAATTTTGCACTAATATCCCTCTCTAGCTCTTAAGGACATTCTTTAAGGTTCTCTAAGTGTCCTTAGAATTTTCTTTGAGGTCTTGAGAATAACCTTTTAGGTCCTGGAAATATTCTTGAAAATCCTGGGGGTATAATCAAAGAATCTCCAGAGATCCTTGAAAATCCTGTTTATATCCTTGAAGATCCTGCTGACATCCATTAAATTCCTGCGAATATCCTTGAGAATCCTGCAAACATCCGCAAAGCTCCTTCAATGATCCTTAAAACTCTTGTGAATATCTTTGAAGACCCTGCGAACATCTTTAAAGATCCTTAAAATATTCTTGACAATCCTGCGAACATCCTGCAATGGTTCTTGAGGGTCCTGCACATATCATTGAAGGTCCTACGAACATCCTTGAAAGTGCTGCTAACATGTTTAAAGGTCCTGTAAATATCATTGAGGGAGTAGCGAATATACCTGAAGTTCCTGCGAAAATCTTTAAAGGCCTGCGCTTATCCTTTAAGGGCCGACGGATATCCTTGAACGTCCGGTAAACATCTCCTAATCGAAGACAACAGAGGAATCGGGCCATCACCGGTCGCAGTCCTCCTTTAGACCCAGATTAATTGGGGAAAGTCGTTGACCTCACTTAGTTGAAGGCAACAGATAAAACGTGCTGTTCCTGATCGTGTTCTCCCCTAATAGATGTCTACAGAGGAAGTGCGCTGTCCTCACTTGGACATAGCCCAACAGAAGAAGCGTGCAATCCCCGGTCGCTGTCCTCCCCTAATTGAAGTCAATAAAGGAAGTTTGCCGTCCCAGGTCGCTGTCTTGCCACAGAGGAAACGTGTTGTCCCAGGTCATTTTCCTCCCAGAAAGTGTACGGGCCGAAATCACGATCGTAAGAAGTTCTACGAAATCTCCTACGCCTTCTGGTTAAATAGGTATATTCTGAATAAATAAAGTTTTATAATGATTTGAATCACGATTTTTATGCTCGGTCTTGCCCGTCGTAATAACATACGAAGAAATTCTTAAAAACCAAAAGAAAAAAAAACAACTAAAGAATATTTTGATGTCCCGTGTTCCCGTGTTTTTTTTTCAGTGCGCGAAATTGCTGCAAACTAGTGTTATTAAGGAAATTTTAATTAATAATAAAAACCAATATTTAAGACGTTTCTATGAAATGTTTGTCAGAATATTGTAATATAATTAAAATAAAATTATATTTTAATGTCACAGTAAAGAATTGAAGTGAGAGCAAAAAACTAAATAGAACAGAAATTACTTTAGATTTAATATTTACTTTATTATAATATTAATTCTGTTTTTTTTTTTTGTAATTCACCCTTAAAATTTTCCACTTTCTAATCTAACGATTGATTTGATTTTTACACTAAACAATTCTTTCCCAGTTCTATACATTATTACTTAACTAAATTAAATTTACTCTTTATTATTTCAGTAATCTTAAATTTTCTTAAAAACTATTTTACTTAAACTTATTATACAAAAAGTTGAAATTCATTTAATTTTATTTTTGTCCATCATCTTATTATTTTAGTTAGCTTTCTTTATAATAAAAAGTCTAAATTAGTTAAACTACAACAATATTTTATGTAGATATGCATGTGTGAGGAGGTATGGGAATGTTTTCTTTCTTTGACTTTTTAATATGTTAGTTTTAAAGTTTTTTAATACAAAAAGAAAAACTTTGAAAAAGATGAAAAGAACTTAAATGCCCCACCTTAACGAAGAACTAATTAAAGTTTTCCTTTTTTTTTTGCCTTCGTTTTGCTTTGCAAAAAAAAACAAAACAAAACATTTTCAACATTTTAACAACACACACAAGCAACAACGAAAATAGAAGTTTCCTTGAAAAACTACACACCCGCTGTGGACAACGTACTTATGCAAACATAAAAAAGAGCAAATATGTGTTGTGTTTGTTTTTATAGGATAGTATCCTTACTAAAATATTTAGTTTTATCTTTAATAGAAAACTAATTTCTTAGTAAAAGTTTTTCGGTATCCACGTTCATGATTAACAAAAACTTTACGTAAACTTTAATGCCATCCAGGTTTGTTAATGACTAAAGAAAATGTTGAAAAAGTTGTTAGTTTTATATATAAAATTTTAGCAGCATATCCGTTGTTGCCCGAATTTTATATATAACATGCTGACAAAATTTTAATTAAATAAGTATACAACGCGTCATGCAGTTTAGTGTTTCAGTTAATAACCCAGTTAAATGCTCACAATGCATCAGATATGCAACCCATCAATTGCCATAAATTTAAGCATTAAAATGAGAACACAAAATTAAAAAAAAAATTGATTTTTTTTCTTAAAAATTTTTAACTAATTCATATTCCTGTATAAACTTTGGTTATTTCTTTAAAATGGCTGTAAATCATAAATATCCCTATGCATAGGTATTTTGTTGATTTTTATAAGACACTTAATTAACATGCAAAAAAACAACAAATTTTCTTTATAAGACTGTTAGAAGAAGCAACTAAATGTCTATGAAAACGGTTGTTAAGCATTAACAAATATATATTAATTTATTTCAATTAGGTTTATTAGTTTTAAACTAACGCGATAAACTCACTAACTGACTGACTTAACATCAAAAATGGGGAAAATCTCGCCTTATCGGCATTGGCCGGAGAGATGCCGGAATTTAGCCAGGAACATGTAAAAAGTTGGAGTTAAAAGGTAAAAAAATTTTTTTCTTTAAGGACCTACCGAAATCGTTTTGGTTAGAAACCTAAAATTTAAAATATTGTATATAAAAATCCCAACAAATTTTAATAAAAACGGAGTTTACTTTTAGACACGTAAAACAAAGCGTTAATTATTTTTACTCCATTTAAAGGGCGATCTTGCCGCCTTCAAATATTCACCCTTATTCTAGTTGTCGTTATCAATGTCGTCGTCGTTTTTGAGTCAACATCACTTTGCTTTGACGTCGACATAACTTCGACACCAAATTGGTATTCTAAAACAGTGTTGTAACGACGTTGACAGTTTATCGATTTAAACAAAAACACATCTCTAAAAATTGAGTCGGCAGATTTATTTTGTTTATTATTTTTGCGCAATAATGTTTTTTATGTGTAATTTAAATTCTGATACCAGTGATGAAGAAAATAAAGAAAATCTAGTATTGGAAAGAAGACTTCTCATACAGCAATCCAATATCTTTAATCTGCCGGATAACAAGTGAGTAGCAAAATCAAAGTCTGTTACTTTAAAGAATGTTAATCTTCTAATTTTTTTAAAAGGTTTGAAAGTTACTTTCGGCTGAATGAAACAGCCTTCAAAGATGTGCTGGAAACAATAGCACCTAATTTAAAAACCGGAATCAAGTCCACATTTATTTCCAAAACAATAAAGTTGGCAGCTACATTAAGATTTTTAGCCCAGGGGTCGTACCAGCTCAGTGTTGGAAACGACTTTAACTTAGGGTTCAGTTGTTTCTGAAACTGTAGACGATTTGCCACAGCTTCTACCAGCGGGCTCAATATAAATTGCTTAAATCTTCCACCACCTGTAGCATTACACTCGGCTTTGTTGGCTACCATTTTCTTTTTAACTTTAAATTTTAAGTCTCGCCAAACCTATAAATAAATTTTGTTATATTTTTATAATGCAATTTATATGATCATGCTTTCTTTACCTTCTGCCATCCATCTCACATTATTCTCGGTGGGCCAAGTGCATTTAATAAATTTGATATTTCTTCCCATTTTTTTCGTTTTTTTTTCAGTCATTACTTTTCCTCAAGTCGTTACTAAAAATTGTGTCAACAAAATCAGAGTCGTTTCAAGACAATATCGTCGTCACATTTTCTTACAGAATACCAAATACTTGTCGACAGTTATCAATTATTTTCGATAACGACAACGGGAATACCAATTTCAAAAAAAAATCCCAAGACGACATTGTCTTGTGTCGATGACGACAATAAGAATAAGGGTGATTATATTGAGCGATCCTGCTGCCCGTATTTCAAGGTTTTTAGTTTTTAAAAATAGAAATTCAAATAATTTCTTTTCGTTTTTTTTTATAAAAATTGTTTATATATTATTCAAATATACATACAAATATAGAAATATATATATATATATATATATATATATATATATATATATATATATATATATATATATGCATTGCCCATACTTTGAAGACATCTGTATATACAGCCAAAAAAGTCCCTATAAAATGCGCTGTGTCCAGTAAAATGTCTTCAGAGTAAACACTAGAATAATGAAAAGTTTAAGGACAGTCCCCAAAGTAACAAAATGTCTACATAGTAACTTGTGGAACGAAAACCCGTCCCCGCAACATGTGCTGTGCACATATATAAATATATATAAATATATATATCGGTATGTGTTGCGTTTTGTAATTACATGCAATTAAAAAACTTTCAATTTGAAAATCAAACTCCAAAAATCGTTTTTTTTTTTTTGTTCTAATGTTTTGTCAGTTACAAATTTATGAGTATTTTAAACGACTTTCGATTGGTTTTACAACTTCTGTTGTATATTAAATAATGATTGAAAATAAACAATAAATGGGTTGAATATAATGAAAAATCAGTAGTCCTCTTTTTGTTTGTATTTTCGATTAATTAATTTTTTATTTTAACAAAATAAATATTTTGAGTGTATTCATTCATAGCTTCAACTAAACCACGTGAATCCAGAAATGATCTTAAATGATCGGGGTTCCCATCGATTCCTGTTATTACAGTTTGTATCATTCTCTCTCTTCTACATAATACAATATTATTTCCCTACCTGTTAGCTGGGCTCACATATTATCATTCAAAAGTTAAACTGTTTCGCCTATGTCTAGGTTTCACTATTTTATAGGACAATATAAAAAAATTATTTAGTTAACTGATAGGTATTTTCATTTTATTTCATTTGGTATAAATTCTTTGATTTACAAATATTTTTTTTTTTAAAAATCGTTAACTTAATCAAAGAAATATTTTAAAGCTCAAGTTTACAATCTTTATCGTTTCTTTATAAAAATTCAAAGCAAAATAAATTTCAATTTAACAACTGTTGTCTCTTGTCTCTAATTTCAAAAAATACAGAATAGCTTTTTCGTTAACTCAGCCGACAATTATCGTTAGTAAACGAAATCGATAAAATCGTTTAAAAAAAAGTGAGAGATTTCCATTACAGAATTTTAAAACACTGGTTTCAAATCTTTAATTTCGAAATTTTAAAATTTTTTTTTAAGAAATTTCGAAAAATCAACGATTGGACTTATTATTATTAAGCACATAGAAGGTATTAAAAATGCTAAATTGTGCGGGTATTCTTTTTTTCGTTTGGCGACGGCTGCGTTTTTATTTCAATGGTTTTTGAGAAAATAGCAATTTTTCTCGATTATTTAGCTTTGCATAGGTTTTTTGGCGGAATATTTCAAAACAATATAAAATACATCAATCCTTTTAATTATGGCAACTTGAAGACAAATCTTAGAAAATTTTCAATTTTTGTTAAAATATTAATATAACTGATATTTC
Source organism: Eustalomyia histrio (assembly GCA_949748255.1). Classification (NCBI taxonomy): domain Eukaryota; kingdom Metazoa; phylum Arthropoda; class Insecta; order Diptera; family Anthomyiidae; genus Eustalomyia; species Eustalomyia histrio. The sequence continues at coordinate 34,146,282 of OX456524.1, forward strand.
TGAAGGGATCTTGATGAAACTGCTTGATATTATTTTCTTAGATGTTAAAATAATATTCTCATTTTATTTCAGAAAAATTAACGCTGTTAAGGTCTATAGACCCCAATGGAGAAAATATCAGTATATTTTCATCATAGGTTCATATAGACCCCAACAGCACTTAAGCGTTAATTTTTGAACTAGAAGAAGAAATTGTGAAATTTTTGAGTACCCTTTTGTTCGGCAGCATGTCGAAAACGTTCGAAATTCTGTATAAAAAATGTATTAAAATAATATACTCGTCAAACAAGGAAGTTTGATAACGCCTATATTTTAACATAGGGTTGACAAGACGACAATTAGAAAAATATGTGTCCGCTGAAATTAAACAAAAAATATGTAAAGTTGACAGGCATAGCAGCATAGTTCTTCATACAAAGTATTAAAAAAATTTTTAAATATTTACAAGAGCAATTTCAAAAAGTAAAAAAGTACGAAAATAAACTTTACCAGTAAAAAACCCTCAAAAATCCCTTAAATACAGTTACTTTAGTTTAAATACATGAAAACGAAAAAATTCCCATTTTGGAACCCCTTTTATCCCCTTAAAATTTCGAGGTGGCCCAAAACCGAGAAAGGTCAATCTTTGATTTTATTTTTTTAACACATATCCAAATCGGACCATTTCACGTAATTTAATTTTTATAAAATTAAAAAAAAAAAAAAATAATTAAGATATTAATTAACACCGATTCCAAAAATCTCGATTGCCTAAAGAAAAAAATAATAATAAAAATAATAGCTCCCCTATATGTTCAAAAGGATACTTCTACTCAAAAGTCTTTGTTATCTGGCCGACTACAATTTTCATGAAAATTTTATTTAGTGTTTATTATTTTGTTTAACAATTAAGTTTATGTACTGAAAAAAAAAACAATTGTGTTTTGTTATGTAAAATTGTTTTAAAAAACTTTAATTAATTGCTTAACTTATATTTTATGCTTTCTCTTTTTAGGTGCCCGCAAAGGACGTGCCTAAATTTCTTATTTAATAAGTCTTAACTAAAAGACCCCCAGCGACATATTTCTGTTTTAAAAAACTTTAAAAAAAGATCAACATAATATTTAAAAAAACAACAACAAACTTAAAATTTTAAGTTAAAATTATAATAAACACAAAAAACATTTAAGTAAACTTAAGATAACAAAACAAAAAGAAATGAATAAATTTTAAAATAAAAATGTAATAGTTGATGTAATAATTACTCAAAACAAAAATGAAAAAAAAAAAAGAAAATCCCTTTCAATAGTTTTTAAAATTATTTGTACTAACATAACCTACAAAATAAAAATCAACCACAATACATATTTCTACTTTTCCTCATTATAAACAATAAACAACCTTTCCCAAAAACTTTCCTCGGAACAAAGTAAAATTCCCTAAACAATAAACAATTTAAACCATAAAATACTGAAAGTTATAAAAATACTATACTACTAACAGAAAACAAAACAACAAAAAATATACATACTTACATACATATTATATACATTAAAAGTTGCTATTAAATACAGAAAAGAGGAAGAAGAACAAACTGAAAAATTCAATATCAACCACACACAAAACAAAAAAATTATAAAATAGAATTATGGCGTAAAATAGCTAAAATAAAATCCCTTTTAAAATTCATAAAAATCTATACCAAATCATTAAAATCGACATACACAAAAAAAAAAATAATAAAAATACACTGAAAGAGAATCTTGATATTCATCTAACAATTCAATTCAAAATGAATTATTTGAATTTCTAAGATAACTAAACAAAGTCGTCTTTACATTTTAATAACTACAATCATATTTTGCTTTCAGTGTTTACAGCATTAACATCATTTAATTGATATAACAACAAAATTATATTAAAAATATACAATTATAGTAATTTATTAATTACTTATTTATTTAAAAATTACCAATATTGAGAAGAAAAAAAAATTAAAAACAATTTACCAGAATTTTGAAAAAATAAGACATGAAGACAATTAAAGAAAGTGAAAACAACTTAAAATATTGATTATGTAAGATCCAAAATAAAATTAATATAAAAAAGATCATAAAAAGACAACATTTTCTTATAAATTTATAAGTTTTAAGGTATATTAAAATTACAAAAAAAAAAGAAAAAAAAATATTATATGATTATTATTAGTTGTATCCTTAAACTGATCAATAAAAATTAAAAAGTTTAAAACAAAAAAAAAAAAAAACGCTTATTTTTAATTGAAAGAAAAAATATATTTTTTTAAAAAGGTAAAGTATTTCTAAACTTAAAATAAATTGTGAGTTTAAATAAAAGAAAATATCGTTTAAAATAAATTACATTTTATTAAAAAAACCGATACACTTACTTTTTATTTAAATCAAATGGTTTTTGTAATTTATTTTTAAATGTTGTTTAAATAACTGACATATTCGTAAAAAACAAATGAATAAGTTTAAAAAAAAATTATGAAATTTTTTCTACCAATTCCATAAAAAATAACTGATTATTTTTACTTGAAATTGTTTCTGGTTTGTGTATTTTAATTTGTTTTTTTAATCTAAAAAATGTGTACTCAAACAGTCCATAGAGACATTTTGTGCGAATGATCATATTTGTGCGTGTTTATGAAGTTCTTGTAATTTGAATTGAAATAATTTTGTATAGAAACAAACCAAATAAAAACAAACTGGTATTTTTTGATTTTTTTTTCGCATTAGACAGCAAACAAAATTTAAATTTTGTAATGGAATTAAAGGGGAATAAATAAATCACAAATTTCCATTTTGTGGGTAAATTTTTATTCAATTTCAAACAATTAAAAAAAATAAATCAAACTGGAAAAAATCGGTAAATGACAGCAAATCATTTTGAACAAATGTATAAAAAAGTTGATATAAATATTACTCTGAAAAATTAATGTGTGTTGCTTAATTTTAAACTAAACAGAAAACTTTTTTATAAAACTACTGTAGCATATGTAGCATGAATTACATGCGTTATTACCTACAAGAATTACACAATGGTCAACACTGTTTGCATTATATAAACGACTGTTGTGGTTATAGTCATCTAAGCTAAGAATACTCAGTCAAACTGATATAATATCCACTGTAAATATTATTAAACTGTCACCTCTTTTGGTAGACTGAACCATGTTTCGTACATTACGGATCTACCTAAATGAATTCATTCGATTGCTACACTCAGAATATTATGTAGTTAACTGTTTGTAGTTTAATAAAAAAGTTTTCCGTTCTATTTAAAAATAAAGGAAGATACATTTATTTTTCAAAGAAATATCTATATTAACTTTTTTATACATTTATTCAAAATAATTTACTATCATTTACCGATTTTTTTCAGTTTCATTTATTTTTTTTTTCATTTGTTTGAAATGTAATAAAAATTTAACCACAAAACGGAAACTTGTGGTTTATTTGTGTCCGTAACAGTTATTACAAATTTAAATTTTGTTTGCTGTCTGTTTCAAAAAAAAAGTATTCTAAAAATTTCAATTTGTTATTTTATTTAAATTGGTTGTATACCCAGCAAAAAAACATGGTAGTCATTCTGTGACTATAACTTCTTTCATTGCTTCCTAAACTTCAGTTGACATTCTTTTATGATTTTTTGGTGTTATTCTAAGGCCCTTCCAAAAGAATTCATGTGTTCATATTTCAAATGCAGTGATCTGGATATAAACCCGATGCATATCTTGAAATATCACTCTTCATTACTTCTAAAGCATAAGTTATAGTATATCGTATATTTTTTTTGAATCTAAAGCATTTATTCAAATTGAGAAAATAGTTCTGATGAACTTTTTTTTTTATTTTTTTATTAAATCATTTTTTATATTTTAGTTTAAAATTTCATGAGGGTTAGAATTTATGCAGTTTTGCAATTTTTATAAAAGTTTTGAAAAATTAAGAATAACTGATTTTTTTTTGACCTTTAATTGAAACTATCTGGCCTGTCATTTGCATTTTTTCAGCCTTAAATATTTATGACGACGCAATCTGTGCATTTTTGCATTATCTATTTTTTTTAACACTTCATCATTTACAGTTTTAATTCAGAATTTACCAAAATAATTTTAAAATTGTGTGAAAATTATTTCAAATTGTCCAAAAATGTTTTAAAATTGTGCAAAAATTATTTAAAATTGTTCAAAAATATTTTAAAATTGTCTAAAAGTATTTCAAAATTGTACAGCCAGTTTTTAAATTATCCAAAAATATTTTAAAATTTGTCTAAAAATGCATTAAAATTTTTGAAAAATATTACAAAAATGCTTTTTCACTAATGCAGAATTATTTATTTGTTTTAATAAAAAGTATTTGTAAATCAATGCATAAATTTCGCTTCTTTAAACTTATTTTTCTGCATTCTTATGAATTAAATTTTCATCAAAGCTTAAATACTACAAAGTAAATGAACATTTTCCACTCATGCATCAGAATATCTAATCATTGTATTATCATTGCTTCCTTAGAGTAAAGTATGAGTAATGCTAGTAGCTACATTTGAATACTTCCATCCTATGACACGCTAATGTTAAATTCATCGATGAAACCATTAGAAAAGAAGTGATGCCTTTGCCATAGTAGTGATGCTTTTATTGCTTCTTTGGCAGCTTCATTTTTGCTGGGTATATACAAAATTTTTCTATACATATTAAAAGAACTTCATAAACACACATACATACACAAATACATTCATACAAAAAGTGTTTATAGCTTCATATACATACACACATTTTGTATTGTACGAGTATATTAAAAAAAAACAAGTAAGAGCGGCTAAATTCGGCTATGCCGAATCTTATATACCCTTCACCATGGTTGGGAAAAAACTGAAGTTTATATATGGACATATATGAAATGGACAGATTTATATACGGACGCCTTTAAGAGGAAATTAACCATTTAGTTTGGAGATAAAACTTGGACTCGGGAAGATTTATGGTTCCAGAAAATAGGTATTTTAAAAAAATTTATGTTTTGGGCATAACTTTTTTGTATCTGAACCGATATTTCCGAGTTTTTCAGCAAATATGTTATACTAAAGATTTTCGATCTTTTGCTATATAAGACGTATCCATAGGTCATAATACAGCTCTAGAATAGTGTTTGTTGTTTGTGTATAAAAGGTGAAGAGGTGAAAGAAAAGAATTTCAACAAATCGTTAAAAGAAATCACTAGAACTGCATGTGTTTTATTTCTACAAAATAGTTTGATTTAGCTGGCAAATTTGCATTTGGGATTTCATTTCGCTTTTTTATTAGAAATATTTGTAATTTCTTTAGCTTATTTATTTATTTATTTATTTTTATTTATTAATCATATAATTACAAATTATATGTTAATTTTAAAAATTTGAAGGAAAATAGTTTATAATTTTTTTTATAAATTATTTTAAGTTATGACCTAAAAAAGTTGCACTCAAAGGTAAATTATGTATAAAATTTTCTTAATATGTGAGAAATAAAATGGTTTAAAAATCTTTTTATAAATTCTTTTAAATCGGAGCAAAAAATAGAAATAAAACTGTTTGTATTTTGTTTGTATCAGGGTTTTTATAAAAATGTTGATGTTTTTAGCCTATTTATGGATTATTTAATTATTAATATAAAATTTTATATAAATTAATTATTAAATGTTAAAAAAAACCAAAAATAAGCAAAAAAAAAGTCTTAAGAAAATAATAAAAAAAAATGTACAAAAAAGAAAGTGAATTTACCTGACCGAGATTTGAACCTCGAACCCCGCGGCCTTAGAGAAAAAAAAAGTATTTGTGACACAGCGTCTAGACAACTGAGCTATTGAAGCTCACACAAAATCATCGTCAATAGAGGTACATATATAAAAGTCTTCGTTCATTAGAGATTTGTTTAGTTTTTATTTAAATGACAAATCTTTACATGTGTGTTGTTTGTGTATAAAAGGTGGAGATGAAAGAAAAGAATTTTAATTATTAATATAAAATTTTATATAAATTAATTATTAAATGTTAAAAAAAAACAAAAATAAGCAAAAAAAAAGTCTTAAGAAAATAATAAAAAAAAAATGTACAAAAAAAAAGTGAATTGACCTGACCGAGATTTGAACCTCGAACCCCGCGGCCTTAAAGAAAAAAAAAGTATTTGTGACACAGCGTCTAAACAACTGAGCTATTAAAGCTCACACAAAATCATCGTCAATAGAGGTACATATATAAAAGTCTTCGTTAATTAGAGATTTGTTTGGTTTTTATTTAAATGACAAATCTTTGTATGTGTGTTGTTTGTGTATAAAAGGTGGAGATGAAAGAAAAGAATTTTAACACATGGATGTGTTGTTATGCTCAAAATTCTACATACATATTAAACAAAGGGATTTTACTGGAAAAATTAGAGGTAGTCCTGGTTTTTTGCTAATATCTCAGCCATTTATTAACCGATCTGTCTGATTTTTAATAGCAAACAGAAATGGATCACATGTAACAGAAATAAAAAAGAATCAAGTCCTCATCATGTCTGGGTTCTTCGGAAAACCCATTTCAACACACAGACGGACAGACGGATAGACGGACAGACGGACATCGTTAAATCAACTTCGCTCTTCATAAGGACCCAGAATATATATACTTTATAGGGTCTAAGATCAATATTGTATAAATTACAAACGGAATGACAAACTTATATATACCCTTCTACCTATGGTGAAGGGTATAAAAATACAAAAACGGAAATAATTTCAAATAAATGAAAAAAACATTTATATTTTAAGGATTGGTAGGTAAAATTTTGACATTTATTTATACTGATTATATCATTTGTTTCTTACGCATGTGTCAGTTGATTAGTCAATATTTAAAAAAAAATAACAAATGGCATTTAATTTAAATGAAAATTAAGTAGACCCGTTTTCAAATGGAATATCATTTCTTTTAAATTATATTTTCAGTTATTTTAACTTACAAACTTTTTTAAGTGTACATTTCCAACTGTATGTATAATTGCTAAGTAAGCAGTTATTTACTATAAATTAAAATTGATTTTGTTCAATAAAGACATTCTTTGCTTAACACACAAGGGAGCGATAATTCCACTTTATGCAAAGATTCCAAAACATAAATAAAGTTTTTTTTTATTTATTTACACTACAGACAGAAAACTACAAAATATTCTGAGTTCGGATAAAAAATTCTAATCGAAAATCAATTTTTGAAAATCATAAACCATATTGGAGCTGCGATTTTGTAATTTGAAAATTTTATGACCAATTCGTATTAAATGATCACAAAAACCCACAAATTCTAAATAAAGACACAACAAGTGATTATAAATATTAATCAAAAGCGTATAATTAAAAATGCAGTTGCGACCGAAGCGCACTTTTATTTTACTTAATTATTATTAATCATACGTGGGACTTATAACTTGATGATCGCATTAGCATAACATTCGTATCGATTGTAATCAAGCTATTTTCATTGCCATTAATATTTTTTTTTTTATTTATATTAATTATATAATTACAAATTATATCCTAATACCCTAACAGAGCACTAGCAACAAAGGCTATTGGCTCGTTGTAGCGAAGACAGACCAGAGCCTCTGGTGGGAATTGAACACACGACCTCCACACTGATAAGCTAGCACGCTACCCACTAGCCTACCGGGGCGCTCATTGCCATTTTTTTAAATAATAAAAATAAGTTTAAGTGTATGATTTCAAAAATCAAAGGTAATGTAATTAAATGTCATTGCAATAAATTGATTAAAAACAAATAATCATTTAAATGGAGATAAATTTCTGAAATCAGGGCTGAAATATGCTCGTTCGGACTCATGATTATTTTATAAAATTAGCAAACTCGAAATAAAATTTATAGATTTTAAATAATTACTTACCATGAAACGCTGAAAGAAATGGAATAAAACTGGAAACAAGTAATATACACTTAGAAAAAAACAGTTAGTAGAACAATTTGTAAAGTAGAACAATTTGTAACCTCTTTACTATTTTTGTACTGATTTTTAGTAAACAAAAAAATTATTATTAACCCTCTAACCACTGGATTCGAAATACGAGGTATTTTGTTATGAAATTTCGGTTCTAGTATCATTTTGGACTAAAAAGCACGAATGTGAAGTCCATTTGTCAAAAAAATTTAACCTTAAAGCGACAGGTGGAAAAAATGAAAGACAACCTGAAGAAAAAAAGCTCAACTCAAACAAAAAAATTTGTTTCACAAATCAAACACGCAACAAATTATCAAAATACAGCTTAAAGCTACTTTCCAAAAAAAAAATTTCGAGTCGATTGAGCTGTTGGAAAGTATGTTTTTTTTAGTTTTAATTTTGCACCAAAATCATAAAAAAAATTACTAATTTTAAAAAAGTGGATATTAAAGTAATTGCCTCAAAATTCTACATAGGTTGCAAAAAGGGATCGGAAGGGAAGATATTTTCACAACCGACTCAGGCCCGAAAATAGGATATCCATTAAAAAAAGTACTAAAAACTTTTTTAGTTCTAAAAATCAGCCATTAAAACAATAAAAATTTGACCTTAAAATCTAAAAAAATTACTAAAAATATTTTTCAAAACAAAAATTCGTTTACGTTGTCACTTTTTTTAAGCCTTTGATATTTTTTTTTTTAATTTTGTCCAAAATATTTTTGGGAAAAAAATAAATAAAATAAAAAAATTTTGTTGCTCGATAAAAAAAAAAGTTTAAATTTGTATACTCGAATTCGTAAAGTAATTTCAAATTAAATTAGCAGCTTTAAAGTGCAGCAAGTTTATCTAAAAATAACTTATTTTAACAAATTAAAATTTTCTTATATTTTACACTTCATTGAGTTTAGTTTAATAAAAAAAATTTGATAAATATTTTTTCTCAATTCGAGATAATTTATTTTAATAAACTTTGTATGGGGTTATTAACTTTCTAAGCGGTTATTAACTTTACTTTTATTTTCATTTCACTAATACTTAGTCAAATTTGTTGCTGATTTTAGCAGATCGATTTTAAATTGCAGTTTACAGCAATTTACTAAAATTTAGTAGCGCTCACTAATTTTTTATATTAATTTGATTGTATTAGCATTAATAATACTAAGTAAATTTTTGGCTGAGTTTAGCAAACCGATTTTAAATTCCACTTTACAAAAAGTTTACTAATATTTAGTAGCGCCTACTAATTTATTCTAATAATTTCATTGAACTACACATTAGCAGACATGTGTTGCTAAGGTTAGCAAAAAAAAAGTATAAAAAATTAGCAAAATTTCCCGTATTAACAGCAAAATTTTCAGTTGCCATTACAGACTTTTTTTTGGTGAGTGTAGGAACACTAAGCATTGAGAACGAAATGGAATGGAACATGAAACGAAATTTGCACTATCGCAGTGAGTTCAACACATTAATTGGTCCATAATTGACCAAATGCCACTCTGTGTCTATTTCATAACTTTAAACACATAAACTCAGAATGTTATGCAGTTTACTGTTATTACCCAGCAAAAAAATGGTAGTCATTCTGTGACTATAACTTCTTTCATTGCTTCCTAAACTTTAGTTGAGATTCTTTTATGATTTTTTGGTGTTATTCTAAGGCACTTCCAAAAGAGTTCATGTGTTCATATTTCAAATGCAGTGAAATATGAATCACTCTTCATTACTTCTGAGGCATAAGTTATGGTATATCGTATATTTTTTGAATCTAAAGCATAAATGCGAATTGAAAAAATAGTTTTGATGAAATTTTTAATTTTTTTATTAACTCATTTTTTATATTTTAGTTTAAAATTTTATGAGGGTTAGAATTTATGCAGTTTTAAAATTTTTAAAAAAGTTTTGAAATATCAAGAAAAACATATTTTTTTAAACTTTAATTGAAACTAGCTGGCCTGTCATTTGCATTTTTTCAGCTTTAAATATTTTTTTGACGACACAATCTGTGCATTTTTGCATAATTGACGACACAATCTGTGCATTTTTGCATTATGTTTATTATTTAACACTACACCATTTCCAGTTTTAATTCAGAATTTATCAAAATAATTTTAAAATTGTGCAAAAATTATTTAAAATTGTTCAAAAATATTTTAAAATTGTCTAAAAATGTTTCCAAATTGTACAACCAGTTTTTAAATTATCCAAAAATATTTTAAAATTTATCTAAAAATTCTTTAAATTTTTGAAAAATGTTTTAAAAATGCTTTTTCACTAATGCAGAATTATTTATTTGTTTTAATAAAGAGTATTTGTATATCAATGCATAAATTTTGATTCTTTAATCTTTTTTTTCTGCATTCTAATGAAATAAAATTTCATCAAAGCTTAAATACTACAGAGTATATGAACATTTTCCACTCATGCATCAGAACACCTAATCACTGTATTATCATTGATTCCTTAGAGTAAAGTATGAGTAATGCTAGTAGCTCTATTTGAATACTTCCATCCTATGACACGCTAATGTTAAATTCATCGATGAAACCATTAGAAAAGAAGTGATGCCTTTGCCTTAGTAGTAATGCTTTTATTGCTTCTTTGGCAGCTTCATTTTTGCTGGGTAGTGTAATAAAAATCTTCTCAGTTAAATTAAATATAAAGGAACAAAGAAATAATTATTTAGATTTTTTTTTATAAATTTGTTCAAAATAATTTACTGTCATTTACTGATTTTTTCATTTATTTTTTCACCTGTTTGAAATTTAATAAAAATTTACCCACAAAACGGAAATGTGTAATTTATTTGTTTCCGTTACAGTTATTATAGACATAAATTTTGTTGCTGTCTGTTTGAAAAGAAAAATATTCAAAAAATTTTAATTTGTATTTTATTTAAATTGTTTGTTTATATACAAAATTATGTATTTCAATTTAAATTACGAGAACTTCACAAACCCACACACATATTGACATTCACACAAAATGTGTCTATAAACTGTGTGAGTTACATTTTGTAGATTAAGAAATACACAAAAATACAAAATACCGAGAACTTCACAAACCCACACACATATTGACATTCACACAAAATGTGTCTATAAACTGTGTGAGTAACATTTTGTAGATTAAGAAATACACAAAAATACAAAATACCGAAACAATTTTAAATAAATAAATAATCAGTAATTTTTACGGAACTGATAAATAAAATTTTAACAATTTATTTTTATATTTAATTTTGTTTTTTTACTCTTACGTCAGTTGTTTAAACAACATTTAAAAATAAATAACAAAAACGATTTGATTTAAATGCAAAGTAAGTAGATCGGATTTTAAATGCAATATCATTTCTTTTAAATGGTATTTTCTGTTATTTAAACTTACAAAGTGTACAGTTTATTACACATAATAAGATATAACTTTAGAATTTATCTATAGATTTTGTTAGAAAATATCTTGTACGCTAAAGTTTGTTTATCTTTAAAAATTCAAAACATATTTTGTGTTGGGCTTAGGAATGTGAATAATTTTTGAAAAAGATTAAAAATTTATTTGACGCGACGTAACTTTCTAAAAACTTGTTTTTATTTTAATTTCTTTTACAGCTATTGTATTGTATTCATTTTTCATACAATACTATAAAATGCTCCATATAATATTTAACATTTTGCCATTCATTCTTTTAGTCAATCGTTCCATTTTACTATACATGCAAGGACTACTGCTTTTGTGTATTGCATTTGTGGTTGTTATTTTATTTGGATGTCACAAAAACATGGTCCAGTCAGTTCATATAGACATGCATTTATACACTCAAAGTAATAAGACAGTTATAGTAAGAGAGAAAGAAAACTTTAATTATACCCTTTACTGATGAAAGGATTCAGCAATTTAAACAAAATCTAGTTTACCAAAAAAAAAAAAAAAAAAAAAAAAAAAAAAAATAGGAAAAATCTCAAGAACAGAGCGTAAAAAGCTTAAAATTAAATCGATACGAAGAAAATATTTGATGTAGTTTGCACGCAAACTGGCCACAACAAATCTAAACTAATTTCAGATTTAAAAATTTCTATGAAATTTTAAACATTTTTACAAATATTGTTCAAAGACATTTGAAACCCTTTTGTCAATTTGTATTTAGTTTAGAATTTATTTCGATACTTCGCACAGGCCCGTAGTAAAATATTATTTTATTTTAAATTTATTTGGTATATACACTCACAATACATTTTCCATTACCGACTGTAGTTTATTTAAAAAGTAAAACGAAAAGTTTGTTTTTAAATGAAGAATCAATTGAAATTCATAGAAATATATTTTTTAATTAGTTGAATCAGTCATTTAAACAACAAACTATAAAAAATACAGACTTTTAGTAGAAGTTGATATTTTCTGTTAAATGTAAAATTTTATGTTTTCTGTTTCTAAAAATTGAAATTCAAATAATTCCTTTTTGTTTTTTTTTTTTATCAAAATAGTTTGCTTAAATATAAAATTATTTTAAAAAAATTACAATAAATTATTCAAATATTCATACACATAGAAAATAAAAATATACATTATTTTTTTTTATCGAGCATCAAAATAATTATTTATTTTTTTCAAAAAATGTTTTATACAAAATTAAAAAAAAAAATCAAAGTCTTAAAAACTGTTAAAACATTATAGAATTAATCATTTTTTTTTTTTAATTTGGTCATTTCTGTTTTGAAAAATATTTTAGTCAGTTGTTTTTTTTTTACTTTTAATGTCAAATTTTAATTGTTTTCAGGGCTGATTTTTAGAACTAAAAAAACGTTTTAGTGCTGTTTTAAGTGGATTTCCTTTTCAGACATGAGTCGGTTTATTCACTTTCGATCCCTTTTTTAATATATGTAACATTTTAAGGCAATTTATGTTTGTAGGTGTAAGTTTTTATTAGAAATAACATTTCTTTCAATATCCACTTTTCTAAAATTAGTATTTTTTTCTTTTGCTAATTTTAGCAAATAGGTTTTCAAAAATTTTTAAAATGATTTCTGAAATTAGCAACAAAAATTTGTAAATATTTTGTTAAAATTCAGTAATTTGTAAAATGTAAATAGCCAAAAGATTTGCTAAATATGATCTTTTTACTAAAAATCAGTACAAAAATAATAAAGTGGGATTGGAAACCGTTTACAAATTTTTCAACTAACTTTTATACTGAGTGTAAGGTTCTAGATTATAATTATATAATTATATAATATTAAATGTTGCTATGATATTGAAAACACTTATTTTTTAATACTTGTAGGAGAGGATGAAAAAATACACCGTTTTTTTTGCCAAAAATTTTGAATTTTTTTTCCTCTCGAAACACGCAGAGAAAAGACATTATTGCAACAAGATTACTGCTACTGTGTTGTGCTCGCAGCACTCGGGTATTGTTGTCACAATCAAGTTATAAGTTCATAAAAAGGTTCTAACGACCACATTCGTTAGTAATTATTTTATTATTATATCATGATTGCTATGATCGCCTGTAATCATACTGTGGTAACAATAATTATAACTATGAAAAAAAAATATGATAATTATGTAACTATAAAATGCTGATAACAATCAATGAATAATTATAAATCAAATAAAACATGACTTTGACATTTACAGTCATATTACTGTCTTGTTTTAATATAAAAAAAATATATGTATCAGTTCAGTCACCCACACGCAAAGAAAAAACATGGTTGGGAGAATCATATTCGAAGAGCATCATATATTTTTGGGTTTATGATTGTGTCAACCATAGTCGTACTATATTATGGTTATCATATTATGATAATAAAATATCCATAATTTTACCATAACATTGTCTCTACAGTATCATAATATGATTGCATGTACTCATAGTATGCCAAAAATATTATTGCATTATGTTCCCCATAACTATATTATGATTTCTGGATTATCATAATATGATCAATATAAACAATATATGATTGTTTTTAAGACATTTTGGTTTTTATGAAAACAAGACAATACTCATATTAGGACTGTAAATGTCAAAGTCATGTTTTATTTGATGTATAATTATTCATTGATTGTTGACAGCATTTTATGGTTACATAATTATCATATTTTTTTCATAGTCAGAATTTTTGTTACCACAGTATGCTTACAGCCAATCATGTTATAAAATACAAGGTGTCAATCATAAAATAGTGAAATATTTACTATAATAATGATGGTAGCGACCATGTTGATGGTTAGACAACCAATAATATGGTTGTGACAACCATACCCGATTGCAGCAAGCACAATATAGTAGCAGTGATCATGTTGCAACCATGTTTTTTCTCTGCGTGCATGTAATTTTACATAATATAATATACTTTATTTTCAAAAATGCCTTATACGTATAACATTATAATTTAGACTAATCAATTCATTGTCGAACAAATTCATTGTGAAAAAGATTTTATATTTGTTAATTCTCTTCAATGAAAACAACAATATTTTTTTTTCAAATATGTTTATAAATTTATTTTTTGTAAAATAATGACTTTCTGGAAAAAGTATTTAGAATATTAATAAAATAATTTTTTATAATAAAAAGGTCTGTAGAGTCCTAAAGTTCTTTTGTACAAAAAGGTTTGTTATACAAATTACTAGATTTTTAGAAATTATTCTGATAGAAACGTTTTTAGATTCTATGGACTTTTTCTTAGAGTAAAATTCTCAGATTCTGTAAACTTAGATTCTAAGGCCTTTGTTTGAATAAAAAATTTTTCAATTCTGAGGACATTTAATCATGAAGATTAAAGACTTTTTCTAGTAGAAATATTCTTAGATTCTAAGGAATTTTTTAAAAGAAAAATTCTAAGACTCTAAGGACTATCTAAAAAAAATCTTATAAATGTCCTAAGAATTTAAGAATTTTTCTATTAGAAAAAGTTAATTTTTCTTTGAAAAAGTCCAAAAAAACAAAGAAGTTCTTTTTTTAATTAAATTTTTGGTTTAGGAATAACATTTTTTAAAGAAATATTTTTAAATTTATGGAACTTTTTCATAGTTTCGAATCATAATATAACTGTAGGGACAATATTATGGTAAAATTGTGATTATTTTATTATCATAATATGATAACTATATCATCGAACCACTATGGTTGGCACAATTATAATCCCAAAAATATTTGATGCTCTTCGAATATGATTTCCCCAACCATATTTTTCTCCGCGCGAATGAAAGGAAATTGAAAGAGCTATTAACCAGCATATACATCTCTGATTATGGTGGATTTATTATGAAAATTTCATTGTAACATATTCCATACTATGTTTTTTCTTCTTATTTGGCCAATTTCTCGAGTTATTTTTATTAGTTTTTCTGAAAATTTTCCACAGATATACTCTTTTTTGCAAAAAAATTTAAAAAAGAAGTTTTCGATTATTATGGAATTTGTTGCATTAAAATATTCATAATCGATCCGCTACAATCATTATTTTCTCAGAAAAAAAAAATGAATTTTGTACTAAAAAGTATTTTTATCGGGTGCCCTTTCATTTAAGTATAATCAGCCTGAGTGCGGTTGGCGTTGTCGATGTCTAAAAATACGCCTGCATATAAAACGATATTTTTTATTTTGAAATTTTCTAATAAATAAAGGGTGTCCCAAGAAGAACGCAATTTTTAGATCTGGCAACATTCGAAGTGTCATTGTTTGTCATTTAAACAATTGTTATTGTTTGCTAGTAGAAGGTACGAGGTTAGTAAAAATGGAGCGCTACACGAATGAACAACGCATTCTCATTGTGAAATTGTTTTACCAAAATGGTGAAAGTTTTGCGGCTACAGTTCGCAAATTGCGATCAATTTAGGGTCACAATAACGCTCCAAAAGAGTCAACTGTAAAGAGATTAATGAATAAATTTGCCGAAACTGGGTCTGCTAGTGATGTAAAGACAACAACGCGCCATCGACCAGGTCGATCGACCGAAAATGTCGCAGCTGTACGTGATGATGTCGCTCAAACTCCATCCACCTCAATTCGACACCGAGCTCAGCAAATTGGTGTCTCCAAATCCACTTTGCAGCGAATTTTGACGAAAGATTTGCATCTTCATGCATACAAAGTTCAATTGACTCAGGAACTGAAGCCAGCTGACCATGGACAGCGAAGGGAGTTCGTTAATTGGGTATTGGAGAGACAACATGAAAATGCTGATTTTGCCGATAAAATCATCTTCAGTGACGAGGCCCATTTTCATCTTGATGGCTTCGTCAATAGGCAGAATTGGCGCATTTGGGGTGAGGAAAATCCTCGAGTGATTCACGAGAAGCAAATGCATCCTCAACGTGTCACTGTGTGGTGTGGTTTTTGGGCTGGAGGAATCATTGCACATTTTTTTTATGAAAATGAGGCAGGTCAAGCGCAAACAGTCAATGGTGTTCGGTATCGTGAAATGATAACCAGTTTTTTCTTGCCTAGAATTGAAGAAATGAATGTGGAGGGCATGTGGTTCCAACAAGACGGCGCCACATGTCATACAGCCAGAGAAACAATTCAACTGCTGCATCAGTCATTTCCCGGTCGTGTTATTTCGCGTTTTGGAGATCAGAATTGGCCGCCTAGATCGTGCGACTTAACACCATTAGATTTTTTTCTTTGGGGTTTTTTGAAGTCGATGGTTTACGCGAATAAGCCGACGACGACTCAAGCCTTAAAAGAGGAAATTGGATGCTGCATTAATGAAATACCGCAGCATTCATGCAAAACGGTCATTGAAAATTTCATTAAAAGATCGCGTGCATGCCAGCAAAGCCGCGGCGGCCATCTGCACGATATATTGTTCCATACATAACCTCATTCTGTCTACTTTACGATATAATAAAGTTTCACGTTTTTTTTTTAAATATCTGGGTTTTATTTAAATTTTAAAAATTGCGTTCTTCTTGGGACACCCTTTACAACTCTCCCAACAAATCAATTGCAATTTAGAGGAAGGACATAGAAGGTGAACTCGCTTGAAAAATTTTGCAAAAATTGTTTTTATAATGAATTTTTAGTAAAAACGCCGACAACGCCAGCCGCAATCAGGCTCAATATTAAGTGGAACAATTTTTTCCATCTTCTCTTAGATTTATTGAAATTTAGTGTTTTCTATTTCAAAATAACATTTAATTATGAACTTGAACCTGGAAAATTCTAAATGAAAACTCATTTTAGTTTAAATTTAACACCCGTCTCTTCATATGTAAAATAGTTTTATTTTAAGCCGTAAAAAGTGGACTTTTCTTTGAAATAAATATGTTAATTTGTTTGGTTGTTTCTACTAACTTTTAATATTTAGTGTACCACACATAAAAGGAACATGAAAACTGGTTACAACTTTAACGAACCCTGCAATGCCTGTGGTATGGTTTTGTTGTTCTCTTTTAATTCTATTCTTTATATTCCTGCTATTGTTATATATGTTATGCTATGGTATATATTGTATATGGTAACGGCTCTTTCAGGCAACAAAAGAAATAATAAAAATGGTTGTTTCGTTGAACATGTATGTGCAGGGCGCGTAAATTTTCTGTTCTTCTCTTTGTTTGTTTGTTTGTTTGTTTGTTTTTGTATTCGAATGCATACAAAAACTTTATGTTTCCGTTACAACATAGTGAGTAAAAGTTATTTTTTTTTTTAATTGGCTTCATCATTATTAACGCCAATTTAATTGTCTGGTTTATGCTATATGAAGGATATTTGTCCTAAAATATGCATTTATTGTAAGCATGTAAATAAAATAGACTCGTTTAAATAAAATGGACTGGTTATCCAGGCAGTAAACTGTGTATGCCAAATCTTTGTGCCAGCTCTTCCGACAATGCACAGTCGGCCAGGTATCCCATGTTATGGCCAATTTTTCAATTGAATGAAATAAGCAAAATTTGCCGCATCTTTCGAAAATGTTTCATAAATATCGGTGTAATGGATTTCTTTTGAGAACACTTCAAAATTAATATATTTTTGTTTTGATTTCTGCATTATTCTTAAACATTAAGGCTGTGCCGAATTATTAGAATTTTCAAATTTGATAATGACAAATATGATTTTGTTTTGCTGTCTGCCTTTTTTAATTATATTTGAGTTTTTTTTCTGCCTTTTTTGATTTTCATTTGCGAGCTCTAAAGTAGTTTTTTCTTAAGATTTTTGAGCTTTAAATTGCTTTTTCATATTTTTTTGCATCAAACTGTTTTTTCTAATAAAAAAAAATATTTTTTTTTCTGCTATTTCTGTTAATATAGTTTTTTCCCCCAACTTTTTTACTTTTGCATTTTCAAAATATTTTTTTGTTTTAAATACATTGAATTTTTTTTTTTTCCCTGATAATAAAATTCAAACGATGCGTACACTTAAAAAAGTTTGTTAAGTTAAAATAACTGAAAATATAATTTAAAAGAAATGATATTTCATTTGAAAACGGGTCTACTTAATTTTCATTTAAATTAAATGTCATTTGTTATTTATTTTTAAATTTTGATTAATCAACTGACAGATCCGTAAAAAACAAATGATAATCAGTTAAAATAAATGTTAAAATTTTACCTACCAGTCCTTAAAAAATAAATGTTTTTTTTTTCATTTACTTGAAATTGTTTCCCTTTTTGTATTATTTGTTTTCTTTATATACTCGTAGAAAACAAAATGTATGTATGCATATGAAGCTATAAAAACTTTTTGTGTGAATGTGTATGTATGTATGTTTATGAAGTTCTTGTAATTCGTATTGAAAAATTTTGAATTTATACAACCAATTTAAATAAAAAACAAATTCAAACTTTTTGAATATTTTTTTTTTTAAACAGACAGCAAACAAAGTTTAAATTTGTAATAACTGTTACGGACACAAATAAGCCATAAGTTTAGGTTTTGTGGGTAAATTTTTGTTAAATTTCAAACAAATGAAAAAAATAAATGAAACTGGAAAAAAATGGTAAATTATAGTAAATTATTTCGAATAAATTTATAAAAAAAAATTAATATAGATATTTTTTTGAAAAATAAATGTATGTTCATTTATTTTTAAATGGAACAGTTAACTACATAATATTCTGAGTGTATTATTGAAGTTATTATTTGTTTGAAGCTGGACTCCATGCTGACAATTTTAATCTATTTTTTAGACAAAATAGTGCTAAAAGGTTTGTTAATGCTGAACAGATTATTGAAAAAATATTTATAGAATTTTGAAACAACACTTACACTCACCAAAAAAAGTCTGTAATTGCAACTGCAAATTTTGCTATTATTACGGGAAATTTTGCTAATTTGACCCAGCTGACGTGTCCGCTGACGTGTAGTACAATGAAATTAGTAGAAAAAATTAGTAGCCGCTACTAAATTTTAGTAAACTTTTTGTAAAGTGGAATTTAAAATCTGTTTGCTAAAATTAGCAAAAAAATTTACTTAAATCAAAACTTTTTTATGTTATTTATTTTTTTTCAAAAAATACTTTAGACAAAATAAAAAAAAATCATGCTTAAAAATCTTTAAAATTGTTAAAACATAAACGAATTAATCATTTTGTTTTTATAATATATTATTACTTAAAATCGAGTTCAAGATCCTTTTATAAAAAATAATAATAATGATTATTTATTATTTCTTTTCCTCCAATATTTCGTCACCACATTGGGTGACTTCTTCAGGGAAATTATATAATTTTAATTAGGAAAAGAAATAATAAATAATCATTATTATTATTTTTTATAAACGGATCTTGAACTCGATTTTAAGTAATAATATATTATAATATTGAAGATCGAATAAAGGAGGATAAACATTTTGTTTTTATTTGGTAATTTCTGTTTTGAAAAATATTTTAGTAAATTTTTTTTTTTTTTTACTTTTAAGGTCAAATTATAATTGATTTTAGGGCTGATTTTCAGACATAAGTTGGTGTATACACTTCCGATCCTTTTTTTTTTTTAATTTTAAGGCAATTTAACTTTCTATTTTTTAATTAGAAATAAAATTTCCTTCAATATCGACTTTATTAAAATTAGTATTTTTTTTTTTTTGCTAATTTTAGCAAATCGGTTTTCAAAAATTTGTAAAATGATTTCTGAAATTAGCAAAAAAATTTGTAAATATTCTGTAAAAACTCTGTAATTTGTAAAATGTTAAGAGCAAAAAGATTTGCTATATAATAATTTTTGTACTAATAGTAAAGTGGGATGGAAAACCGTTTACAAATTTTTCTACTACCTTTTTTTCTGAATGTATAATATTATGTAGTTTACTGTTTGTAGTTTAATAAACAAATTTTCAGTGCAGTTAAAAATAAAGGAACATACTTTAATTTTTTAAATAAATATTTATTTTAACTTTACAAATTGATTCAAAATGATTTACTGTCATTTAACGATTTTTTTCAGTTTCATTAATTTTTTTTTTCCATTTATTTGAAATTTAAAAAAAAGACCCAAAAACAGAATTTCCTGATTTATTTTTTCCGTTGCAGTTCTTACAAATTTAAAATTTGTTTGCTGTCCATTTCAAAAAAAAAATATATTAAAAAATTCCAATTTGTTTTTTAATTCAAAATATTTATTTACATATATACAAAATTATATCAATTCAAATTACAAGAACTTTATAAACACACACATATGGTCATTTACACAAAATGTGTCTATGGACCGTGTAAGTATACATTTTGTAGATTAAAATATAAACAAAAATACAAAAAACGGAAACAATTCCAACAAAATGAATAATCAGTTATTTTTTACGGAATTGGTAGGTACATAAAATTTTAACGTTTATTTTTAACTGAATGTGTCAGTTGTTTGAACAACCGATAAGAATCTATAGCTTTAAGTCAGGGGCACTAGTCCTCCATGCACTTTTTCGGTAATGTCAGTTTTTTTCTATATTTACTGCCTCTTAAATTTTTCCTGCATATACTTAAAATCAGATCACTTCCCAGAGTTCATTCCAATTCGTACTATTTTCAAGGGTATCTCATGTTCGGGCTTGACCGACTATAAATTTCTTACTTGGTTTTATTTAACTCCTGACAATAAACTTAATTCATTTTTTACACTGTGTATGATTTATATGATTTACAAATAAGTACTAAATTTTATAACAATTATTATTTTGTCACTTTTAAATTGTGTTCATCAGAAATTATCAAAGTATCGTATTATAAAATGCTTTTAATATAATTTATTATTTATTTGCTGCTTGGAAAATAATAAATGATGTTGCACTTTAAAAATAATATATATAGCATTGTTTGTTTACATCACAAAAAATATAGTTTTTTTTTATAAATTTTATCAATTAAAATATACATTTATAATGAATTTAAATTAAAGCAATATGAATAACAATAAATTTAAATATTTCGATATCGTCCATTTCATGAGATATTGGTAAAAATTCTACAAATTTTTCTATATTCTTATTCATACTCTAGGATGACAGTTTGTACTCGGGAAAAATTTAGTAATAACAGCTTATTGCTTTTTGGATTACCAATAATGACCTACCCCTGCCCACTGCATTACTTCTAAAGTGAAAATAATGAGTTACTAATAATGCGTTATACATCGATTGATATTCCATGTCAATAAAAAGTTACTAATAATGTGTTTTAACTACTTATTTTTGTCAGTTTAAATCTATTTTTGGTTTCGTTATTCAAGTTGTTTTTTCCAAATTGTTTTCAAAAATCAATTCAAATAAAAAGCAAATAAAAAGTTAATAAAAAAAATTTTAAACATTATAAAAAATAGTTTTAGGAGGATTTTAAATATTTCTGTTTTTTAATGATTTTAATTGAAATATCTTGTTAATTATAAAGACCATTTATAATTAAATTTGTGAGTTTCCCAAATAAAATTATATTTTAAATTGGAAAAATACAAAAAGATAAATAAATTCAATCATTTCATATTCAGAAAATTCAATGGAAAATCTCTATTGCACTTCTAGATTTCTCAATTTTTTTCAATTTTTCCAATACCATTTTGAATTGTAATTTTAAATGAATTAATCTGAGTTATTTATAAAAAGGCCCTAACTCGATTTTTTGTTGCTTGATAGGAGAAGGAAAAAACTTAATAAAATCCGTAAAACTTTAGATAAAAAAAAGTTTTAATGCAATTTTCAAAAATGTGTTGCTTTTTTTTATTAAAAAATCGCATTAAAACTTTTTTGCATCTAAAATATTACGTATTTTTTTAGTTTTTTCCTTCTCCTGTCAAGTAGCAAAACATCGAGTTAGGTGCTTTTTATATTAAGCCATCGATATGTACATATATTTTATCATTATAAATAATAAAATAAATTTTATAAAAAAAATATATAATATATTATTTCTGTATACACCATTTCCAATTTAATATCAGAAATTTTTTGCAGAAATTATAAATTTAGTTTTAGAAAATAACAATTAAAAAAACTTTAAATTAATATTTAGATTTATCGGTTAATTTCAGAAGCTATTAATTTCACTCAGATGCTATTAATTTAATTTCACATATATTAATTTAATTTCAGTTGGTATATTAATTTCTGAAATAAATTTCTTAATATCTGAAATAAAATAAATAATTTCTGAAACTAGTTGGTATTCTCTGAAATTAAATAGGATATGGTGTAGTTATTCAGTTCCTTCCTTATAAGCTCATTATATGTAGCCACTCTTTTAGTACCTATTGATAATGCGTTATTTGCACTCCTTATGTAACCACTAGTTTTTATTATATGAATTACAACCAGTTATTTTTGCGTTACCTATAACTAGTTATTTTAACCTTGCCATTAACTAGTTATTTACTCCCTTCTCGTAACTAGCTACCTCCAGTGACATCCCTATGCTAAAATAATGAGCTTAGCAGGCAAACTTCAACCAGTTACTGCTCGTTCTAAAACCCATTATTTGGCAAGGTCTTTTTTTTTGCTGCGTATTTTCTGTTTTCAGTTACCAAACATTGCACATTATAAACACAACTTTTAATTCCTTTTGTTTTATCAAAAAAAACTATAATAAAAAAACAAGTAAAAAAGGGCTAAATTCGGCTGTGCCGAATCTTTGAATACCCTCCACCATAGGGGCTGGAGATGATATACGTATATACCAAATTTTGCATGAACTGTAAAATGAATATGTTTTGTCAATTTATGTAACGAACTTTTGTTATTTAGTTTAGTAATGTTATTTATTTAGTTTTAGCAATGTTATTTACAGAGGTCTGCTCTGTTAGCGACTTTAACATTGTTGATTTTTACGTTAACTTAGTTATCAGAGTAACACACATATAGCTCTAAGAATGTTATTATTCTCTATGTAATCGAACAATAAGAAGACTTAATAACATTTTTACTTACTTAACAGAAAAAAAAATAGAGAAAAATTGTACAAATTTGTATGGAAAATTTAGAGGTACCTTCACATTTTCACTCATGACTTTTGAACCGCTTAACCGATTTTGCTCATTTTAAATACCAAACTGCTCGGGAGGATGTTCAATAATCTGGGTAAAAATAGGCATTCCCGCTTGCGTCTTCGCGTCGTGATCGCCATTTCAACAGACAGATAGACAGACATACAGACGGACGGACATCGCTAAATCGACTTAAAATTGCATAAGGATCACGAATATATATACTTTATGGGGTCTTAAACCTATATTTCGACATGTTACAAACGGAATGACAAACTGATATATACCCTCACCATATATGGTGGAGGGTATAATAATATGAAAGCTGAAAATTTCTAGTTTACGATCTGTAATTTAAAAAAAAAGAATACATTAAATATCGAATGAAATTATTAAATGCCTACATAAAAAAATATTTCTCTAATAGAAAAAAAAAATTACTACAGTCCACAGAAATATATTTATCTATTTTCAAACTCCAAAATAATAAATTAAGAACAAAAATTATTTATTTAATCCACAAGTGGGCAAAAAGAAATTTTTAATTACGTTTGAAGAGGGGTGATAAATCTAAAATGTCTGCTACATATAATTTATTATGGTAATTATACTCAAACAATTTTTTTTTAATTTTTTAGCACTTTTGTTAAAATTTTGTTAATCACTAAATAAACAATTTTAAATGTCTTTTCTTAATGACTTTTCATGAACTTAATCTGTTCGAAAATGTTTTGAAACATAAACATTCTAACGAATACCGCAACCATTTAATTAAGAACGTGTTTTATCATTGATCTTAAAAAATACACACACACACACACACACGTAAAAACAATATGTAGTTATATGCTAACACAGAAGGTCCGCTGGCTGGCTGGCTGACTGGTTCTATTCGATTTGGAAAAAATATGAACATATTGTACCCTGAAAAAAGTGGTGTTCTTTTGATCCATTCTTTTTTTTTTCTATACCCCAAACATGGGCATTAATATTTTTCTATTTCTATGGACTCATTTCTATGGAAACACAAACATGTTTAAATATCGTAAATTTCAGACATGGTCTTATACCAAAATATGCACATTATTAACCCTGACCTTTCACCCATTTAAAATGACATTGGGCCGATAAAAATAAAATAATTTTGTCTCCGCTATAAATTATTTAAATTTCATTGAAATATGAATTAATAGCAGACCTTCCTTGGAAGAACAAAACAAAAATAATGACTGAATCAGGGATGGAATATTTAGTACTTTAGTACGTTGTTCAATACTTTTTACTAGCAAAAGTACTGGAGTACTGCAGCGCTTAATTTTGCATTATTTACAAATTTGGGTAAATAATCCATAAATTGTGACTTACAATTTTAGGAGTTCTATTTTAGGTTCCACAAATTTAAACGATATAAAAAATCGCAGAATCTTGTGAATTCATTTAAATCTTTCTAAAAAATTTCTCAATATTACTGTTACAACCATTAACAATAAAAAAAAATAAAATAAAAAAAAATAAATCAAATTTACATTTAATTTGATATCTAAGACACTAAACAGAACCTTACGATGCGGTGTGCGTTTTTTGTTTTTGTATGAAGATTTGGCATATAAAAACGCTGAGGAAAAACGCAATAAAATAAAACTTATTTTATTTTCATTGCGTTTTCTCTTATGCACTCATTTTTAAAAATTTTTCTCTCACCAACGTTGCCATATGTTTGCATAATTTTGTAAACAAAGACATATGGTCTATTAATCATTGTGAATATTTGAGAAAAAAGAAGAAGCAAATTTGGAGCAAAAAAAAAATGTAAAATTAATTCAAAATGGAAAAATATTATATTTTCGAAAAAAATTATAGATGAAGTTAAAAAATGGAATTTTATTTATAGTTTACAATCTCCAGGGGGTGGTGGATACGCCCATCCACCACCCCCCTCTGTTATTACGAGACTCACAATCATTTGAAAATGTTATCTACCATATCCAAAATACTTTTAAGCGTTCTATTTGTTGATTTAATGACATTTGTTAATATATTTACAAAAAATATTGCAAAAGCTTGAAACACCACAAAATCCAAATAAACACACACACACAAAAATGCATATGTAAATAATTTTGATAATTAATGTCGTCGAATTCTAAGAACTGGTTTATTGCTAGTAGTATAAAATTAGAATATTGTGCCTTTCCTTGAAAGCAATAAAGTTCATGTCTTTGAATTTTTCTTAGAATTTTTTGTTTTTATCATCATCCCTAATGTCTTTGAGTTTCGGTCTTTGTGTTCAGAACAAGTAAATTATGTGTTGAAACAATAAAAAAATTGATGCCCAAAAGCATGCATTTATTAGTGAAATTCAGTACAAGGTCCATAACATGCCCAAAAACATGCATTTATTAGTGAAATTCAGTACAAGGTCCATACGGACCTATTCACACGTCCGCGTACTATTCTCACTAAAACCTCAATAACTCCTAAAGTAATGATCCGATCGGCTTGTTTTTTTTCCAAAAGATGCGCAACAAAATACTCTTGGAAGTAACTTTTGGGGGGGGGGGGGGGGGGGGGTTGTAGTGGCCGAAGTAGGAGTAATTTCAGTTTGAAAAGGCAAAAAGGTCCCTAGGGACCTTCTCACTCATCGGAGGGTTAAATTACATTCTCACCCCGCAGCGTGAATCGTCGCCGTCCTGTTTAGCATCTAAAGTGTAGGTTATATCAAATCAGACCTTGGCGATATCAGTTACATTTGGCAATAATTTACTTGTGTAATTTGTTCATAATAATAATCAGACCTACACTCATATTTGTTGGATTAAATGATTAAATCGAATATTTGAATTTTTTTGATGCCAGGCATGGGGAATAATCAATATTGTTGTGTTCTTAAATATCAAGCAACTGAATTCAATTACTTTAATTCCATATAATTAGGTAATTAACCTGAAATTAAGGAAACAGAAATACCTTTTATTCACCATGTCTGGTATTTAAAAAAATAAAAAACAATAAAATTTTCCAAGGATGTAAGTGTAGGTCTAATAGAATGCGTCAAAATGTGGGTTTAAAAATGGGAAAATCTTTCCCTTAACTGCCTGCCAAACTGCTTTGACTAGAAAC
Source organism: Eustalomyia histrio (assembly GCA_949748255.1). NCBI lineage: Eukaryota > Metazoa > Arthropoda > Insecta > Diptera > Anthomyiidae > Eustalomyia > Eustalomyia histrio. Next base: position 34,172,782 of record OX456524.1, read on the forward strand.
ATGAAATTTAAAATATGTATGCTATGGTAAATCATTGATAAAGAACTAATTGGAATTAAATTTTGGCTAATTCACTGCAACTATTATTAACAAATTATTAAAATTTTTAGGTCGCTTTGTGTGTATTAATTTTTTTTTAATCTGAGGACTAGCACGTGTTTTAGGAAACCAGTGTTTTAGTTATCAAAGAGGTCTAGACAAGGAGGTTTGGGCAGGTCCCCTTTTTCCTTTTTGCCCCCTCCCCGTAGGAACTTCCAAAAATCCCAGCATAACGGATCAAAATTATTAGTTCTAAACATGGTCCATTTTTATTTAAATTGGAAGGCATGATTTATGGTCCCAAATAATTTTCACTACCCAAATTTCAACCAGAGATACTATTTAAGCACATTTCAGATAGGACCTTTTTATGAGAGGTAGGTCTGAATATAGATCGATTCTAACCAAATTCTTGGGATAATATAAACTAACTTACAAAATTGCATATAAATATATTAATGTTTGCGATGCGTAGCTTAATGGACAATCAGAAAGTGATTCTGAGCCGATTGGTCGATATTTTGGTAGTTACAAACATCAGCACAAACTTATAATACCCTGATCACGTGGTGTAGGGTACAAAAATTATAGGAAAAATCTTTTTAAAAGGTCGTATTAAAAACAGAAAAATATATGACATATAGTTTGTACGACTGTCAGAAAGAATACGTTTTAACCAAGATATTCCCATAAGTGAGTTTAACAGATATTGCCAAATAATTTGTTTATAAATTTTTTCAAAGTTGATAAAGAATTTTTATGAATTTATAAAAAAAAAGTTATAAAACTCTTTTCATCATATTGCTGCAATTGTTCATCAAATGATCAAAAAAATTTATACTTTTATCTTTTTGTGACTCTAAATAACCCAAATTGTATATGACATTTATTCCGAAATATATTCAAAAGATAACACACAATGAAATAAAAATATATATTTATGTAGGTGAGTCAATGCTTCTAGCGTGACCAACTACATATTACTGCTAACATCCATACTTTACAATTTTAGTTTATCCTTTAAAAATTAAATTTAAATTTATAAGGTTTATTTAAAAAAATACAAAATAATATTTTCAATATATTTCCTTACTTGGTCGCGTTAAGTATTCTAAAAACTCTAAAAAAAAATAATATTAAAAGATATTCCTATTATTTATTTGTATTGCTAAAAAAAAATCAGTTTGAATTTTGGATTTTTGCTACAGACTTTTTAAACTGTATTCAAAATCTGTTGTTAGAAAAAGATTTATAATGTATAAAAGTAAAACTTATGCATAAGTTTTGAATTAAACCAATACACAAAAGTATATTATATAAAGTTAACGAACATAACGAAAATTGGTAAGGAAATAGAAATACAGACACTCATACATAACTCTCTATAGAAATGGAAACTAAAAAAAAAGAAAATACAACAATAATATGGAAACTATTCCCTAACTGAAAATGAAATATTTATTTTATAGAAATTTTTCTTTTTTTCACATATGATGTTACGTTTGCAAACATAAACATTTTATGAAAAGTTATACACCTATACCTTGCTTGACGATTACTTGTTAAACAACGTTTGGTTTTAAAACTTTTTATAAATGTTTAATGCGCCAACTTTTATGTCAGTATGGCAACTTTTAATAATTTTGACATTTGTCAACCAACTGACTTCTGAACATGTGTTTTTGAAACGATAATTAAGTACAATTTGCATCGTCGAAAATATCATGGTCACGAAGCACCGTCTGGGAACACTATTCGCCGATTAGTATCGAATTTTGTTGAGCAAGGGCTAGTGGAAGATCTTTCACATGCCGTTCATCAACATCCAAGAATTAGTTAAAGCGGCAAGAGAGGGATTTTCCCAGAACCCAAGTGAGTCGCATCGTCACACTCAGAAAACAAAGATAGTAGAAAAATTTGTAAACGGTTTTCAATCCCACCTTACTATTTTTGTACAGATTTTTAGTAAAAATATTATTATTTAGCAAATCTTTTTGCTATATACATTTCACAAATTACAGAATTTTACAGAATATTTACAAATTTTTGTTGCTAATTTCATAAACCATTTTACAAATTTTTTAAAACCGATTTGCTAAAATTAGCAAAAAAATTTACTAATTTAAAAAAAGTGGAAGAAGTGTTATTTCTAATTTGACCTTACAAGTACAAACTGAAATTGCCTTAAAATTTTACATAGATTCAAAAAAAGGGATCGGAAGTGAATATACCCTGCGGGTTCATTGTGATAGAGACCGGTCACGGGTCTATGGCCCTCTGTGACATGTCACAGGACTGGTCTAAAAGAAAATGTAATGACTTTGAAACAGGTCACGTGATAGAAACTTTAGGAACCGGTCCTTTTTTCACCTATCCCGCGATATGTATTTTCGCAACCGGTCTATTTTTCACCTACCACAGGACAAGTCTCAATTCCCAACTGACCTCTTTTTTCCCGTGGGTACCGATGCATGTCTTAAAATAGGACATCCGCTTAAAATAGCACTAAAATGTGTTAGTTCTAAAAATCAGCCCTCAAAACAATTAAAATTTGATCTTAAAAGTAAAAAAAATTGACTAAAATATTTTCAAAACAGAAATTACCAAATTAAAACAAAATGATAAATTAGTTTATGTTTTAAAAATTTTTAAGCCTTTGATTTTTTTTTTTTTAATTTTGTCAAAAATATATTTTGAGAAAAATAAATAAAATAAAAAAAAAAGTTTTAAATTTTATTAATAATATTAGTAAATTTTTTTGCTAATTTTAGCAAACAGATTTTAAATTCCACTTTACAAAAAGTTTACTAGTAGCGGCTACTAATTTTTTCTACAAATTGCATTGTACTACACGTCAGCAGACATGTGTTGCTAAGATTAGCAAAAAAAAATACCGCTGGTCTCAAATTAGCAAAATTTCCCGTAATAACAACAAAATTTTCAGTTGCCATTACAGACTTTTTTTGGTGAGTGCACCGCTCTCAGCATTATATTGTCAGTGGAACCACTTTGGGGTGCATTTTGCAGTGCAATTGACTCAAAGAACTTTACTAGCAGACCGTCCCGAATGGCTGAACTTTATTATTTTGGAATGGCCGATACTTCACATACTGTGGGGCATTTTGGGTACAGAGAATCCAAACGAGATCCAGCGAAACTGTCGATGGGAAACCATATCGGAAGATTTTGGATGATTACGTCTGGCCGAAAATGCGTGAAACAGGACTGGATGGTTACCGGTTTCAACAAGATGGTGAACTATGCCACACTGCTAACCAAACAATGCAATTTCTGCAACAAAAATTCCATGAATGTGTGATGTCAAAAAAGGCGACATTGACTGGCCACCCAGATCTCAAGATCGGACCCTTCCGCCCTTCTTTTTGTGCACCCAGAAAACAAATTTAACCTGACTACCAAATTCCTTGCCAACTGATTATTTTGGTTGCACACTTAAAATAGTTTGTAAGTTCAAAAAACATTAAATACCATGTTAAAGAAGTGATATTTCATTAACATTACATTTTTGGTTATTTTTTAACTTTACATGCAAATTAAAGCGCCATCTAGCGGAGAAAAAAATGTTTAAAAAAAAAATCCAAATTTAATTCCCTTTTCAAAACTGGCTCAAGCATTAAAATCGGTTCACCCATTCTGTTTTTATAGAACTTTTTATAACAGTACTAGATTACAAGTGAACCTCCACGGTCCTTCGAAGCTTAAAAATCGATTTTCTCAAATTTCTGACGTGCTACAGCAAAACGCCGAGACACGTATTTCTTTATTTTAAGCCTATTTTCATTTGATGTTGTCGTACTGTAAAATAATAGAAAAAGCTTAAATAAAGTTATTCAATATTCTTATACGACATAAAAGATGGTGCACCCTGTATGTACTTGCCTTAGAATTTACCACTATATTTCACATAAGAATTATTTATAATAAAGTTCATAACAGGGTCGGTAGGTAAATCGAGGTATTTGTGTATATAAAATGTTCAATACACACGTACCTAGCACAATAACAAAAAATATATATATATCTCCCATGGTGTCAAATGGTAAAATAAAGAAAAAAAGAATTGAAATATAAAATAAAACTGTTATAATATTGAAATGTCGTATGGAAATATGTTGAATTTATTTGTATATGCCAATACTAACACACGCGCGCACACATACATATAAACTTATACAATATCCGTTAGAATAAAAATATATCAACAGTAACAACAAAAAAAATTTAATAAAGGAAATAGTACAGAAATCTATCTAATACAGATGTATGGGCATGTATAAATGTATTTTTTTTTTTTTTGGGAGAGGGGAGCGGAAAAGTTGATATAGTATAACTATGCAAATGTTACTGAAAATATCATTTCCGTTATAATAAAAATAATAAAAATAGTTGTTTGGTAATGTGATAATATAATATTAAAAATAAAGGATATAAAAATAACCCAACCATAAAAATTAATAAATTAATATCAAAACAACAAAATCCTTCGTAAAATGAAATAATTTTCATTTATTTCCATAAACATGAAATTAAATTTTATTTATTTGTATTTAAAGTTTTTATTTTTTAAAATCAAATTTTTAATAAAAGATTTTATAAATAAGATTTTGTAAAAAAAAAATAATCTAATAATAATCCATGCATATAAAAAATATGCAAAACTTTGAATTTGTTATTATTTTACTAATAAGTTGTCATGAAGCACATTATAAGTAACTAATTGCAATTGGTTCCAAAGCAGTGCTAGGGTAAGAGGTTTAATTTATTACCAAGGTTTTGCTGGGAAAATAAAATATAGAAGGATAGCAAAATAATTGTTAGATTTAATTTGAATATTAAATTTCTGTTGATGAACTTTCCAAACTAAACTACACAAAAGACGTTATAGAACAAAACTTTTTTGTACATACTTTAGGCCAAAATCAAATAAATTTTGACACCGATTTGAAACTTTTTGGTCACACAGTATACATTAAAATAGGGCGTTCAACTATTTCAGAGGTCATGGGTTTTCTTTAACGAATTTCTTTGCTCATAAAGAGTTTTATTATTTTATATATAAAAAAAATTAACTGCTATTTTAAGAAAACTTAAAAAAGAATATATTTCGATAAATTATTTATATTTTTTCTTCGAAAATCTTTTTATATTTAAATTGAAACAAAAAAATATTTAGCTTTTCAAAAATATAAAGAAAATTAAATTTATTCATTTTGCATAACACGATTTCAAGTTTCTTTCAAATACTATCATCGGTGGTACAATATTTCAATATCAATATTTGTTTAACTAATGGCCAAACTGACTTGTATATGTAATCTTTTTTTCAGCCCACCAACCGACAATACCATCATACACCAGTTACTTACAATGGGCACACTCAGAATATTATGTAGTTAACTCTTTGTAGTTTAATAAAAAAGTTTTCTGTTCCATTTAAAAATAAAGGAACAAACATTTATTTTTAAAGAAATATCTATATTAACTTTTTTATACATTTTTTCGAAATGATTTACTATCATTTACCGATTTTTTTCAGTATTATTTATTTTTTTCATTTGTTTGAAATTTAATAAAAATTTACCCACAAAACGGAAACTTGTGATTTATTTGTGTCCGTAACAGTTATTACAAATTTAAATTTTCTTTACTGTCTGTTTCAAAAAAAAAATATTCAAAAAATTTCAATTTGTTTTTTTATTTAAATTGGTTGTATATATACAAAATTTTTCAATACAAATTACAAGAAATTCATAAACACACATACATACACAAACATATTCACACAAAAAGTGTGTACACATTTTGTATTGTACAAAAAATACAAAAAGGGAAACAATTTCAAATAAATGAAAAAAAAACATTTATTTTTTTAAGGATTGGTGGTAAAATTTTACATTTATTTTAACTGATTTTATCATTTATAACAAAATATATAACAAAATATATAACAAAAGGCATTTAATTTAAATGAAAAATAAGTAGACCGGTCTTAAAATGAAATATAAATTCTTTTAAATTATATTTTCAGTTATTTTAACTTACAAACTATTTTAAGTGCAGTAGTACCAAGGAGTATATATATATAATAGGGGTCTCAGAACCTATCAAATACAACAAAAAACAAAATATAAAAAAAATTTCGAAGTCAGGTCGGGTGCCCGGGATAACACGGTGAAATAAAAAAGTCAGTTCTCAAAATTGTTTGTGGTAAAACCACATTGAAAATTTAATTGAAAATCACTTAAAACCAGTCTACTAACTTTTCATCTAAATCAATAGAACTTATGATGTTAAAACATTATTTCTCATTAATTTAAACTGTGAACAAACTTAACACATATCCGTAAAAACAAGTGATTTTTCCGTTATTTGTTTTTTTTTAACAACAAATTAACTACAAAATCCGTTAAAAGAAATAATTTTTCGTTTGAAGCGTTGTGGTGAAATGGTTAGCACGTTGGACTGTTAAACAGAAGATTGTGGGTTTGATCCCCAGCGAAGGCAACATCAATCGCACATATCGCAACGTCCTCTTTCGGTGTTTCCATATCACCGAAGTAAAATAACATAACAGGACTATGAACTAAAAAGCTTCAACAATTCCGCCAACTCTTCATCCCCTGACCAAAGAAAGCAACACATTAATTAGTAAAAAGAATATCCGGAGTGTTGCTTATCATAAAAAAAATAATCAAAACTTTTTAAATAAACTACAGTCAGTTACTGTACAAATATTTTGAGTGTAGCAGTGAAACAACGATTGTATTGCATTTTTAATTTAAATATATTATTAATATGTTTTACATGCTTAACATTGTTTACAACTTTAAAACTCATCTTTATTTAAAACTTAACACTGTGAACGTATTTTTTAAATTTTAATTCCCCTTTCAGCTTGTTTTATACTGTATTATATTCATTAACTAAAATAAACAAAATGTTTGATCAAAAATTAAAAATTAAAGAAAAAAAAAACTAAATCGATTTTCCGTTCTTTGTTCGTCATTTATCGTTTTTTATACCCTGCACCACTTTGTGGAACTGAGTATATTGAGTTAGTGCTGATGTTTGTAACCTCCAAGAATGGTGACAATAGTCAACTCCCTGCTGAGTGAACGATGTCCCTTGTAACCTTTTAATCAAACTGCAAATTGCAATTCTAAATCCAATTGGCTGAATTTTTCTGCAAAAATTTGTGTTTCCCTAAGGTTGAACCCAATATAAAATGGTTAAAATCAGTTTTCGCCCAGTAGCCGTTAAAAGATTATTTATGACCTTGAATGTATAAAGTTTAAATTTAAATTGTATTTTCAAACCAAAGGAATTTTAAGCAATTTCTCGCCAAGTATATAGTTTCAAAACCAGTGTTCAATTTTCGCTCAGTTTCTCCAGAGTTCTTTTTTTTTACAGAGTTTAAAAAAACCGACAAGTTATATAAATTACAAAAACTTTATTTCTTTTTTGAGGTTTTTTCGTTCTTTCGTATAAAAATGCTAAATGAATAGTATGAATTCGGAACGTAATCTAACTTTTGGGAACCTAACCCAGTTAGCATGTCAAAGTTAAAGTATAAATTTTTAAGAATCAAAAAAAGCATGATCGCCATTTTGGATTTGACTTTGAAACAGTCGATCCGATATAAATGTGACGTATCAATTCGGAAACTATAAAAAATGATATAACAGAGAGAATATAAATATATTCCAGAGCCCCGATTCGTTTCAATATTTGAGAAATCGGGATTTGAACTTTTTAAAAGCATTTTTAAGTGAATAAGCTAATATTTTCCCGGCAAACATTTTCAAAATCCTTCTTTTAGTGTGTTGTTTAAGGAGGAAGCTACATGCCACATTTAAGAAGACACTTTTCAACCCTTTAATCCCATTTTTTCATATTGGATATTCCAAAAAGCACCTTATCAGTGAATTAGTTTATACCTCCATAATTTTAACATAATTTTATTATCAGATTTATATTCCCCCCTCCTCGTAAACGTTTGCTAAACTACCGTCTTGGTACACGCCGAAAAGGAACCCTGTTGCCAAAATTTAAGTCTCTAGAACCAGCGGTTTGCGCTGGATGATTAAGAGGGCAAATTTTTCCATTTCTAACGCAATTTTACTATTTTCTTATTGTCTAGAGTTTAAATTTCACTAGTTCCCTTTTCCATTCCATTTCGTTCTCTTTTCTAGTGTTAGAATCCAACTCTTTCTCGTTTCAATACATTTCTTTCTGCTTAAAAATTGATTTCCCTTGTCTAGTGTTTCAAGTCCACTTGTTCCCATTCAACTCCATTTCGTTTCCCTTCTCCAGTGTTTCAATTTCATTTGTTCCCCGTTCTATTATTATGCTATTATAACGCCTCTAGCCAGATCTGTTTTGGTAATCCCTTTGGGCCGAGACTTTTCCTATTTGAACCTCATTTTATACCACGTTCTAAAAACATATTTTTTTAATTTCAAGTTTCGCGTTGACAGGTTCAGGCAGGTCGTTAAAGGGGAGACTTTTGCTCTTTTTTTGACTATCCGTAGAAATTTTAAAATTTCACGTCTTATCAGTGATTTAGGACCAATATTATAGTGAACATTAAAGTAATATATAAATCTCAACTAAGAATTTTTAAAAAGTTTTTACAGTATTTTGGGCATATCCAGCTGAAACAAATAATTTGAAAAGTATACTTAAAACTATAAAACTGGGCATTGCTCCGCACGTATTTTAATTAAATTTTAGCCAAAGAGGTTTGGTCAGCCCGCCAAGAGGGAGACTGCCCTTTTTTCGTCATTTTACGCGCCCCAGTAAGAGTTTCCAAAAACCTCGTGTTATCAGTGAGTTAGCCAAATTCTAAGGAACACAAGGGGAAGACACTCCCTTTTGGCACTCCCCGAATAAATTTTAAAAAATCCCCTCTTATTAGTGGGTTAGCCCTTATTCTTTACTAGGGGTTTGAGCAGGCCGTTAAAGGGAGACTCTTCCTCTTTTTGCCCTTCCCTTCAAAAATACCGTCCTAGCGGATGTCTACACCAGCTTCCTAGCTCCAACAGCTTGGGCGGTATTGAATGAATAAGTCAGTTAGTTATAGAGATTTCACTATATTAAATGACCCGTTAATTAAAATTTCTTCCCGGGATTTAATCTGCTTCCCGGAATATGACCGAAACTGGTACTGTAGTGCAGGGTATCATATAATTAGTGTGTCCGACTTTAACTTGTTTTACTCTACACTTGTAATATTATTCCTTTACGCAAAATAGTAGTACAATATAAATTGTTTGTATGTACAAAATCTGTATACTGACAATGCAGGCACGTACGTGTTAACTTTGTTAAAAGATATGCAAACTAAATGCATTTATATAAAAGAAAAATCAACTCAAAAACGCAATCAGTGCATGTTAAAAAACAAGCGAGAATTATAAATATTAACTATATAAATATATTGTGGCAAAAAAAAAAATACATTTGTGAGTGGAATTTTCATATTAAATTTTTAAATTTTTAAAGATAGCCCTTAGGTGGATGAAGAGGAATAGGACGAGAAGATAAAAGTCGGCATGTTGTCAGTTGAATTTTACCGAGGATTGGATCACCTCAAACACTCACCATATTTTTCGGACTTGCGACCGGCTGACTCCTTTTCTTATCCCCCAAAAAAAATGTGTTCGAAAATAAAATTTATTAAATTTGTGTGTTCATTTTAACACAACAAAATTCGAATACCTAAAAATATTTTGTTTGGTTCTATTCTGGGCATTAAATAAATTTCGTGGCGATAGCTTTATTGGTTCGTGAGATACAGCAAAACCGACTTTTCTATGATTCCAATTATGGTCCGGTGTTAAAAGTGAAAATTTTAATAAATATTCATAAGTGCTGACTATAATGATGTCCCATGATTTGCTATATTTATAACAAAAAACCTTGTATTTTTTTTTGAAAGAAAAGCAGCTCTGGAAATTCTTTCTACTAATTAATGTGTTGCTTAATTTGAAAAGAGATGAAAGTTGGTTAAAGATGAATGGATTTCAATATAGGTATAGAAATAGAATTATAGCCCGCACTAAGAAGGAGTTTTGACTTCAATTTTAATTAAAAAAAATTTTCATACCAAATTTCCTACTTAAGTAAAATTTTAATAAAAAAAAAAACTACTATGAGTTATAAAATGCGTTTCACCTTATATTCCCCCGCCCCACCGCCTAACCAAAATCTTTTCCTTAAACAAGTAACCATGTGACATGAACTCTAATCTACCTAACCCTAAATTATCCTAATTGCTTAATAAACATAGTAATATTTTGAGGTAGTTTACATTAGTAGCAAAACCAACTATTAAATATATTGCTCATATTTATAGTCATTTGCAAAAAGTAAAAAAGTAAACTTGAAATATTAAAAATGAGTCGTAATGTGACATTTGACAGTATTTCTAGATTATAAATGGTTGCTTACCCATCCTTAAAAATATAAATGTGATTATAAAATACTTAACAAAGAAACGGGAAACGTTTACTTATCACATACGTTCATACTTACAACATATGGAAAACTTTTAAAACTTTCAACAAAGAAGTTAAAATGAAGTTTAAAGGGTTATAAGCTCCCAGTTATCTCCCTATCAAAAGGGTTGGACATTAAACAGTACTCTAACAATTAAGTATACAACATAAAAAATTGACGAAATTCATAATTATTCATAATTATATATATATATTTGCTGTCAATTTATAGCTGATACTTTTAAATGTTTAATTACATCTTGTACCCTGTCTTTGTTCAATTGTTTGAATAACTGTACAAGTCATTCTTTTGTCTCATAACTAAATGACATGTTCAACCCAAAAAATAAAACAAATTGAATAAAGATAAACTAATACTACTGTAAACATTTGCTTGTGAATGTATGGGTGGCCATTAAATAAAGCATAAGGAATTATAATTTAATGCTTGAATAATTACTACCACGCTCGTTTAGTATCTAAACAAAAATGGTTTATAGCACATAAAACAAAAACTGAAATAATTATGAAAAGAAATACTATAATTAAAAGTATTCTTTATGTAATTAATTTTTATGTAGGAAATGAGTAAGTGACAATATGATAAATATTAATGTTCATTAATTTTTTTCTACAATTACACAGACAAAATTATTGCCAAAAGAATTTCAATTAAATTTATTTTTTTTTGTTCATTTTCAATTAAAAATTTAATCGTAACCAGCAAAAAAATTACCATTTCTGTAACTATAACTTATTTCATTGCTTTCTAAACTTTTATGATTTTTTGGTGTTATTCTAAGGCACTTCCAAAAGAACTCATTTGTTCATATTTCAAATGCAGTGATCTGGATATAAACCCGATGCATATCTTAACGAATCACTCTGCATTACTTCTAAAGCATAAGTGGTAGTATATTGTATATTTTTTTTTCTGAATCTAAAGCATTTATTCAAATTAAGGAAATAGTTCTGATGAACTTATTTAGTTTATTTACTAAATAATTTTTTTTTTATTTTAGTTTTTGTATAATAATAAATAAAATAAAATTTTATGAGGGTTAAAATTTATGCAGTTTTGCAATTTTTATAAAAGTTATGAAATATCACACTTAAAAAAGTTTGTAAGTTAAAATAACTGAAAATGTCATTTAAAATAAATGATATTTCATTTAAAAACCGGTCTACTTAATTTTCATTTAAATTAAATGCCATTTGTTATTTATTTTTAAATGTTGATTTATCAACTGACACATCCGTAAGAAACAACTGATATAATCAGTAAAAATAAATGCCAAAATTTTACCCACCAATCCTTAAAAAATAAATGTTTTTTTCATTTATTTGAAATTATTTCCGTTTTTGTATTTTTTGTTTTTTTTTACTATACTCGTACAATACAAAATGTATGTATGCATATGAAGCTATAAACACTTTTTGTGTGAATGTATTTGTATATGTATGTGTGTTTATGAAGTTCTTGTAAATTGTATTGAAAAATTTTGTATATATACAACCAATTTAAATAAAAAAACAAATTGAAATTTTTTGAATATTTTTTTTTGAAACAGACAGCAAACAAAATTTAAATTTGTAATAACTGTTACGGACACAAATAAACCACAAGTTTCCGTTTTGTGGGTAAATTTTTATTAAATTTCAAACAAATGAAAAAAATAAATGAAACTGAAAAAAATCGGTAAATGATAGTAAATTATTTCGAATAAATGTATAAAAAAGTTAATATAGATGTTTCTTTGAAAAATAAATGTATCTTCCTTTATTTTTAAATGTAACGGAAAACTTTTTTATTAAACTACAAACAGTTAACTACATAATATTCTGAGTGCAAGAACAACAGACTTTTTTTAACCTTTAATTGAAACTAGCTAGCCTGTCATTTGCATTTTTTCAGCCTTAAATATTTATGACGCCGCAATCTGTGCATTTCTGCATTATGTTTATTATTTAACACTACACCATTTCCAGTTTTAATTCAGAATTTATCAAAATAATTTTAAAATTGTTTAAAAATTATTTCAACTTGCCCAAAAATATTTTAAAATTGTGCAAAAATTATTTAAAATTTTTTTAAAAATATTTTAAAATTGTCTGAAAATGTTTGCAAATTGTACAACCAGTTTTTAAATTATCCAAAAATATTTTAAAATTTGTCTAAAAATTCATTAAAATTTTTGAAAAATGTTTCAAAAATGCTTTTTCACTAATGCAGAAATATTTATTTGTTTTAATAAGGAGTATTTGTATATCAATGCAAAAATTTCGCTTCTTTACACTTATTTTTCTGCATTCTTATGAATTAAATTTTCATCAAAGCTTAAATAATACAAAGTTTATGAACATTTTCCACTCATGCATCAGAATATCTAATCATTGTATTATCATTGCTTCCTTAGAGTAAAGTATGAGTAATGCAAGTAGCTACATTTGAATACTTCCATCCTATGACACGCAAAAGTTAAATTCATCGATGAAACTATCAGAAAAGAAGTGATGCCTTTGCCATAGTAGTGATGTTTCTATTGCTTCTTTTGCAGCTTCATTTTTGCTGGGTACCAATTAAATGATAATGAAATTGATGTAAAAAATATTCTAGTTTACAATAAAAAATTTTTTCAGATCGATAGTCGAAAGCTATCTCTGCTAAATTAATGACGTATGGTTTTAATTCAGAGCTTGTTAATTCATTTTATTTTATATTATTAATTTTATGAATATATGAATAATTTATAACCACTTCATATCAATGATTCAATTTTGACTCGATTGAATAATTTGGTTTGTAATTCTGTTCGCGAACGATTTTTGGTTAGTTGTTTTGTTAAAAATTAATTAATTTGATAGATTATATATTTCAACAAAAATCAAACTGATTCTCTGATTTTGATATTAATTGACTAAAGTAGAAAATTATTCAAACAATGAACAGAATTTTGCAATTCGATGCGTTAAAAATTAATTAATTAATTTATTTTAATTTATTTTAAAATTTAAAAAAAAAATTGTTAAAATTTGAATCATGCAAAAAATCATTTTAGAATATAGGAAAATTTGATTATTTTACAATTTGCTAAAGATTTTTGTATATTTCATATTTGAAAATGGGACCATGAGAACAAACTTTTTTTGACAACACTGCGGATACACATGCACCAGTAGTGATAAAGTTTGTACCATAGTATTTTTGTGCTTCTATTAGAACTTCAAAAGTACTTTGGTACTTCTATGAACTATTTGGTACAAAGTATTTGCAAATTTTCATGCGTTGATGAATTACACACAAACATTGTATACACAAAAAAAAGTATCACAAAATTTTAAGTAATTAAAAATATTTGTTAATACTCAAATTGAATTTCTTAAAATTTTTTGTTTGAAATGTTTGTAAATTGTTATTTTTCATAAAAAAAAAATACCTTGTAAATAAAAATTGAAGTTACAAAAAAATAACAATAATTTTTTTGTATTTACAAATTCCATTGTTGGTGCCTTTTTCAAAAATATTTTGTTTGTATTTACAAAAATATTCTATGAGAGTTGTTTAATATTACAAACAGAATTTTGTTTGTAATATTGAACATCGTCCATAGAACATTTTTGTAAATACAAAAAAAATATTTTTTAAAAAGGCACCAACAATGGAATTTGTAAATACAAAAAACTTTTTGTTATTTTTTTGTAACTTCAATTTTTATTTTCAAAGAATTTTTATATGAAAAGCTACACAGAATAAAATTACAAAATTCTGTTTGTAATATTGAACATCGTCCATAGAACATTTTTGTAAATACAAAAAAAATATTTTTTAAAAAGGCACCAACAATGGAATTTGTAAATACAAAAAACTTTTTGTTAGTTTTTTGTTACTTAAATTTTTATTTTCAAAGAATTTTTATATGAGAAGTGACAATTTACAAATATTTCAAACAAAGAATTGTTAGAAATCGAGTTTAAATTTTAACAAATATTTTTAATTACTTTAAATTTTGTGATACTTTTTTCTGTGTACAATTTACAAATATTTTAAACAAAAAATTGTTAGAAAACGAATTTGAATCTTAACAAATATTTTTAATTACTTAAAGTTTTGTGATACTTTTTTCTGTGTGCACAGAAAAAAGTGCCGCAAAATTTAAAGTAATTAAAAATATTTTTAAAATTTAAACTCGATTTCTAACAATTTTTTGTTTGAAATATTTGTAAATTGTCACTTTTCATATAAAAATTCTTTGAAAATAAAAATTTAAGTAACAAAAAAGTAACAAAAAGTTTTTTGTATTTACAAATTCCATTGTTGGTGCCTTTTTAAAAAATATTTTTTTTGTATTTACAAAAATGTTCTATGGACGATGTTCAATATTACAAACAGAATTTTGCAATTTTATTCTGTGTGTGTATTTGATAAAAAAAAAATATATTGAAAATTTTATTAAAATTTTATTAAAATTTTAATTGATTTGAATCTCGAATTTCAATCAAAAATTTTATTAAAAGTTTAACTGATTTTTAGTTAGAATTTTAGTTAAAGATTTAATTGTTATAATTAAAAATTTAATTGTAAATTTTGAAGATTTTTGATAAAAAATAATTTTAACAAAAAAAATTAATTAATATAACAAATTCTTTTGCTAGTCCAAATTCAATTAAATTTTTAATTGTATTTACAAATATTTTAATTGAAACTCGATTTTAGTTTTTTCTGTGTACTAACATATGTATACTAGGGATATAAATTTTTTGACTAAAAATTTCCCAGGCACTATGGGGAATATTGTATTGATAATAAAAAACCGGTATCTTAGGTCAGTTTGAAACAAAAACCTTCCACACAGAATGCGATTTCTATATGGAAAATAAAAAAGTATGAAAGGTATAAAAACTATATACATGTCAATACTTCATTCAGGTTTTGAATTCCATTCCACGGTATTTAAACAAAAAGTAACTAAAGTCTGAAAAATAATTTTAAATAGTGGCATTAAAAAAAATCATAATTCCAAACTTCATCGCATTTGGTGGGGGAACTTTTTTTTAGCGATCGCGAAAAAGTAAAACCGCAATTATTCATATTTTGCCATGGACTATTTAGCCTTGCCAGGCAAATTTTTATATTTGCAAAAAATGGCAATAGTTATATACCTAATTGTATACCTTATAGAAATTTTAATAAATTTCCCAATGTACAATTGGAGTCCGAATGGACTCATAAAAGAGGCCCTAAGCTTTCTGAAATCATATTTATTTATTTTATTTATTAATCATATAATTACAAATTATATGTTAATACCCTAACCGAGCACTAGCAACAAAGGCCTTCGGCTCGTTGTAGCGAAAACAGACCAGAGCCTCTGGTGGGAAATGAACCCACGACCCCCGCACTGATAAGCTAGCACGCTACCAACTAGCCTATAGGGGCGCTCTTCTGAAATCATAGCTATTTGAGGGTGTGTGTTTTTCTTTGCCGATGAAGGCTAATTTCGAGCGTTCTTTTATTAGTCATAAAAACCTCATATATATGAACATAATTGGAAATTTTTAACATTCTGAACCATATGTGACTTATTTATGATTAATATTTGGGTCATTTAGAGATAAGTATTAATAGTGTTTTATTTATGACTCCAAAATTTGAGCCCTTTGAAAATGATCGTATATTAAGTCATAATTACTTAGCACTTATAATTTTTTCTGGCTAGGTTTACATAAAAACGGTACTTTTTCTTTAGCAACTTGTTACAGCTAACTCTCTCTTAATATTTCATTTGCCACAGTGAGTCTTCGTTTTAAGTAAAGAGAAAACATTGCTCACCTGACCATCTCTAGTTTAAATATGTTGAAGTGTAATAATTTTAAATACTTCAGAGTGTATAAAGTCATCAAAGGAGAGAAAAAAAGATTTTATTAACGAAAGTTTAAACGTTGGCATGTGCGTTGGCAAATGACTGTGTGATTAAAATTTTCTTTTGACGCCTTTTACGCATTAATTTAATTATGATTAAGTTAAATATAAGCCTTTGCTGCTTTTTTTGTTTTCTTCTTATTTTATTTGACATTGTACTATAGTGTCGAAAAATAAGCACGTTATGTATGTGTTAAGTTATAGTGTAGGCATGAAGGTTGTTATTTTTGTAATGGAATTATAATATAATACAGAGTAATTTGCACTAATTCAGACCAACTTTTCTGTATTTTTTTTTTATTTTCCACAATAATTTAAAATTTTCTGTTTAAAAAAAAAAAGAATATAATAATAGAAATATATTAAGCGATTCTCAAAAAAACGTCACCGAACACGACCTCGGCGGTACACCTCCATCCGATGGTCGAAATTTTCGATGACGCTGAGGCATAATTGAGGTTCTATGCCGTTAATGTGCCGAATTATCTTATCCTTTAGCTCTTGAATTTTTCATGGCTTATCGACGTACACCTTTTCTTCCAAATAACCCCAAAGAAAGAAGTCCAACGGTGAGAAATCACATGATCATAACATCGCCACCACGTAAGATAACACAGCCATTGATTTGTCGCGCAAAAGTGCCATTGTTTCGTTAGCTGTGTGGCAAGTGGCACCGTCCTGTTGAAACTACATATCGTGTACATCCATATCCTCAATTTCTAGATTTAAGAATTCCGTGATGATCTCGCGATAGCGAACACCGACGGCGAGTCGAGGTTTACGGCTATTCTGCCACACTATCGCGAACAACAGCAATATTTTCCGCAGAACGAACTTGGCGAGCATGCACAGGTGTTTTCTCATTTCCTACAGACCCGATTTGCAGAAATATGTGCACAATCATACCGATTGTGGACACATTTGGTCGGTTATGCTGAACGACCATTTTAATAATAAGCCTGAATAACTTTAAGGCGTTGCTTGATTATGTATCTTTCCATGGTTCAAATTTATTTAATCTGAAATTGAGAAATGTTAAATGAAATGCAGAAAAAAACTTGACGTTTAGCTGTGGTTCACATTCAACATCGGCCCTTAAAATTTAACCACCCTTTATTACCCTCGTTCACTGAATAAAATAAATTGCTGTAACGATCTCTACCCCCGCGAGCTTATCACAACTAGCGGAGGAAAACTCGTTCATATAACAATTATTTTTGAATATCATAAACTGTATCATTATTTTTATGAAATATGACATCGAAATTAATGCCATCGATTTATTTAAATTTTTAACGGAATATTTTCACAACATACCCTACTGTCTTTGTCAAAATTCAACAATTTCCACCTTCTACAAGTATGTAACTTATTTATCGGCATCTAGGAATACATTGCGTGTATATTCTTAATCATTATGTATAAAGAAAGTAAAAATTATATTCGAATTTTCATGACAAATAAATACAGACACAATTATAAGTCTTTTTATTTTGTATAAGCCTTAACAAGGTGTATATTCTTATGGCTTAGCTTTTTATAAATATATTTTTATTATTAATATAAATTCGTTCGCACCCGCCATAATTTATGTCAAATAAATTTTGTCCCACTTACATTTATTAGGGGCAAATTATAACTACATTGCGTACACTCAAAAAAGTTAAGCACTTACTACATATCAATTTTTTATTTTAAAATATTTAATTCAAACGTAATATCAGTTCTTTGGCTATAGCCACGCAATTTACTACAAAGCTGAAATAATATTTGCTTAAGATTGTATTCAAGAAATAAAAAGACAAAAAGGATACATATAAATATATGTGAAATAAAGGATCTTGGATTCCTTCTGCTTTGTGAATATGAACTTTAAAAACTTAAACTTGACAGAAATAATTTCAATAAAGGCAAAAAATTTGTAAAATTTACAAACTATGTTTGTAAGTGGTTTTTATTGAATTTTAACTGTTAAAAATGTCTGCCTTAAATGATAAATTCAAATTAAATTTTATTGCACACACTTAAAAAAGTTTGTAAGTTAAAATAACTGAAATGATATTTCATTTGAAAACCGGTCTTCTTAATTTTCATTTAAAATAAATGCCATTTGTTATTTATTTTTAAATGTTGATTAATCAACTGACACATCCGTAAGAAACAAATGATATAATCAGTTAAAATAAATGTCAAAATTTTACCCACCAATCCTTAAAAAATAAATGTTTTTTTCATTTATTTGAAATTATTTCCGTTTTTGTATTTTTTGTTTTTTTTTTAATATACTCGTACAATACAAAATGTGTGTATGCATATGAAGCTATAAACACTTTTTGTATTAATGTGTTTGTATATGTATGTGTGCTTATGAAGTTCTTGTAATTTGTATTGAAAAATTTTGTATATATACAACCAATTTAAATAAAAAAAACAAATTGAAATTTTTTGAACATTTTTTTGAAACAGACAGCAAACAAAATTTAAATTTGTAATAACTGTTACGGACACAAATAAACCACAAGTTTCCGTTTTGTGGGTAAATTTTTATTAAATTTCAAACAAATGAAAAAAATAAATGAAACTGAAAAAAATCGGTAAATGATAGTAAATTATTTCGAAAAAATGTATAAAAAAGTTAATATAGATCTTTCTTTGAAAAATAAATATATCTTCCTTTATTTTTAAATGGAACGGAAAACTTTTTTATTAAACTACAAACAGTTAACTACATAATATTCTGAGTGCACCTTTAAAATAGCAATTGTGATTACTTTGGCTTTTATTGCTATCATTTTCTGAGTATATAATTATCATTGTTTAGATTAAGGCTTTAAGAAAGAACTGGGATTATTTTGAAACGCCACAAAAATTCATAATATAAATAACCTTTTAATAGGATTATGTAAATGAAAATAACCACAAAATTGATGAACAAATTTGTAGTATTTATTGTTGATAAACATTAAATTTTATTTGTATTGTAATTGTGACTTTTCTTTAGAAATATTATTAATGGGAAAAGGGATAAATAATCTACATATATATATATATAAAATATTGTTGCAAGTGTGTTGTGACTTTATAACTCACGAACGGTCAAACCGAATTCGATTAAATTTTTAGGGTTTGTTCGTACGGTCGTGTATATGGTTTATCTAGTTATGAGTGAGTTATGACTTTTCATGTCAACATGTGATTTTTCCATATAAAAAAAAAACAACAACAAATACGTAGGCGCTCATGAGCGTAATTATTTTTATTATTTCCAAATAAAAAATAAATAAAAACAACCAATGAATTTCATTCAATGTTAATATTCATGCGTAGCGAAGCACGCCGGAATCCGCTAGTTGCTTATAAAAAACAGTTTAACTTAAAAACTCCAAGAATTTTAGTTAAACAAATTAACAACATTTCCGTTAAAATTCTAGTTCTTCTTATCCATCTGCTATGTTTCTTGGTGATGATATGGCAAAATCTGCCCTAGATATTGTTAATTTCTTTGCACGATTTTTTGAATCAAACTTTGATAATACTATAAATGTTCCTTTTTCATCTGATATGCAACAATCTATTAATCAAATTGTGGATTTTAGTATATTTGAGTTATCGTAAAGTGAAGTTCTAAAGGGTATTAAATCGTCTTGTGGTATGGATGTTGATGATTTTTCTACATTTTTCATTAAGAAATGTGCGAGATCTCTTTCATTTCCGTTAAAATATATTTTCAATAAATCTTTAAGCTCTGGTTTTTTTCTTAATAAATGGAAAAGTTCGGCTATAACTCCAATATTTAAAAATGGAGACAAATATAATATTTAAATTATCATCGTCCGACATCTAAATTGTCAACTGTTTCAAAAATTTTCGTACATGTTATAAAGAAAAAGATTTATTTCAGTGTCAAGCGTCACATTTTACCAGAGCAGTACGGGGTTTTACCAGGCCGCTCAATGGTTACTAACTTATCTATTTTTAGTAAATATTGTATTTCTGCTTTTGAAAAGTATCATCAGGTTGATGCGGTGTTTACTGACTTGAATACAGCGTTTGATAAAGTTCCACATGGTATTATATGTCTTAAGCTTGAGGGAATGGGGTTATACGGAATGTTTTTGAATTGGATTTAATATTACCTTAATAATAGAAAATATTCTGTTATTATTCTCATTAGGCTACTTATAGTGTAAGTCAAAATAGATTAAGATTATAGATTAAGTCAAAATCTGGCCCCACTGCCGGCGATTCATATGAATCTTTTGTACCAAGGATCATAAAACTAAACCAAATTCTGTATTACATATATTCCTAATGAACTTTAATATAGAAGATGGAGAAGAGTTTCTAATATCGTCTGGACCTAAAAAAATTCCTTATTGGAAACTTTCTTCATGTTCCTATGCAATACAACACACTCACACAAAATGTGGATGGTTGTTTCATCTCCCTCAAGACATAGCCGACACAGAGGTGATTCCAACAGATTCATCTTTCACAAATGGTAGTTCAATCCGAAGTGAACGGTAAGAAACTTTGTTAGTAACCTAATGTCATTCCTAGCAAGTTCCAAAATTTTCCCATTGGAAAAGGGGTTGACAAATAGTTTTGCCTGTCTCATCCCTAAAGAATCGTTCCAAAGATCCTTTGCCATTCTAGCTAGTTCGTCCGCTATCACGTTACCAACATGTAGGCCATTATTATTTTTATTATTTATAAATGATATTGGACATTATATTAAAGGCTAAACTTTCTTGTTGTATGCTGATGACCTTAAGCTTTTTAAGGAGATAATATCTATAATTACACGATCACTTTACAGAGGGACATTAATAATGTAAATAGTTGTTGTATCTCAAATCCCCTACCTTTGAATATTAGTAAATGCTGTCGAATGACATTCTATAGAGCTAGATTTCATAATTGAATATTGTATCCGTATTCGATTTATAATGTTGCTTTGAACATTGTTAGTGAGATTTTGGATCTTGTTGTTGTATAGAATTCAGAACTTACATTCGAATCTCATATTAATTATATTATTCCTAGAGCATACTCTGCTTGGGCTATTGTTCGTCGAAATTGTAAGAATTTTTATTAATCCATGTACTGTTAAAATTTTATATACTGCCTTTGTAAGATCAATGTTAGAATATTGCTCTTTTGTATGGAATCCTTATCAATTGGGTAACTCAAATCGGATTGAATTAATTCAAAAAACATGTTTGAAATTAGCTTTGCGTGGTTTTCAGTTTGTTGCACCTTATAATTCTTATAATACTAGCTGTTTATTATTAGGGTTAAACCCACATTTTTTAAGAAGAACTTGTCAGTCAATAATGTTTATTTATGATTTATAAAATGGTTGCATACATTGTGAATATTTATTAAATTTAATACATTTTAATGTTCCATGTTATATGTTAAGATTAAATGATTTATTTTATATCCCTACTCATAGAACTAATTATAGTAAAAATGAACCTATAATAAAAGCTATAAATAATTTAAATAATTTTTATAAGCTTGCAAAAGTAGACTTTTGTAATTCTGATTGCTTTAAAATTTGTTTAATATCATATTTAAATAACTTGTTTTAAGTAACAGCCTTGTATCTAGCATGTAAAGATTTTATTTCCACTGGCTTAAATGAATAAATAAATTATAAAGTTTACTTAAAATCCAAACAACATTTAAAAACATTGTTTGTTCATATAGGAAAAATAATATTATACTATTATTTAAAATAATAAAATAAACTCTAATTTGAATAAATAAAAAAACACTTAAAAAATCGCATTCAAAGGATAACAAAAAAACTATGCCGGAAAACTAAATAAAAATAAAGCTTCAAATTAAAAAAAAAAAATAAATAACAGTTAAACTAAACTTCTTTGTATATGAATATACCAAAGAAAAAAGAAATGAACAGCAAACTCACAATTCAGAGAATTAACAGGAAGGAAAACAATTATCCAAGTGCAGCGGAAACGGAAATTCAAATGTAACAACGGGTTTAAAATATAACAAACTACCAGCAAAAAAAAAAACAATAGAATATTTTAATGGTAAATAGGAATTAAACTTAAATTGCAACAAATAAGAAAATTATGATCTTAACTATATAAAACTTCACATAACATTTATTCTGCCAATAGCATACACCGTTAATGGGTATTTGACTAAAGATTAAATCAAAAAAGTTTGTAAATTATTCACTTATTTAAATTAAACATAGAATTATTGAAGGTTTACATAAAAGCACAACATAATAAAATTTTACGTATTTCAATTATCCTAATTACAAAACAAATACATACAGAAAAGAAAAATAAACACAAACTCACAAATATGTAGCAACACTAGTTTACAGCTAGTCATTGATGAATGCTGTCATGTAAATTTCAAAGATAACTTTAAACAGGTAAGAGCGGCTAAATTCGGCTATGGCGAATACCCTTCACCATGGTTGGGAAAATAGTGAAGTTTATTTATGGACAGATTTATATACGGACATCTTTAAGTGGAAATTTAGTGATAAAACTTGGACTCTGAATGATTTATGGTTCCCGAAAATATGTACATATGTTCTACTAAAGATTTTTGATCTTTGGATATATAAGACGTATCCATAGGTCATATTACAGCTCTAAAATTTTAGTTTTTATAAAAATTTTGATGTTTTTAGCCCATTTATCGAGTATTTAATTACGGTCTTACCGTTCTTAAGTTATAAAAAATTAATTTATTTTGTGCCACGGCCAATTCAAGGATCCCGCCCACATTTATTCAGATGTTTTGTATTGATAACCAAGATGCTTGCACCTTATTTGGAAACTTTTCCTCTTTCTGTTCTCCAATTATACAGAAAAGCTGACCGACATCGTTAAGCCAACTGTGCTGGACGCATTTGTTTTGTTAAAAAAAAAATAAAAAAATATCAAAAAGTCTTAAGAAAATAAAAAAAAAGTGTTAAAAAAATATAAAAATAAAAAAAGTTGAATAGGCGGGGCTCGATTGCGCGACTAAAAGAAAAAAAGTATTTGTAACAAAACGGTTAGACCACTGAGCCATTGAAGGACATAAGCAAACGTCGTTAATAGAAGTTAATAAAGAGTTTTCGTTTAAAACAGATTTGTTTGGGTTTTACGTAAATGACAAACCTTTGTATGGATTTGTTGTTTGTGGGTAAAAGGTGAGGAGGTGAAAGACAAAAAGTTCAACAAATAAAATAAAAACAACAACAATCACGATCATAATGCCAAACAGTGTTGTCACATTTTTTTTTCAAAAATCTTTTTAGTTCTAAAAAAAGCTTTTTTCGACCAAAAAAATAAAATGTGTTTTATTTCTACAAATACGTTTGATTTAGCTGACAAATTTGCATTTGGGATTTTATTTCGCTATTTTATTAAAAAATATTTTTAATTTCTTTAGCTTAATTTTAAAAATTTGAAGGTAAATAATTTATAAATTTTTTTTTTTATAAATTATTATAAGTTATGAACTAAAATAGTTGCTTTCAAAGGGGAATTATGTATAAAATTTTCTTAATATATGAGAAATAAAATGGTTTAAAAATCTTTTTATAAATTCTTTTAAATCGGAGCAAAAAAAATAAAACCGTTTGTATTTTGTTTGTATCAGAGGGTTTTTATACAAATTTTGATATTTTTAGCCTATTTATGGATTATTTAATTATTAATATGAAATTTTATTTAAATTAATTATTTAATGTTAAAAAAAAAAAAAATAAAAAAAGTCATAAGAAAATATACAAAAAATGTACAAAAAAAAAACGTTGAATTGTGTCTTGAGAAGGATTCGAACTCGCGTTCTTAGAGAAAAAAATATTTGTGACATAACGTTTAGACAACTCAGCTATAAGGGCCATATGGAATCATCGTTTATAGAGTTAAATGAACAGTTTTCGTTCAATAGGGATTTGTTTGGTTTTTATTTAAATGACAAATCTTTGTATGTGTTTGTTGTTTGTGTATAAAAGGTGAAGAGGTGAAAGAAAAGAAATTGATGTGTTTGTTATGCGTAATATTCAACATACATATAAAAACAAAAGGATTTTACGGAAAAAATTAGAGGTATTCCTGGTTTTTTGCTAATATCTCAGCCATTTATCAACAGATCTGGCTGATTTTTAATAGCAAGCAGAAATGGATCACATTTAACAGAAATATATAACAATCAAGTCCTCATCATGTCTGGGGTCTTCGGAAAACCCATTTCAACACACAGACGGACAGACGGACATCGTTAAATCAACTTCGCTCTTCATAAGGACCCATAATATATATACTTTATAGGGTCTAAGATCAATATTGTAGAAATTACAAACGGAATGACAAACTTATATATACCCTTCCACCTGTGGTGAAGGGTATAAAAATTATTTAAAAAAAAAAATACAAACTTAGAAACGGGTTTAAATATGTTTAAAAATTTCCTAAAAAACTTCAAAAATTTTTCAGAAATTTATAAACCTGTATTTAGTTTAGTTAGATCGCAGATGAAAAAATTCATGTTGCACATAACACTAGTTTACAAAATAATAAAAAGTTTCTAGGCACTAAGTGCGCTTAGTTTTCATGTATTTTTACCAGCTAAACTCGAAAAAAAATACGCAGAAACTAGCTACTTTGATTGAAAAATTAAAAGTGTTTACAATTTTTAGAGAAAAACGTT
This sequence comes from Eustalomyia histrio, assembly GCA_949748255.1. Lineage (NCBI taxonomy): Eukaryota > Metazoa > Arthropoda > Insecta > Diptera > Anthomyiidae > Eustalomyia > Eustalomyia histrio. Next base: position 34,197,958 of record OX456524.1, read on the forward strand.
TATTTTTCTCATTAACCTCAAAACTTAACTTATTTTCCCCATATATTGACTCAAGTATAACCAATCTATTCACAGAAAGTAACAGCATAAGCTCAATTTAATACGAATCAAACTTTTTAAATATTATTAATTTTTAATCAGTTTTAATTAGTTTAATAGTTTTAGTGCTGTAGGCAAAAATATATACGTAAATAAGAAATCTAATTTTTTTAATTCTGAAAAAATCTGCAAAAAAAATAGGCAAAAAACTTTACATATGTAACACATATTAAAAGGAATAAACGAAGGTACAAATTAAAAAAAAAAAAATCAATGAATTAATTTCAAAGTTATGGTAAATTTTGAAGAAAATGATTACATAGTTACTTTTTCACAACTTCGAGTACCACACGGCGTATGATTAACACGTTAATACTAAAACGTATTGTTCATACGCCGTGTGGTACTTGAAATTATGTAGATTTAGTGTTAAAGTCCCTTATTATTTTCTACAAAACCGGCTATAACTTTGTATTTTTTTTTTTTTAATTTTCTAAATTACATCACTATTTAAATATAAATATTTATGTATTTACATATATATAAAGTAATTAAGCTCCTGAAATTTGTTCAATATATTAAATTTTGAATTTTAAAAAACTTCACGACGCATTAAAAAGTAGGTATTTTTTAAAGTTAAAACCAATTATTTAAAACCTCACCAATTAGGAAGAGTTGGGTTATCCTGTTCTTTGAATTCTTTGTCAACCGGGTCACCATTTTCTCCAAAATTTAACAGAAACCTGACACAGTTGACAAAGAATTCAAAGAACATGAAAACCAAATTGGTCCAGGTCTAAATTATCGTTTTAAAATTTAAAAGATTGTTACTTTTTAATGCTGAGTAGCGTTTTTTTTATATAGTGAAGAAATTTATTAAAAGTAACCATATTCGCCTAAAACTCCTCACACAAAGGCCGTTTTAGCTTCTCAACAAGAGTTTGAAGTTAGATTTTTTAAAATTCAAAAATCTATTGAACCAAATATTATAAAACTTTATTTTGGATCAGAAATTTTGAAAATCTAACTTTATATTCTTATTTTCCAGCCTCAAAAACCTGTAAAGTCAAAATTTTAAAAGAATCCAATTGGAACCGCCATCTTGAATTTAAAAATTGCCACTCGGCATTTAAAAGTAAATTATCTAATATTTTCTAAATTAAAACCGATAATAATTCATTTTTCTTATTTAACTATCTTTAAATAAGTAACATTTGTAATCAGATTTAATAAGATTCAAAAGCTAAGGGTAAATTTTGAACATACTCCATCCGTTTTGGGTGATTTTTGTTGATTGTGGGCATTTTTGGAAACGGGGAAAGGTCAAAAAGATTTTTACCTGTAGATAAAAAGCATAACATCCTTAGGTTGTGAAGATGGATTTTCACATATCTGGAGCGATTTAATTGTATGTGTATATTGAGGCATTTTGCATTACCCGGGAATTGGAAAATGCATTTGTACCAGTGGATATAAGGAATTCTTCGAATAGTTTTAGGAGTGGGTAAAACTCTTACAAGAGGGATTTTCCAATTTGAAAGTTATCATAACACGAAATTGGTTAGGAGATGAATTACATCCGTCAAAAATGGATAATATCCATCATGCAGGGGATGGATTACATCCATCAAAAGGAAGGAGTCCTATTTCCTAAACGTGCACTTTGCTGTTTATTGGGAATATAAATGGGTCCGATGCGGTGTACATGAGATAAATCACAGAAGAAAAACTACAGGCGATAAAATACGGACGAGAAACTAAGGAGATAAGAACCTATGAGAGAAACTACAAAAAGGAACTAAAAGAGAGAGAGAGGGAGAGAAAACTGAAAAAAATTACAAAGATAAAACTATGAGGAGAATATACCTAAGAAATATCCATAAATATCCCACAATGTACAACAGTCAAATTTGCAAAAAGAAAACTACAAAAAGAAATACTCCAAAAACAACCACACACAACTGATCAACAATACCTTAATTAACTTTATCAACAATTCGCAACCCGAGGTAATACAATCACTACCATAAGCTCATTGGAACAACCATTGAAATAATATTTTAACGACTAAGCGACAGAGTCTGTAAAAAGAAGGTGTTTTAAAGGAAGGCGATCTCCAAATTTGGCAACCAGCAAGTGGTAGAGGTTCAATAAGCAAGTAATCGTAAGTGTGAAGTTTTGAAGATTGATTTCCATTCATTCAGCATAGAGACGGATTCACATCCAACAGAGAATACAGGAGAATTCAGACTGGATCTAGGTAAGATATATAACGTAACAAAAAATATTTCGAATTCAGCGTTATATGACTGGGTTAACACAGTAGAACGAATAAACCTTAAAGTAAAATAAAAAGTTTTTCAGAACGAAGGGATTGAATATTAATCTGACAAAAGTTTTAGGGGCGCATTAACATCTCCTTCGGTTAAAATACCATATAACAATTGAATTTACATCCGATAAGGCTTGATTCAAAAGACAGAAGGGCAAGGATTTCACACTTCACGACCAGAGGATCTCAAAGAGAAGGCCAAGTCGAACTACTTGCAGTACACCAACATAACGATAAATTAATTTTATTAAATGGCAATATTTTGAAAAGTATCACTTACTAAAAAAAAGTCTGTAATGGCAACTGAAAATTTTGCTGTTATTACGGGAAATTTTGCTAATTTGAGCCCAACTTTATTTTTCGCTAATATTAGCTGAGGTGTAGTACAATGAAATTTCAAATCGGTTTGCTTAAATCGGCAACAAATTTTACTAAATCAATTATTAGTAAAATTATATTGTTAGTAAATTTGTTATTAGTAAAATTAAGTTAATTAAAATATATTAGCATTAATTATCAAAAATGTTTTTAAAATCTTACTCAACGAATTGTAAAATATAGAAAAAATTTTAATTAAAAAAAAAAAATTATTAAAGAAGCAAAAATTAACTCAATTATTGTTAGATACACTTGCTATACTTTAAAGCTGCTTATTTCTTTTGAAATTTTAAGGAATTTAAGTTTATAAGTATAAGTTAAAATTATTACATATAACATTTAATTCAAAATTAGTAAAGTATTTTTTTTTACTAATTTAAGCAAAACGATTTTTAAATATTTGTAAAATGATTTCTGAAATTAGCAACAAAATTTTAAAAATAATCTGTAAAAATTATTTAATTTGCAAAATGTAAATAGCAAAAAGATTTAATCAATAATAATTTTTTACTAAAAATCAGAACAAAAATAGTAAATAGTAAACGGTTTTCAACGTTTACAAATTTTTCTACTAAATTTATTCTGAGTGTATGAAAATAAAGATTAATAATAAAAGGAGAACCTAAAAAGCAAAAGTATTTTGCTTCAAATCCGGAGCAAGAGGAGTTTCCTTACAGATTATGTCAAAAAAAGTTAAATGATTTCCGACAAAACTCCTAAAAATCTAAATAATAACAAAATTTTATCGCGAATTATGACTTTGTTGGCAGACATTTTTACTATATTGTAAATTTGTGCTTATAGTATGTTCGAAAAGAAATAATTCAGCATAGGGGAAAAGAGGAATCCTTCTCCAGTGGGGATATAAAGACTTGGTGGATAGCCGGTTACAATGTACTATATAAACTAGGACAATTGTATTAATTTTTTTTAAATATTTTTGATTTTTTGTACTTTTGAAGAATACTTCATCAAAAATTTTAGCTTAAATCGTTTCCAGATCTTTTGGCGAATGTCTCCCTAGTTTGGGTCAGTTTCATAGTTTTGGATTGCTTTGAAAATCTTTAAAAAAAAACTTCCAAGCAATTATAAAATCTTATAGAAATTAAGTTTTGACATGTAAAAATATATAAATAATTTTTAAAAAACAAACATTGGTTGAGATATGATAGAGCTTTGAAAGAAAAGTAGCGCAGGATGTCGCCTCTATAGGGTTTTGCAATTATCGCGGGTAGATGTTGGCGGCCTGTGACCGCCATGTTGTTTTCGTAGCGTCTGTCTAATGTGTTGTTTATTATTCAGTTACTGACGCCAAAGCACCATGACAAGTTACACAATTGAGGAGCACGTCTAAATAAAAAAAAAAAAAAATGAGAAATGAAAAATCATCTTTACCGACGAGGCCTATTTGTGAACGAATGGCTATGTTAACAAGCAAAATGGACGTATACTAGACGACGCCAATCCACACAAGGTCCCCCCATATTTGAAAACCCCGTATTTATTTATTTATTTTTTGTTCTAGTAGTCTGTATAAACTTTTATTATGTCCAAATCACATCAACAAAAGATAATGTTTTTTAATCCAAACATGTTGAATTTGCTAAGAATTTTTTCTATAACTTAATTATTTTAAGAACATTTTGAACTTTGCATAAGTGTGCAATAATTTAGAATAAGCCCATATTTTTATACCAATTTTTTTCGAAAGGTTCAATAGGAAGATTTTTTAACCATTTTTAATTTTCTCATTAAGAAAGAAAACGTATTTTCTTTTGACCCACACTGTATTCTGGTTTAATATTTTCTGAAAATGTACACCTAAGTTTTTGAAAAAAAAAATATTAAAAATACTATAGCGATTTGTACATGCGAGTATTATAATATAATCCTATTTGTCTTACGCAAACAAATATATTTACGTGTTCAAATCATACACACGCACACATACACACTCACAAACACACACACACCCTAATACAACGCAGTTCGCTACAGAGAGAATTGTAAATAAAATAATATTTTTGCTGCATTATTAAAAGCTTATCGGTATTTATCGATTTGTTTCAATGTGTTTGAGGGTACGCGAGTTTTTGTGTTTTCCCAGTAAATAATTGCTTTATTCCTTATTTGTGTAAGTGTAAAGCGAAATTCGATGTAAAAGCGTTTTTTTTTTTTTAATTTTACATATTAAAGAAAGTGCTTTGAATTTTATCCATTTTTTTAAGTTATTCCAGAAAACAGATTTGTTTGGGCAAATAAATTCGTTGGCAATCGAATGATTGGATTGCATAAAATAAAGTTTGCAGTTCCGACTGCCGAATTATTGTTAATACAATTAAAATTATGTTATCAAATGTTTGTTGTATCAACTGAGATTTTCTGTTGTAACATCCGCAAATTTCGGTTATGACAATTGTTCCAATTGAAATGAATTTGATTGTGCACTCAAAAAAAAAGACATGAACTAAAATGTAATTAAAAATTTCCTTCAAAATAGTTTAAAAATTGCCCTCAATTTAAGTAAAATATTATTTAAACTTAGAAAAAGTTTTCTAATTTTTAAAAAATAATAAAATTTGGTATAGGATTTTTTTTTTTCGTTGGAAAACGTTTAAATTATTTTAATTTTCTTTTCCACAAAAACAAACAATTAAAAGCAAACCAGTTAGTTTCTCTAATTTCAAGAAAAAATATTATTAAATAAAAAAATTAAAGTAACCATTTAAAAAAACTATCGTGCATGATTGTAATTTTTGGTTCGTGATCGTACGTGAGCGTGAGTCAAAAATCTCTCACGTGCCCAATCTCTAATCCTAACAGTCTTAAATATTGAACTTAAAGTAGCTAAAAATATATTTTAAGATTTTGTTAGCAAAGGGTAAAAAATTTCGAATTTGCGCTTTTATGTAATAATTTTGTTTGCTGACTACAATACAAAATATCGCAGGCACATTTTATACATTAATGGCTTTCCTATAATTGACATAGCGCTTATTAAACTTTATATTTATCAAACTATTTTTTTCACTTAATAATAAAAAAGTTTAAATTTGTATATGTCAAATAAAGTTTAAGGTTAAAATCCCATAAAATAAACTTGTGACATTTTTCCATTTTCCAATAATAACAAGAAATGTAACTGTGATATTTTTGTATTTTTGCAACAATTTCCTTAAATTAGTTAATTTAAGAAGACAAAGGACCCCCAGTGTTCCTTAGCCATGGATGCCGTGTGTTACTTAGGGCATCCCTTTTTGTAGTTCTCTCAAGGAGAACCGTTAATTAACTACGAAAAGGATCAGACTTTGTCAGAATTTATTACGTTTCAGGATATCCTGCAGTACATATTTGTTATTTGTTTACCTTTTTGCTAATGAAATTAAATGGAAATTTAAAATATATGAATTTTGTATAATTCAATTTAGTTTTAAGACAAAATTGTATAGCAAAAAGCTTATTAAGACCAGTGTCCTCACAAAGCGGAAGTCCTCCGAAAAATATATGGTAAAATATATTACCTTTACAATAGAAGCAGGATTGTTAAAAATTATTTTCTTATTTTTAGTGAGTTAAGTTTTTGCTTTCACTAAAACAAAATATATCTAATGAACTTAAATAAAATAATTTTTTTCTTAAAACCAAGGAAACACTTCCTAACTAACAGTAAAATTTAAGATGATGTATGAACTAATTAGGAGGAAATTTTACTGTTTTCTAATAAAAATTTACTTCTCAGTAGTAAAATATTTCTATGATTTAGAAATTTTGACCAAATTTTAAGTAAAATTTGTTTCTTAATTTTAAGGAAAACTTTATTAAATATTGGTAAAAAGTGTCTTTGGCGCCGTTTTCATTTCAATTTTTTCTCTAAATAAGTAAATTTTTCTAAATTCTAGTTCATTTTTTTTTTTTTTGAGTATGTAAAGGAAAGTCAAGAATTGACACTTAAATATTGCAAGCCCGAAAAAAATAGTTTGCTGGGTTGTAATGCGGATGTTGGGTGGTGGTGATGATGATGATGATGCTGGCAATGCTGTAATCACACCACTATATTTATACAAAAGCAATTATGGGTTTATTTACACAAACTCTTATGAGTAATATACATGATTCGAGGTTATTTACAATGTTATCGAACTTCTTTAACCACAAATCTTTATTAACATATTACAAAAAAACTATCATTAAATTTCTTTCTTTAAATTTCAGTAAGGTCCAATTACCAAATGGGCAGGTAAAATTTAACTAACAGTTAAAATCAAATTTTATATGAAAATGAGACAAAGTCTGAATTTATCTGATATTATTTCAGGCTACAGTTAAGAAGATTTTAAAACAATTTGATCATAATTAAAATAACCGTTTGACTGCTTGACGACATTTTATAGTTTTTTTTTTATTTTTATATTATATATTAGGACTTCATTTTGAGAATTTTAATTATGGTTATAGTAGTAATTTGTGGTTGTCGACATAATTGTGATTAATACCTAACTTTTACACTCTTCGCCCAAACAAACACATACACACACACGCATTCATTTTATTAGTGCGCCATAAACTAACAAAAGATTTTAAATAAAAATTGCGCAACTTCCGTTTTTATGCTTAAATAGATATCGGCAAATATTGATTCCCTAAACATTTATTATTTTATCCTACATTTGATATCGCTACAGGATATTATATACATACATTTGTATGTACAGATATTTGTAACGCTCAAAAGGAAGTAAGACATAAGTAGAGAAATTTTTTATATCAACCAACATTTAAATGGAGTTAACATAATTCATCTGCCAGTCAAATTAAAAAAATGATTGAAATCAAAGAACAGATTAGTATGTACTCTATGCATTTTAGACCGGGTGATTTATCTAATGAACAACCAGAGTAAAACGTTAAACCCAGATATTTCCATATAACTCATAACTATACACTCAAAAAAAAATGAACTAGAATTTAGAAAAAATACTTATTTAGAGGAAAAATTTAAATGAAAACGGCGCCAAAGATTCCTATTACCAATATTTAATAAAATTTTCCTTGAAATTAAGAAACAAATTATACTTAAAATTTGGTCAAAATTTCTAAATTATAGAAAAATTTTACTACTGAGAAGTAAATTTTTATTAGAAAACAGTAAAATTTCCTCCAAATTAGTTCATATATCATCTAAAATTTTACTGTTAGTTAGGAAGTGTTTCCTTGGTTTTAAGAAAAATTTCATTTTATTTAAGTTCGTTAGATAATTTTTTTTACTAAAAACTAGGACTTTACTGCCTAAAAATAAGAAAATATTTTCTAACAACAAGTTAAATAGCACTTTTTATAAGTGAAAATTATCCTTATCCTGCTTCTATGGTAAAGGAACTTTACACCAGTGGTCGGCTGAAAGAGAGAATATATTTGTATTGGTGTTTTATACCGTAAGAAATTATTTTATCTTTCTAGATAAATAACTAAATGAATGAATTAATAAATGAATTAATCGATAAGAGAATATCCGTATTCATTGAATTAAAATAGTTCATGTTTTTGTTTTCTCTATTATAAAAAATTAAAATAATTCATAATAATGATAATAATAATTTTTTGACTGCATACAAGGCACTTTGCATCATTTAATATATTTTAAAAATAAAAAAAAATCTTCACACTCAACATTTTTAATTTCAAATGTTAACGAAAAACAAAAAAAAAATACCTACAATAAAAAAATAATTTTTAGAGTGTACTTTATTTCTTCAACAAAGCGGCATATACTTGTTCTGTTGAAAGTTAGCGTACTACTGAATGAAATAATTGTATTTTTTGTGCTCTTAGCTGTGAGATTTGTAGACATTCGTGTTGTGTACGTGTAAATTGCCGATTGTGTTTGGCCCCTAAGTGCTATGAGTGCCAATTACTGCTTTACACTCATTGAGTAAGTATTTTCCCACTTTCGGAGGACTTCCGCTTTATGAAGTCACCGCTCTTAACAAGGTTTTACATTTTTATCTTAAAATTAAATTGAATTAGTATACTAAACTCATACATTCAAAATATGAATTAAATTTCATTAGCAAAGAGGTAAACAAATTAAAAAATGTACTACAGGATATCCTGAAACGTAATAAATTGTGACAGTCAGATCCTTTTCGTAGTTAATTAACGGTTCTTCTTGACAGAACTACAAAAAGGGACGCCCTAAGTGACACACGGCATCTATGTCTAAGAAACACTGGGGGTCCTTTGTCTTCTTAAATTAACTAATTTAAGGAAAATGTTACAAAAATACAAAAATATCACAGTTACATTTCTTGTTATTATTGAAAATGGAAAAATGTCATAAGTTCATATAATGGGATTTTTAGCTTAAACTTTATTTTATATATAAAAATTTAAGCTTTTTTATTATTAAGTGAAAAAAAATCGTTCGAAAACATATAAACTTTAATAAGCTCTACGTCAATTATAGGAAAGTCATTATGCTGTAATGTATAAAATGTGCTTACGATATTTTGAATTGTAGTCAGCTCAATGTTAGAGACTGTTAAGATCAGAGATTGACATAAGAGCCATTTTTGAATCACGCACCAAAAATTACAATCATGCACGATATTTTTTTTAATGGTTACTTGAATTTGTTTCCTTTAATAATATTTTTTCTTGGAAATTAGGGAAAACTAACTGGTTTGTTTTTAATTTCTTGTTTTTTTTTTTTTTTGGAATAGAATATTGAAAATAATTTAAACGTTTTCCAACAAAAAAATCCTATACCAAATTTTATTATTTTTTAAAAATTAGAAAACTTTTACTTGAAAGAGAATATTTTATTAAAATTTTTAAAATTCATCTGAACTAAGTTGCATGAAAATTTTCCTTAGAAATAGTTCATCAGTTTCTTAACTCAAGTAAATTTTTATTATTAAATAGGAAAAAATTTATTACTCTTTGTTTTTAATTGTCTGAACTAATTTTTAGAAAATAATTCTTTAAAATTAGAAAGTGCTATACTAAAAAACTGAAATGGCTTTCTCAAATTTAGTTAATTTTAAGTTCAAGTACTTTCTCGATTTAAGTTAGACACATTTTTTGTACTAAGTGGGAGTAAATTATGTACTAAATTAATTTTGTTTGAACTAAACTTAATTTTATTACATTTGAGTATGCAATTTTTATTTAATTGACATGTTTTTTTTTCCTAAGAGCAAGAAATATTACTTAGGAAAAATATGAACTATTTCTGAGTATATAAACTATTTCATTTTTTCTCAAACTTAGGAATTTTTATTCCTAAGTTTGAGGACAATTTATAAACTATTTTGAAGAAAATTTTTGATTACATTTCAGTTCATGTCTTTTTTTTTTAATGTATGGTAAGCTTTGGTTATTCTGAGATAAGTTAGCATGTCTTATAGTTTAAACATTAAATTAAAACATTGTGAAAAATTGTTGGATTTTGATTTATGAATTTTCTTTGCAATTTCATGCTCTGACTGTGGTAAGTTTTAACAAACTTTTATGTATTAATTTTGTTTTTAGAATTTGTTTCCAATTTCCAGATTTTCATAATCTATGCATAATATTGTATGATTATGGTTAGTTAATTTAACAAATTGATTGCTTTTGATAGATTACCAAATAATATTATAATGATACTAAGGGTTCGTGTTATTATATAAACGATTGCGTAAAACCTTTGTATTTATATTAAGTATTCATATACATTTCACTGAAAAACACAAATACTTAAACACTCGCACACACACACACACACACACACACATTCGCACAGCTTTATTCAAATAATTTACACCAGGGAATCTAAAATATGATAATATAAATACTAAAAGCCTAATGATGAGCAACGAAAATTGTTTATTCCTAGTTTTCTTTTTGCTTATATTTTTATTTTTACGCATAATAATTTTTCGGAAAAGAAATGTTTTAAGTAGACATTTAAGCTTTTCATTTATACTTGTTATTTATTATAGCATGTTGCTTTTTATTTACAATGAATAGTCACTTTGGAATATTACTTATCGGTATACAATTTGTCTTAAAAAAAGATAAAATTGTTAGAAAAAAGTTTGTGCAAATATAAAAATAATGTCATAAATCCAGTAGCAGATTTTAAGCAGCTTGTCATAATAATAATAATAATAATAATAATAAGAATGATTAGTTATCATTAACATTTAATGATAACTAATCATGGCAAAGTATTAACTTTTACGTAAGTAAAAAGCGTTTTTTTTTTTCAGTATAGCCCAGTCAGAAGACCATTGATATTAGAAAAAAAACAAGCAAAAACAAGTGAAAAAGGGCTAAATTCGACTGTGCCGAATCTTTGAATACCCTCCACCATAGGGGCTGAAGATGATATACGTATATACTAAATTTTGCATGAACTGCAATATGAATATGTTTTGTCAATTTATGTAACGAACTTTTGTTATTTAGTTTTAGTAATGTTATTTATTTAGTTTTAGCAATGTTATTTACAGAGGTCTGCTCTGTTAGGGACTTAAACATGGTTGATTTTTACGTTAACTTAGTTATCAGAGTAACACACATATAGCTCTAAGAATGTTATTATTCTCATGGTATGTAAGACAATAAATGTAATCGAACAGTAAGAAGACTTAATAACATTTTTACTTACTTAACAGAAAAAAAAATAGATACAGAAAAATTGTACAAATTTGTATGGAAAATTTAGAGGTACCTTCACATTTTCACTCATAACTTTTGAACCGCTTAACCGATTTTGCTCATTTTAAATACCAAACTGCTCGGGAGGATGTTCAATTATCTGGGTAAAAATAGGCACCCCCGCTTGCGTCTTCGCGTCGTGATCGCCATTTCAACAGACAGACGGACAGACAGACAGACAGACAGACAGACAGACAGACAGACAGACAGACAGACAGACAGACAGACAGACAGACAGACAGACAGACAGACAGACAGACAGACAGACAGACAGACAGACAGACAGACAGACAGACAGACAGACAGACAGACAGACAGACAGACAGACAGACAGACAGACAGACAGACAGACAGACAGACAGACAGACAGACAGACAGACAGACAGACAGACAGACAGACAGACATACAGACGGACATCGCATAAGGATCACGAATATATATACTTTATGGGGTCTTAAACCTATATTTCGACATGTTACAAACGGAATGACAAACTGATATATACCCTAACCCTATATGGTGGAGGGTATAAAAAGGCTTAAATTCGGCTGTGCCGAATCTTTGAATAACCTCCACCAATATTCTAAAAAAATGTTCTCTACTGTTTTTGATACAAATAATGTAAAAAACTTTTGAAGTAAAACTATGGAGGTGAAAAAAGTTTTTTTTTGAGGTGAATAAAAAATATTATTGATTTCTAAGCGACTGATGAAAAAATATGAGAAAATATATTTTGTACCTGTCGCTTCTATGAAATTTTACTAAAATACACCAATTTGTATATGAAGATACCACATTTTCACTCATAACTTTTTAACCGCTGGACCGATTTTGCTCATTTTCAATACCAAACTGCTCGGGAGGTAAAATCCCGCTTGCGTCTTCGCGTCGTGATTGCCATTTCAACAGACAGACGGACAAACGGACATCGCTAAATCGACTTAAAATCGCATAAGGATCACGAATATATATACTTTATGTGGTCTTAGACCTTTATTTCGAGATGTTACAAACGGAATGACAAACTGATATATACCCTCACCATATATGGTGGAGGGTATAAAAAGACGCTGCCTAGTTTAAAAAAATTTGCAAAATTTCATTGAAATCCTTTTCTTCCCTCGTCTTTATTATTTTATTTCCACTCGTCCCCGGTTCCTTTTTGTTCCCCATGTGATTCATTTACACTCGTTTACCTTATATTACATTTTGTTCCCCTTAGCTAGTGTTTTAATTCCACTCGTTTCACAATTTCACTCCTTCCCTGTTTCATTCCATAAAGTTTCCCTTGTCTAGTATTTTCAATTCCACCGTTCCTCATTCCATTTCATTTTATTCCCCTTGTCCAGTATTTTAATTTCATTCGTTCTCCATTCCATTGCATTTTGTTCCCCGTTTTATTCCATTTCGTTTTCCTTCCCAGGTGTTTCAATTCCACTCGATCCCCATTCCATTATATTTCAAACACCTCGTCTAGTGCTTACAATTCCGCTCGTTCTTCGTTCCCTTCCATTTCCCAGTTTTAGTGTCTGAAATTTCAGGTTTTTAGCAAAAGCGGTTTCATTAGTTCATTAAGGCAAGAACTTTTTGCCTTTTGAAATTTTATTTAATCACATTTGTCAAAAAGTATCATATCCTTGAATTAACCCATACTCCAGGGAACACATATTTCAAATAACATGTTTCTAGCTGAGAAGGTTTTGCGCTGGCCCTTAATGCGGTACTGGAAAAAATTTCTAAAATACGCTATCGGTGAATTAGCCCACACGGAGAAAACAGATTCATCGTGGCAACAGATTTTCTTGCCACACTCACCCAAAAAAGTCTGTAATGGCAACTGAATATTTTGCTGCTATTACGGGAAATTTTGCCTATTTGAGCTTAGCGGTATTTTTTGCTAATCTTAGCAACATATGTCTGCTGGCGTGTAGTACAATGAAATTAGTAAAAAAAATTAGTAGCCGCTACTAAATTTTAGTATACTTTTTGTAAAGTGAAATTTAAAATCTGTTTGCTAAAATCAGCAGAATAAATTACCAATATTAATATTAGTACAAATTTTAAATTTATTTTTTTTTTTTTTATCGAGCATCAATCAAATTTTTTTATTTTATTTATATTTTTTAAAAAATATTTTATGCAAAATTAAAAACAAAATCAAAGGCTTAAAAATCTTAAAAATTGTTAAAACATTAACGAATTAATCATTTTGTTTTTTTTTTTATTTGGTAATTTTTGTTTTGAAAAATATTTTAGTCAATATTTTTTTCACTTTAAAGGTCAAATTTTAATTGTTTGCTGATTTTTAAAACTAAAAATACTTTTTAGTGCTATTTTAAGTGGATGTCCTATTTTCAGACATGAGTCGATATATTCACTTCCGATCCCTTTTTTAATCTATGTAATATTTTAAGGCAATTTAAGTGTGTAGATGTAAGTTTTACTTATTAGAAATAACATTTCCTTCAATATCCACTTTTTTAAAATTAGTATTTTTTTTTGCTAATTTTCGCAAATCGGTTTTCAAAAATTTGTAAAATAATTTCTGAAATTAGCAACAAAAATTTGTAATTATTGTGTAAAAACTCTTTAATTTGTGAAATGTAAATAGCAAAAAGATTTGCTAAATAATATTTTTTTACTAATAATCAGTACAAAGTGGGATTTAAAACCGTTTCCAAATTTTTCTACTAACTTTTTTTCTGAGTGCAACTGAATAAATTGGTTCTAGCAACCGAATTATTTAGTTGTCCCAAACAAATGTTTTCCTAATACAATTAAAATATTTTGTTTCAACTGAAATTCTGTTGCATTAACTGAATTTCGGTTGCGACAAAAAAATATATCGGTGGCTCCAACGAAATATGTTATGCCCGTTCAAAATTTTAAAAGGCTTAAAAATTTATTAAATTAAACATTTTTTTAAGGCCCAACTTAAATGACATACATAAGCGACGTATTGGTATGAAACGAAAATTCGAAATTTTTTAAAATTAAAAATTTGTATTTCTAAAATTTCGTTTCATACCAAAATCAAGCTTAAGTTACTTAAGTCAAGGTCTTGAAATTTATTTTAAGAATTTTAATGGATCTACTCATTTTTCAAGTATATTTTCAGTGGAGCATCGTATAGTATGACCCATCTAGAGGTCAGAGGTTATAGAATTTCTTGGTCTCATTAATTAAAAAATAAATTCTTTTTTCAGAATTTTTCTACCTAACTGTTGAAAATTGTATTCCTAATTATTTTGGCAAAAATAAACTATTTCCATGGTCAATTTGTCAGAAAATAAATTCAGTAATTGCGTGTATTTTTTTTTTTTTTTTAGAAATCATTATTATTTTCCAAATAAATTCTTGACATAATTGACCAAAAAAAAACCATTACATGTATATTTTTATAAACTTGTATATTTATGTATAATAAAATTTCTGCTAATTGACAACCAATTCTATTTCAGGAATTTCAACAAGTTTATTTTGTATGTATGAACCATTATAACAGGCTACTTACTGCTCCAGCACTACTATAAAATAATACGCTGCTAGATAATTTTACAAAGACAATCCACAGAAAATAACAAACAACCACATGTTGCCCCATAACTCTTAAATAACTTGACATACAAGTCTAGTGCATTTTATATTAATAAAAGTGTAACTTTGATATAAGAACAGAGTAGAATAGAAGAGAAAAAAAATAAAACTATTGTATATTTTAGCAGATAGTAAATAAACTCTCGACCCTATTACAAAGAAAAGCCTATAACAATAGCAGTATACAACAGGACACCATGACTAAAGTGTTGGCTAAAATACAATGACAATAGATTTGGATGTTGTTTTGTAATCTATTAGGGTGAGTAAGTGTTTAGAAAGGGTCAATCAAGAAAGGCTCAGAACCGTAAACTTCAGTAAAAATTGTAAAATACTATATTTTTATGCAGCATGCTATCAAAGTTGGCTTATGTCTTGTTCCAAATAAATTTGACATAAGCCAACTTTTATGTTTAACTATTAACATTTATTATGTAATATTTGTATGGAAATGACATAAGACAACGTTAATAGCATGGCGCACAAACACAACTATTATAAGGAATGTGATGGGGATAATTTAAAAGACAAGAGCATACTTTTATTTTCGCTACAAAAATAAATTAGATAAAATAATTTTTATAAGAAACCACAAAAGGATTGGATGGTGCTTTATGGTACAAAAACAAATGGTTAACAATATGAGGTAAAACATTGATATTCTTTTTATTAAGAATTCGCTTATGTATACACTTTTTTCACTTTTTACCCGAATTATAGACAACCAATTTAATAAAGACCAACATCAAGAATATTTATTTATTTATTTATTTATTTATTTATTTATTTATTTATTTATTTATTTATTTATTTATTTATTTATTTATTTATTTTATTTATTTATTTATTTATTTATTTATTTATTTATTTATTTATTTATTATTTATAAATAAATAAATAAATATTAATTTATTTATTTAAAAGAAATTAGCTTAAAATATAAAATTAAAAGCTAAAGCGACTTAGACCTTCAGCTCGAGGTATATGACGTTGTACATATTTACATTTTTAAAAGAATCGTGAAATAATAATAGTTGAAATATTTATAAATTAAAGCCAATGTTTAAGAAGTACGCTCAACAATGCGAAGAATTGTAGGGGGTTATGAAATTGTAAAAGCCAATTTATACAGTGACTTTCTTTGCATGCAATTATTGTCTGTGATTCCTGTTTGCTGGCGAACGGGGTAGAGAAGCGGGGTAACAAAATAAGCACGGTTTTCGTTTTTCGTGCATATTTTTGTTATTTCTCTTTCGCACACATTTGTATTCTTCTTTTGTTGCTTCATTCACATTCGGTTTTAGCAAGAATGAAAGGAAATTTGGGCAAAAAAAATCATGAAATAAATAGACATAACTTTGCAAGCAACTTTAAAAAGGGAATTAAGAAAACAACATGCAATCAATTTCGTCATGTAAATTGGCTCTAATTGATTTTGGTCTAGTATTTTTTTAACACTTTAGTTTTGAAAAGTGATCAATATGTGCTTCATCTTTTCGCTCAATCATTCCCAGATGTTAAACTGTTTTATAAAGAAAAGCCATTTGTTAGAATTTAAGAACTTTTTTCCACCGAAAATGTTTGAGATTCTGAGAATTATTTTCTATGAAAAAATCACGAAATTCTAAATAATTTTCTTATAGAAAAAGCTTTTTTCTATAATAAAAAAACCCCTTAGATTTTCTATAGAAAAAAGCCTCAGACCATACGGAGTTTTTCCTTTGAAAAAGTCCCAAAATTTTGATGACTGTTTTGTATAGAAAACCATCAGATTTAGAGAAATTTTTGTCACAAGGAAATAATAAAATTCTAAAGACTTATCTGAGGTCTTTTTCTTAAAGAAATCTTATAATTCTGTGAAATTTTTAATATAAAAACCTCAGATACTTATGAATAATTATAAGAATTATTATTTAGAAAATGTCCTTAGAATCAAAATCCGATAATTTCAAAATCCCCTGATTTCAAAATAAGATGATTTTAAAGGAAAACATACTCAAAATTTAGGAGGTTGTCTTTAGGAAAATAGTGACTAAAATACTTTACTTTTTGCGCTAGAAAATATTTTTAAAATTCGGAGAATTTTTTTATACAAAAATTCTCAGATAATAGTTCTAAAAACTCAACAGATTATGAGCTCTTTTTCCCAACGTAAGACCCTAAGATTCTAAAGGATTTTTACATATAAAAACCTTCAGATTTTGATGAATTTTTTTTTATAGAAAATTTTCCATTTATTGAAGTCTTCAGATGTAATATTAAGGAAAATATCTTCAGTCTTAAGAATCATTGGGTTGTTTTCCATTTCAAGAAAGAGTCATCAATACCTTATGGTTTTTCTATAGGAGAAAGTCCTAAATCTAACGAATTTCCTAAAGGAAAAAATCCTTCGAATTCAAAGGTTTTTTTTAATTTTATCTGTTATTCAATAGTATTTTAACAAAATTTAAAATGTATGCCCCAGCGCCCTTAAGGCTTTGTAGAGGCTAATATGTAGGCAACTTTTCATATCACATTAAAAAATAATAAATAAATTTTGATTTCATTTAGTTATTTAAAGAAATATAAAAAATACATATTTAGCATATAGGTAGATATACAAGCAAAATTCTTATATTAGAAGTGTTTCTATGTTTTGTAGCAAATGGTTTTTAATTTGATTTTTAAACGTTGAAAGAACTTCAATATTTCGTAAATTTACTGGCAATTGGTTATATTCATGGGGTCCAGCATAGGCAATGCGTTGTTTTGTTTCTCTGTGTTTGGGCTATATTTTGAGGAAATTGTATGAGGCGATTACCGTTTCCCCTAATCGTTTAAAGACATACATCAAAACTTTTTGTTTATATAATCCTTGTATAGGAAGAATATTTTTGGCATATTTTTTAAATAAGTCCAAGGTAGAGTATCTAAGAGGTAGATTAAAAACTAGTTTTAAAGCCTTATTTTGAGCTGATTGTAGGGATTTAAAGGAGCTATTGTTTCTGCAACCATATACAGAGGGAAGATATGTCAGATAAGAGTGTATAATTGACTGATAAATGGGTAATTTTACTGAAGTATTTTTTGGTTTGTTTGGTTTCTCTAGCCAAAGTTTTTAGTTTTTATATACATTAATGTTTCTTTGTTTCCGTATATTAACAAAAATAAAAGCCAATAAACAATTTTTATCTAGGCCGATACATATATTTCGACCCGGCAAAAGATCTCATCAGACAAGCTTAAGCCTCTAAGAGCCTAAACAAAAACCCAATTTTTGGTATTTTTCAATTTTGGTATCATCAACGTGCCTGTTAGGAAATCAACTTAACCACGTGTTTGATAACAAATGGAGCACAATATACCTTTTAATAGACTTTTTGTTTAGGTTCTTTTTTCTTTTAGAGGCTCTAGCTTGTCTACATCTTCGGATTCTGATAGGATATTTTGCTGGATCGAAATACATGTACCAGCCTAGCTAAAAATCGTTTATTTGCTTTGTTTTTATACTCGTATGTTATATATAAGGAGGTGAAATGTTTTGCTTTAGGAGAAAGTTCTCAGATTCTAAAGTGTTTCAATAAATTCTAGAAGCCTGAGGTCTTTCTAAGAAATTTTTAAAGGAAAAAAAGGCCTGGCCTGGGAACCTGAACATTTCTATAATATTTAGTTTAGTTATTTTATGTATTAGATTTATGGATATATTTTAAATTTTTAATAAAAAATTAAAAAAAAATGTTGGAAGTAGTGTTTTATTTAATTTGAAACAAATTTATAAATAAAAACGGTAGGATTTAAAGAATACCAAATATATTCGGTTGTGGCAACTTTTTCATATTCGACAATATAGTAGCTACCCTTTACATAAATCTTCCATCGAAGAGCAGTTACTGCCAAAATTCCGTTGGCAACAAATTCGGCTGCCACATTAAATCTCTTCACTTTGTGCAGTATTTTTAAAGTTAAAATATTAAGTTTCACCCTTGTGTTTATCGAAATCTATATACGGACTGTATACAAAGAGATGTTGCTTTATGAAATTCAATAAAATCAATTAACCTAGTGGTATGCAATGCTATACAATACAATATAATGCAGTTCAGCTTAATACAAACACTCACACAACCCCATACACATACACACACACACTTTTACATAGCCTTTCATATAAACACATAAGAAATAACATCTAAAAAGTATATATAGAGTCCATGAGTTATTGCAGTAGTTTATACAATGTAACATAACAATAATAATAAACTTAACAGTAAAAGATGAAAAAATATACATAGGATGACAATCAAGTCAAAGGAGTGAGAGCAGAACATTTAGTATACAGTAAGAATGTCTTTAGGACGTGCCAACAAATATTTACAAAAAAAAAAAAAAAAAAAGATGAACAATACAACAAAAATGTTGTTGTTATAGATATTATAACTCCATACAAAATAACAAAATATATTTTTATTATTCTTTTAGATTTGACCACAACCTAAAGATACATAGAATGTCCTTTGCTGATAGCTCTTATATGATATACAGACTTACTTACTCTCAGCTTCAAAAAATACATGTTTTTATGTGAATGCGTTGTGGTATATTGCAAAATTTATGTTGTTTATCAAGGAGAATTATTTAGCAAATATAAAGAATACACTTAACATTGATCATTGTAAGAAGGCAATAAAAACGACCATGAAGGTCTTGTATGAGAACAGTAAAAGATGGGCATATATTTCAATAGTGTGATACAGTGGCGCCTATGAAATTTGTAATGTTATTACACTACTCTACAAGATTTTTGGAGATTTATTTCTACTTAAACTTTTTTAAATTATTTTGACCTGTAAAACACGAAGTTTAAGTTAAAAAATTTCCATCACATCGCATTTAGGCCTGACCTAGGGAAAAATTCCTTATAGCTCTATAATAAAGAGAATTTGTTCGAAGTCATATATTATTTTAATAGATTGGAATTTTAGATAAAAAAAAATTACCTTTCATTTGACTTTAATCGCGGAGGCAGTTGTTAATGGGTATTATAAAAACATCCACAGGATCTCCAAAAATGGAGATTTTTTTTGTACTCTTATTTGTCCTTAAAACGTTTATATTTGCTCAAAAATTTGGATACGTTAAAACTATATTCATACATAACACTTTACTGAATAAATAGGGGAGTAGTCAATCTAGCAAGTGCTTCTCAATGGAATAAATTTTTGAAAAATAAATTAAAATTTTGCAGCAAATTTGCATATCTTTGCTACATAAAATGACGATATAATAATGCTTGCCATTTGCATACGGTGCAAAAAAATTCAGCTCAGCATTTTCTTAGCAAACTGAGCTTTATTGGATTGAGTGCAAAACTCCCTGAATATTTTAAAAAAGTTTTTGTAAATTTTCTATCAAAACCATTAAATTTTACATTTAGAACTAAACTAAATGGTATTTCGGTGTAGATAATGTCATAAAACACACCGATATTTTTTATTGTTAAGTTTCAGGGGGCCAAAGGTTAAATTTTGGGAATAAATATGCATTTAGTTAAATTGGCTAATTATAAAAAATGATGAATTGGAAAATATAAGAGGAGGCCAACTTTTGGCCAACCACAGCCTACGGGAAATGAAGGGTCGATTGATTCAAGGTGGTAAATCTGTGATAGCTGAATGAAGGACATGTCACAATACTGGTGTAAAATTATCAGTGTCCCAACTATTGAAATGGTTGCAGAGCCTTGACTAGTTATTTCTAGATATATCAGGAACTAGAGGGACTAAGGAAATGAGGACTATTATAGTTGAAATAATGACAAAACACGGAACTGGTTCAACAAACTTTGTTGTAATTTTGTTGTGTCAATCGGTGGAGAAAACCCCAATCCCACGACTGTTGCAAAGCTGACATAATACTGAACTGATTTAAGCAGAACTCAATCTAGTTCAAAAAGAAGTTATTACGTATCTGTTAAGATAGTGAAATATAACTGCATTAATTCAAAATGAATCCAATGTGCATGTTCAAGTGTCAATGACAGGCAAATCAAGCTGCCCGCGAATGACTAATAGGTATCACAACACTTAAGAGTTTATTAAGATACACTTAGGGGGGATGTTATCCCCAAAAATCCAAAATTTGTTATTGAAAATTTCGATCGACGACTCTTTTTTTAACATTGTTAAATTTTTACTACAAAATTCATTAAATTAAAATATATAAAAATTATTTTTCGCTAACTCAATTTCATTTAAACGACTATATAATTGAAAATGGCTTTCTGTTTAAAAATTTCTTAAGTAAAATTTATGTTAAAAATTCTAATGAGTTGTTACTATAATACTGGCCCTTAGATTTTATTTTTTTGAAATTATATTAATCCATTTTTCGAATTAATTTGAACAATAATTTTTCAAAAGTCGATGATTAATTTGGTATTGAATAAAGTGAGATGTGATTAAATTTAATTTATATTAAATTAATTTTGTTTTGATAGAATAATTTGTTTTATGATTTAGTTCGCGAAATAACATATACATATATGAAATACACCATTTTTTGTTGGAATGATTTCTTAAAGTTGATTCGTTGATTAATATTAATTCAAAACGTGTAAAGATCACAAAAATTGCATGAATCAAAAATTCGCGAAATTTAAACTGAAAGTCGCTCAAACACTTCAGTAGAAAGTAGCTCAGCTCATTTTAAAAGAAATTGGAATTTTGCTTGTCTATGCGATAGTTGTGTGTGTATAAAATTTTATATAAATCCAATAAACCACCGGTCACGTGACTAACCATAGGGCACATTTTTGTTCTTAAGATTCAAAGGGGCCAGAATTTGGTCAGAAAGGCCCAGATTTTGGTCCCCTATATAATTTATCATGATTCTGGTGAGCCAAAGGTTGATTTTTTGTATACAGTCTGCATTTAGTTCAATGCCTAATTAAATAAAAAATTATATTGGAAAACATCAGAAAAGCCCAATATTTGGTCCCCGAAAATTTATTTTTTAATTTTGGTGTAAAATATATATAATTAAACATCAGAAAACTCCAACATTTTACCCGAGAAAATTTTTGTAACGATTATGATGGGCCAAAAGTTGATTTTTTGGTATGGAGTCTGTATTTAGTTTAATGACTAATTAAATAATATTTTAGATTGGAAAACATTAAAACCCAATACTTGGCGCTAGTTTTTTTTTTGTGAAGATTTAGGGGGGCCAAAGTTTGATTTTTGTATGCACAAACTACATTTCCTTCAATTGGCTAACTATGTTATATTATTGATTGAAAAATATCAGAAAACGCCCATCTTTGGTCCAAAGGTTGGCGTTTTTGTGGCATTACCCACACCAAAATACCATTGAAAAATTATAGTACCGCACGTAAAGCTAAACAGTCATATCCATATACATTTAGTTGATTTTTATAACGGTCTTATAAGCAGAACTCTTAGCTGTTTTACATGTTAATTTCATTTAAAAGTGTGTTATAAAAATCAACAAAATATCTATGAATATGGAAGATATAGTTTTGGTAGCAAATTAACAAAAAAATAAAATTGAAAATTCGGATGCCACAATCTAAACATTCGATTGTCAACAAA
Organism: Eustalomyia histrio; assembly: GCA_949748255.1. NCBI lineage: Eukaryota > Metazoa > Arthropoda > Insecta > Diptera > Anthomyiidae > Eustalomyia > Eustalomyia histrio. The sequence continues at coordinate 34,220,597 of OX456524.1, forward strand.
TCCGACTGTCAACTTAAGTCCGTTGTTTCCCAGACTTTAACAAAAGCTTTGTTAAAGAATTTTGCCACTCAAAACTGGAATCTGAAGTGAAAAGAGTTCCATCAAATCGCCTTCGATAAATAAAACAAGTGGTCAAATTTGCAATTGCGAAAATTTTAAATATTTGGAAAGTAAAGGCAAATATTTGTGAAGTAAAGAAATTCCTATATTTAGGTAAGACGATCTCACTAAGCATTTTCGATTTATTGTTCTTATTTAGACGACCAAAATACTTTCACAAAGTTTTACCATAAGTCTGTGCAATCCCTGTGTATCAGTATAATTCAAAAGTTTAATTCAAAAGCGAAAACCAGACGTCATTTTATTGTGCTACTTTAAAATAAAATCTTCTCTTTTGCATAGACATGTAACAAAACTTGTTTAAAATTTTTTATTTACCTTAACACGATGTTTTTGACGACCCTACTCTATTTAAGAAATGCTTTCGATATGTTCTATATTAAACTGTAGACTTTTTTATATAAATTGAATAATTTTAAATAGTCATCCACCATTTTGTTTTTTTAATTTTTTTTAATTCAACAGTTTTCCACCATTTGTAAAATTGTTTAAATCTTTTGGTTTATATAAACAAGCGTACTTAAAATATTGTACAGATTAATATAGTGTACTTAAACAGTGAATACTCCCAAAAACAGATAATAGGCGAATTATTATTAGCTTACTTGGAAATTGCTAAAAGTTCGAACTAAAAACAATAGTTTTGTACTGAATGCAACTTACCTCTATAAATTTTCTATATAAAGAATATTCATCTTTTTTAAGCTTTGGCTGTATGTGTATGAAAGTGTCCTGGTTTATATGGGTGTACTATAACAGAACACACACACTCACGTACCTATAACAGCTTACATTAATAACCGTATAGTAAGTAGGTAATATGCACTCAATGTGCTATAATGGCAGCAACCATATGTAAGTATGCATATAAGAGTGGACCGAATATATGCAATTAACATTTCTTAAATCGTCGAAGTGAAAAAAGCCAGTATGTGAATGCCAAACTGTGTATGATTTCTGAATTGTATCAAGGGGTTTTGATACATTGTTGTTTTATTTTAACCTAAAAGAAATAAAGAAAAGAAACAGTGAAAGTCTGATTTATATATATTCTCACACTGTGATATCTCTATACATTCAATTCCATACATTTTGTTTATGGCAAAAAATTTGCAAACCAAAATCGGAAACTTTTAGAGAGAATATATTTTTTTTAATAATCAGCCCACTCTAATTTTATAGATGCATGTATAAATATATTTAAAATAGTACAGGTCCTCAGATGCAAAGAAAAGTGTATTTTTTCAGGAATATTATTTAAAAGAAGTACAAACATACTTCAAAAAAAAAGGAATGAATAAACTGTTGAAACACTATTGAAAACTACTGTTGCATGCAAATAAATTATGTTGAATGTATATTGCCATAAATATAAAAAAATACATATTAAAACATAAAATGCATATAAATATATTCATATGTAGTAGGGAATAAAAGCATTGGCTTATAAATATTGATATAAGTACATCATTTTATATACTTATTTAGCATCTACTAAAAGGTTTTTTGAAGCGTAAGACTTTCGTGCAATATATCATTAAGATTAAAGTCAAATAAATCACATAAATGTATATATTTTTTTCAAATTCGTCCATCAATTACTTCTGTAATTGATTGAATCTGAATATAACAAATAATCACTATTACGTGTTAAAAGTCTTAATATTAATAATCTTTACATTGAGTCAATTTCAGAAGAAGTTGACAATTAATATTTAATTTTATTAAAATTATAATTGAGAAAGAACTTGTTATTTGATTAAACTACATATAAGTAGTTAAAATTCTGAAGATAATTGCAAATCTTAGAAAATTAGTTTAATTGAAATGAAAGTAAAGAAACATGAGATTTTGCAAAAAAAATCGATGTAATTCAGATTTATTATATTCAAGTCCACAATGTGGACTTAGTATATTGTTTTAGTTCAAACTAATATATAAACTGTACTAATTTCCATCCCACCATAATATATAACATACCTTTATGTGGGGTTTCCGTACGACGAATGCGTGACTGCGTGTATTTAGATTTTGTATTGCATGTATTTTTTTATTATATTTTCATTCGTCTTAAGCAAAACGTTATCTGGAAACACCACTTAAAAAAAGAGTAGTTTTTATGAAAGGTACTTTTTATGAAAGGTACTTTTTGTAAAAGGTACTTTTTATAAAAGGTACTTTTTATAAAAGGTACTTTTTATAAAAGATACTTTTTATAAAAGTTACTTTTTATAAAAGGTACTTTTTATAAAAGGTACTTTTTATAAAAGCTACTTTTTATAAAAGGTACTTTTTATAAAAGGTTCTTTTTATAAAAGGTACTTTTTATAAAAGATACTTTTTATAAAAGGTACTTTTTATAAAAGGTACTTTTTATAAAAGGTACTTTTTATAAAAGGTACTTTTTATAAAAGGCACTTTTTATAAAAGGTACTTTTTATAAAAGGTACTTTTTATAAAAGGTACTTTTTATAAAAGATACTTTTTATAAAAGTTACTTTTTATAAACTAGGTTCTTTTTATAAAAGGTATTTTTTATAAAAGGTACTCTTAATAAAAGGTACTTTTTATAAAAGATACTTTTTATAAAAGTTACTTTTTATAAAAGGTACTTTTTATAAAAGGTACTTTTTATAAAAGCTACTTTTTATAAAAGGTACTTTTTATAAAAGGTTCTTTTTATAAAAGGTACTTTTTATAAAAGGTACTTTTTATAAAAGGTACTTTTTATAAAGGTACTTTTTATAAAAGGTACTTTTGCCAAAAGGTACTTTTTACAAAGGGTACTTTTTACATAGGGTACTTTTTATAAAAGGTACTTTCTGTTTGAAATTAAAGCCAAGAAAAAATGGGTTTATTTTTGACTCCACATTTGGTGTTTGTCTGTAAATTATTACCACACTTTCTTAAGAAAACTAATTATGGAGAACGATCTCGTCTTTTAATTTCAAAAATTGATAGAATAATGTGAAAACACATAAAGCTTTATGTGGAGAATAAGCTTATAGAAAAAAAAAATTTTTTTTCATAATAAGGGAAAAATGTTACTTTTATTAAAAAATAATTTTTTTGTCTTATTGTAGAACACTGAAAAACTTTTCTTACTTTTATCTTTTTAATTATACTCATAAAGATCTTACATAACACGCATTTATACCCTTTAATTTTACTCTTATATTATACTCTCATACTTAAGCCATTTTTATGCCAAGTATTAAATCCATAGTCTTTATGTCGTTAAGCAGGCTTATTTAAATGCACCATACCTACATATACAAAATAATATCTACATTAGCAACACTTACAAAAAATACATGTTTATACTACACTGTTACCAAGTTTAAGTTGCAGCGCAATACGAGTATATAGAAATCACGATTATAAAAATCGAATCGATCAGGGTATAATAAAATTTTAGTCGCAACCAAAAAATTTCGAATATATACCCGCCTCAGAATCACTTTCTAATGTCCTTAAGTCTGTCAAAATATTCTTTTTCTTACAAAGTTTAGTTTAAAAGAAGAAGATTATTATGTATGATTGTGATTACTTAAGTTTATTTAAAGTTTTCTAGTAATCAAATTATGTGAATATTAAATTATTTATATAAAAAGAATTATTTTGCCTCAAGAAGTAGTATTTGTAAACCAAAATTAAAAATGTTCGTAGGTTTTTTTTGACAGATAACGTTTTATTATCAATTTTAGAAGTAAGAAACAGTGTTACAAGCAAAGTTTTTAAAACTATTTTATAATAACTTTAAAATAATATTGCATTATAAAAATACATTAAATTTAAATGTTATTGAATGCATTGCATGTACAAAGCATCACCATAAAAATATATGTATTATGTGTTTATAGAACATTGAATAGTTTTTGTGTTCATGTTGTACGTATATACTTTGTGATTGTTGCTATTACTTTTACTATATCAAGTTATATGCATACCTATTACATCAAAGCCGAGTTTTTAAGATGTGCATTATCTTTAAACTTAGCTTAATGCAGATAAATAAATATTTATAAATATTTTTTATAAATAAAAAAAAGATCTTAAGCACAATTTAAACTAATATATAAAAAATAAAATTTTAATCAAATTTTTTTTTTTTCGAAAAACTTTTCCAAACATTGAAGGCCGTAAGTTACGAATAATACGAACAATGTTGGCCTGCAAGAAGTGTCAGCAAAAATTAGTCACTTCACGTGGCCCCACAGGAAGTAATCGAGAGGTGTAAAATCGCACGATCTTGGAGGCCAATTGACAGGTACATTTATTTATTGGTTTCACTCCACACAGAGAAAACAGATTCATTGTGACAACCGAAATCCTTGCCAACCAAATAAATTGGTTGCAGCAACTGAATTATTTGGTTGTGATAATCTCCTCATCTCTGAATACAATTTCGTCGTATATAAGTTGAGCGAATTAATCACTGATTTTCAAAGTAAATTTGTATAATTTAGTAACGCTTGAACATCGTCAATCTATTCAGGATGTCAAAAAGTGAGCGCAGTACGACACTTCGTTTGACAGTTAACGCTTTCGTAATTTCTATCGGGCTTAGAAAAACACCTTATATATACAAACTTTGGTTAAAATAATTAAAAATTAAAGTGCTCCAGATTCGAAAATGAAGATCTAGTGGATAATGCCTAGCCGATGGCATTGCTAACAATTGAGAAGTCCCCGGCCTGGCACATAGATGGCGCTACTAGACTAAAATCGATATGATTTTTAGTTAGCCCTAACCTTTAAAATACACGTGTATAAATTTGACTATAGTCAAATCATTATATTGTGAATTTATAGCATTTTGAGTGAAGCAACTTTTGTTATTGTGAAAAAAATGGATAAAAAGGAATTTCGCGTGTTGATAAAATATTGCTTTTTGAAGTGTATTTTGAAAAATAAAATTGGAGCAAAAACTTGGCTTGATGACAAGTTGCCGGACACTGCCCCAGAAAAATCAACCACCAAGGATTGCTATACTAAGTTTAGACATGGTGAAATGAGCACCGAAGACGGTGAACGCAGTGGACGCCCAAATGTGGTTGTTACGGACGAAAACATCAAAAAAATCAACAAATTAATTTCGAATGACCGTAAATTGAAATTGAATAAAATAGCAGGTACTCTTAAAGATTTCAACTGAACGTGTACATCATATCATTCATGAATATTTGGGTATGAAAAAGCTCTGCGCAAAGTGGGTGCCACCGCGCAAGCTCACTTTTGACCAAAAATAAGTCAGTGAAAACGAAGGCGAAAATCCATGAATTAGGCTTCCACCGTATTCTCCAGATCTGGCCCCCAGTGACTGTTTCCTGTTCACAGATCTCAAAAGAATGCTCGCTGGAAGAAATTTTCGTCGAATGAAGAGGTGATCGCCATAACTGAGGCCTATTTTGAAGCAAAGGGCAAATCGTACTACAAAAATGGTAACGAAAAGTTTGAAGGTCGCTATAATCAATGTATCACCCTTGAAGGGAACTATGTTGAATAAAAAAAACGAATTTTGCCAAAAAAAAAAAAAAAAAATGTGTTTTAGTATGGTACGCCGGGGACTTTTCAATTGACCTGTAACATGTTTCAAACCTAGTATTAAAAATCGCACCATTTTTTGTTTTTTTCTTCTGTTTAGATCTTATACAAATTTTCTACAAAATGAAAGCTTCATCTAGCTGCATAGAAAATATGCATTTCTGGGTTTAGACATAATTTGTAAAAAATTTATATATCGCACCCTATAAATACAAATGTCACAACTGAAAATTTTACAAAATTAACTTTGTTTAAAAATTTCTTTTTTACCACTATATTTTTTAACTGAAAAAATCTCGTTTTGTCTGTTTTTATGTTAATTACTTAAGAACTGATTACTATTATTTTGAGGTTTTCCGCTATTACTGTTAAAATTTATACATTTTGTGGTGTATTATTCTTTATTGTGCTTCTTTATATGACAAAAGTGAATTCATTTCACTGTATTATTTTATGTGCTTCTTTTTGTGTATGCAAAACTATGTAACTGAAAACAACTATTCAAGTTCTATGGTTTTTTTTTTCACTGGGTTAAACATATACTGCATATTAAAAGGGGAAATAACTATAATAATAATAATAATACAAATAAACATAAACATATTTATATTTCTATATACTCGTATAAAAATATAGTTTTTAATAAAACCATGCGAAACACACGTACAAATTTACATACATATTTAATATATGCATTACAAAACACTCTGCATCACTTAAGTAAGCACAATTAAATAAAAAAAAAAAAACAATAAAAACATCTAGTTTGGGACAATTCTATATTTTTAGACTATAGTATGAAATACAGGGTGTCCGCCGGGAAGGTATACTACTTTATTTTGCCTCCATTTTGGTAAACATTTGTCTTGACAGTTTATATTTGGCAGTCGTGAAGTAGACACATGGCAAATTTATTATGAAAAAATATTCGATAAACCAACGTGTTTTAATCGTTAATGGATATGTGAACAAACAGAATAGTTGCTTCTGGACAATGGAAAACCCTCAAATTATTCATCAGTCACCTTTGCATCCATTAAAAGTAACAGTCTGGTGTGCAATTTGGTCAGGAGGAATCATTGGACCTTACTGTGAATGGGGAGCGATATCGTGATATGATTGAAAACTTTTTAACGCCACAACTGCATGATTTGGGCTCGATTAACATGTGGTATCAACAAGACGGTGCCACATCGCACACAGCCAAGATTACAGTGAAATTACTGCGAGACCTCTTTCCACAACAAGTTATTTCAAGAAATGGTCATGTTGATTGGCCTCCACGGTCGGCTGATTTGACTGCTCCGGACCTCTTTTTGTGGGGATATCTGAAAAGCAAGGTTTATGCAAACAAACCAGAAACGCTTGAGCAACTCAAACAAAATATTCGTGATGAAATTATTGAAATACAGCGTAAAATGTGTGAGAATGTAATGAAAAATGTGCTCAAAAGGGCTCGAATTTGTGAGGCTAACATATGCGAAAATTTATCTGATATTGTATTCCATACATAGTTGCAGACATTAAATAAAACATTTATCAATATAAGATTCATTCTCTTTCATTTAATCAAAAATTATAAACAAACAGAGTAGTATACCTTCCCGGCGGCCGCCCTGTATCATATCATTATCATGTAATAAGCTTTAAGCAATAAAATGTTGTTCACTAGTTACATTTTAACTACCAAAATCATATCACCATGTTGGTGATATCTTTGGAAGAAAGTCATTAGACTCATGTACACTGAAGGTAGTTTATCGAACTGGCAAAACTAAATATAAAATAAATTCAGGTTTCTAAGTCTTTACCAAAATTTTGCTGGGCAGCTACAAAAAATGTTTTGCTTCATAACAACCTCATAGAAAAATTCTAAAAAATTATTTAGGCCGTTAGAATTTATATTTCGCTGTTAGGCATCCAACAAACGTTTTTTTTTTATAAATTCATTCGAGGAGAAGCAAAATGGGGGTTACCCCCTTAATAGAATGCCCTCAACGCCCTGCTCAAACCCATTTGGCTAGAAACCTGAAAATTAATATATGTGTTTCCTGGTACATTTTGTTTTTTTTTTTTGTCAAGAACTTGGTATATATATGGAAAATATATTAATATGTACATCCAATAATGGGAGAGATTTTGGAAAATTTTTATGGGATGGAGGAATAAGGGGAAAAGTTCCCTTTGGGTAAAACTCCAAAACTTAAAATATGTGTTCCCTGTGTTCACTGATAATGCATCTTCTGAAATTTTCAACTGGAACGTAATATTAATGGAGGTTCAAAGTAAGAAAAGTCTTCTCCTTAAAAGCCTACCCAAGCATTGCTGGAGATTTTGGGGAAAAAAAAACAAGCCCGATCTGCCAAAACCGCTGGAACTAATTACGTCCCTCTATAGGCGTAGATATCCGGGCAGATGGACTTTTTAGAAATTAGCTACAAGAAGGACCAAAATGCGAAAAGGACCAAATGCGAAAAAGCCCCAAATTGACTGTCTACTTAACCTACTTTATCCAGAAACCTACAAAAATATAGTATTAAATTTCTTTACCACCGAAAATGTTTAATTATGTTTCTATATATTCTGGTTTTTTATGATCTTTATTTATACTATTTAATTAGTTTCAAGTTGAATTATTTTTTATTAGTTAATGTCTAATTGTTATTATTATTATTAGACATGGATATTGATCTCACAATATATTTATAATCGGCCTTGAAGGCTTCCATGTATTAAAATTAATTAATTAATAAATAAATAAATAAATAAATAAATAAATAAATAAATAAATAAATAATCCTGAAATTTGAAATATATGTTTGTTGGTGTATAGGCTAACTAACCGGTAAAACGCTATTTTTTTGGAGCCTGCAGAAACCCCTTGCCCAAACTGTTTTAGCAATAACTCTCAGTAGTGGCCACCGCATTTGTTGCGAATCGAATTCTGGCAGTTACAAAAAGTTTCTTTATATTAAATTAAATGTTTAGTTGTGAAAGCCAATGTTCAGTTGCCTAATTTAATATTAATATACCACATAAATATTATAACGTTTCACAAAATTAATTTTAAGGACAATTTTATTTTTAGATTTCTTTGATATAAATATTTGCTATTTAAGGATTTAAATATTTGATTTAAACATAATATTTTTAAAAGTTTGCCTTTTTCAGGATTTGAACTCGGAAATTCGGAGTACTATGCCACCTCTCTACCCACTACACCACAAACACTTATAAATTTATCCAAAAATGAGCTAAGATTGGAGGTTTAAAAGGCGAAAATATCTTAACTAAAAATCTGACATTTATATATATTTGTTACGGTGCTGTGTAATAAAGCCATTTGACCTTATTCCACGCCGCATTGGGAATTAATACCATACGGCTTTATTTCCACAGAAGGAGTGAAATAAAGTCATATGCGTTTGTCAATTGAAGTGGAAATAATGCCATACCAGTGTAAAATCCAATTAATTGTAATATTTATATATGTATTGCCAAAAGAATGAGTTGTTATTGTCAAGCGTTGAAAATGTATGGCATACAGGCGTTGGAAGCAGGCCGGCGCGACATCTTCGCGTACAGCGCGGCGCCTTTGCGGCCGACGCTGCGCTTTCGCGACCGGCGCGGCAATTACGCTCTGTATTGCATTTGATTGCTGCTCTTCAACATATTGAAGCATTTTTTTTTTCGGGCGACTGGCTATGCATGAAGAACCGTTAGTTTATATGAGCACGTTTTTCTTCCCAAGTGTTTTGACCAATTTGTCGTGCCCATTATCAAGGATGGCACACACATTCATATATTGTTAATTTTTAAAAATTGATTCACATTTCCATTTGTTAACTGAACTTATTGTATTTTTATTTATTCTTTTGTATAATTAAAAGAAATCAAATACACTACAAAAATATTACACTGAAAATTATCGAAGGTGCAATAATGCCATAATGGCTTTATTTCACTTCTCCGTTGGAAATAAAGCCATACGGCATTATTTCTCAATGCTGTATGAAATAAGGCCATATAGCTTTATTGTCTATGGCTTTATTACACGGCACCATTTGTTACATCCCTTAACCCAACACTGGCCAGGAATTTTTTCAAATTTGATAATGAATTTAGGTGGATGAGGTTGAATGAGAGTCTGCAATCCAATTCGGTGAAAAAATATATTTTTTTATTTATTTTTTTAATTTCTATAGTTTGGGGTATTTTTTCCGCCCTGGGGGACGTAAATAGGGTCGCTTGAACATTTTTTAAGCGCTGTTTCCGCAATATGGAGCTGCAACCGGGTTCGAGCATTTTCGCGTGTGTATATAGCACGCGGCCGAACCTGGTTATGCCATATGGCATCACTGGCCGGGAATAGGATTATTGCCCAACCCAAACCGTTGAAGCTAGGTTCTTAAAACTTTGTTCGAGCTAAAAATTTCAAATTTAAATATAAATATGTTCCCTGCATCACTGGCTAATTTACTCAAGATATGCAAACTTTTGGGAGTTTTAATTTTAACAGTATAAATGGGGGTTTAAAATGAATAGGTGGTAATTCCAAATTAAGCCTCTATTTTATATAAACAAATGTTTTTCTTTGGTTAAAACCAAATTTTTATTACTGTAATAGGGCCTGCTTCGCAAAAGTTTTAAAAATCTTGGATTTGTAAATTTATTCCTTGTGCATGTAATAGAGTGTGTAAATCTATAAATGATAATTGTATGTATATTTTTATATGAAAAATAATGATGATGTTGATCATACCGGCACATTTAGTTCATGTATGTATTACTATTGCATGTAACAATGTTTTTTTATGTGAATGTGTATGTGTTGTGTACGTGAGTTGGATGTAATAACAAAAAGCCGTTATATTTTATTATTAATTCATTAAATAAACAACAAATACCTATTTGAATTAATAACAAAAATTTTACAATTGCATATTTATATATTTTTTTATTACTTCATAGCTTAAACAATACATTACACAGTGCATAACTAAATAAAGTAGAATTAAGTAGACACTTATTTAAAAGTAAACTATATGAGAAGAGTTGTATGTAGTATATGCCCTGTCGGAAGCCTGGGGTCAAGTGTCTACAAGTCACCACTTTTGTCGACTATTTTGAGTGACTTTTTTTAGTTTTTACATTCCTTTCTTGCAGCTGCAAAGTTGTGCTTGTTCTTGATTTTTTTATTGTTTTATTTTGTTAAAAATACATGTGCGCATAGCTGCATGCAAAATTAAAGTTTTTAATAAAAATATAAAGAAAAATTAATTTAAAAGTTAAATATACAAATTTGAACAAAATATATAATGAGCAAAAGATATTACAAAATACTGTTGAAAAAAAAACAATCAATTTTTTATAAAAATAAAAATAACAAGGGAGGCAACAAATTTTAGTGAAAATTGCAACTCTAGAGTTTTTGTGGAGCCTGATGAAGATTTAACGGAGCCTATGGATGATTTTGTGCAGTCTTTTGAAGATTTGTCTACTCCAAAATTGAATTTGCACGAACATTTTTTTTTTACTTTAATGAAATTTATAAAAAAAAAAAATTATTAATAAAATATCTAATTTACCAAAATAAATGTAATATTTCCTTCCTAGTGTGCAAATCAAGTTATAAGTTCCAAAAGACTAGAATTACTAAAATGTACTTGTGAATATCTGGTTCCAATGTCAACACCTAGTCAATAGTTGTGTAGATTCGTAATGACACGCACATATTAAATGTCTACAGCAGAAAGCGTTGGCTGGGACATAATTAGTCACTATCGACATTTCCTACAGGGTCGTAACCGCCAGAATATTGTCAGAAAATAAGCTTTAAGCTTTGTTGACTATAACAAAAATTATTCAATGGACAATAAATTAGGATGACAAAATTACTCAGTTTTTTATGTTTGTTATGTAAGAAGCATATCAGTTTCTTAAATTTACTCAAAATCTTAAAATATAACAATAAAGGTCACCCCAATCCATGCATACAATTTAATTATAATTTTTGTATTTTACATTTTTAATGGTTGTATTAAATTAAATGTAAAATAAAAAAAGAAAAATTTTTAAAATGCATCAAATGAAAATTATGAAAATTAATAGTAATTTGTGGTACTCTGTACGAATTTACTACTGTTTACTTTTCGTTTTTAATTTAAAGGTTATTATATTAAAAACAATATTTTACTAAATGTAATCGTGTAATTTAAACATGTACAAATATTTCATATTTACATGGTACGAATGCACAGAAGAGCGAATGTAAAGTGCACACGTTTTTTTTTATGCTACATTAACTTTTTTGTAAAATTAATATTTTTTTTTTGTTTTTGGCAGGTACACATGTACGATTTTTTTTTCATTTTGCACTTTAAACGTGATCATAAAATGCGGTAATTGTTAGCATAATCTCAGGAAATTAAATTGCTGTTTTTTAAGCATTAATGCACGCAATGACAAAATATGCATATTTAGCAGAAATGAAGACAGGAAAAACAATAGAGATGCAGTTATGAAATATCATATGTAATATATGTTTTATAGTTTTTACATTAAACTGTAAAAATGGAAATTGTTTGAATTAAAGATTTTGGTGAGATAACGTATTTGGTATACGTGTTGCGTGTGCTTGAAATCAATGGGTGCAAAGAATTATTATTCCACACCTGACATAATATATGTAACTTATCGATACGTAAAAGCAAAAGCTTTAAATTTATAAAATCTAACATGTTTTTAGAACCACAATTTTCTCGAATGTATTACAAATAATTTTTAAAAAATTCATATTTTAAAATAATTTTTAATTAATATAATTCAGAGCAAAGGTATTTTGATACACTAAAAAATACCTTTACAAAGCTTATATTGAGAGCGTATGAGTAATTTAATAATAATGTATAGAAGTATACGCTTGAATTAGAAGTATACGCTCAAATTAAGTTTGAAAAGTGCAATATTTTAGACAGACATAGTAATTTGCGAATTAAAGTTTGTTAACCCATATTAAGAAATCGTGGTATTATTTCAAAGAAAATTGTTAGACTTGCATGGAAATAAGGTTTGTCTTGGTGGTTTACTATCCTGCGCCCTCTAGTGGAGATATATGTAACCAAAATCAAAACTTTGATCGGCTACCTTCCTCAATGGATCTAGACATTTTATACCTTCCACCATATGGTATACATTAATTTGTAATAATGTTTGTAACATGTCGAAATATGTATGTATATGTGTTAAAGACCACATCAGGTATAGGGCTAATCCATGTCAAACCGCACAGAAAACTGTCATTTTCGGATTTGTCATCTCCGATTTTAATGGGTAGTGTTTATCAAATCATTAACCTTTTGACCCCAAACCCTTTCCGTTTTCGAAATATAATGTCAAAATATCGAAAAAGTGTTCATACAAAGTCGCCAATAAATTCTAAGCTATACAACCTAAAATTTTTCTATTAGTACCATTTTAAAGGTGAAAACATTACCTTCAAAATAGCGTCCTAAATCTTTTTGTATTAAAAGGTCTATGGTAATTTTTTTAAGTTTAATCTTCAAAGACCCATATCTCAAAATCCAATTTTTTTTAAATTCTGAAAAAAATATATATTTTAAAAAGTTAGGCCTCTCTACATTTGTGCCAAAATTTTAAGTTGGAGACTCATTTGGTTCCTGAGTTATGAACGAAAACGTTCTTGAGGAGTATAGCATTCCATGGCTTGCCGACGAATAATCTGTATATGTTAACTTTACAAATATGATATTTTTTGGGCCACCTTTTATACTCTTTATGCGATTTTAAGCCGATCTTGCCATATTCGTCGGTCTGTTTGTTCGACCGGCCGTTAAAATGGAGAGATCACTTCGCACAGATGGACAACTTTTCGAGCAGTTTAGTGTTGGGCGGAAGCAAAATCGGTCCAGTCCATTAAAAATTGTGAGTAAAAGTATGAAGGTTCCTACAAATTTCCCACACAAATTAGTTTAATCCAGTAGCGTCTGGTGAATAAAATATTTTGTTCTATTTTTTCACCAGACGCATAGAGGTAAATAATATTAAATGCGGGGGTGGGTAATAGCAAAACGACACACCGAAGTATTTACCAACCCATGTAAAAATCGAAATATATATGAACATACATGATCATACATGGGCTTGTATATAATCATACATGGGCATACATGGTCATACACGTCCATACATTATCTCATACATGACCATACATCTTTGGATCCGAAATTTGAGAGTATATGGTGATATATGTGCATATATTGTCATACATGCTCATATATTATTCATGTATGCTTGTATATGATCATATACGTCCCTATACCCTCAAATTTCATATCCGAAGATATATGATCATATATGAGATCATGTATTGTCATATATTGAACAATGTATGGACGTATATGACCATGTATGCCTATGTATGATCATATACAGGCCCATGTATGACCATGTATGCTCATTAGACCGTACCTCAAAAAAAAAGTTCACCGTACACCCTCAAATATAAAGTATTTTAACAAGAAAATTTCGAAAATGTTTTTTTTTTTTTTTTTGGCCGAACGTAGGGGTCGCTATTTTATATTTTTCTTTATATCTTCGCCATTTACCGTCGGATCTTAAAGTGTTGTATATCAGTGTTTTTTTCTCGCGGAGACCGATGTTTTCCTCGAAGGAGCCATTGACCTCAAGTAACCCGTTCTAGTATTAACCCACCAGATCTCAGTTGCTACCACCTTAATGAACTACCCTAATATTTTAAAATGAAAGCTCGCAAAAAAGCAATAAACATTTGCTAGGAAAGTATTCCAATAATTCCAGCGGAACTATTATTTTATTTTTTTTTTAATTTTTTTGTTGCCGAATGTAGGGCATTTTTAATTTTTTTGTCATATCTTCTGTATTTACAGTCGGATCTTAAAGGGTTATATATCAATGTTTTTGTCGCAATGATACCAATTTTTTACATCAAAAATCATTGACCTCAAGCACCCTTTTATACCACCACTTAAGGGGTAAAACCTACGTAAAAAGCCTATATATAAAAACTTCCTTTTTTTATTTTCTTCATTTACGGAGATGTAAAAACAAAGATTGGTTTTCACAAGATTTTTGAAGGAGTACAAAAAATAATTTGTTTTACACAAAGTTTTACAAAATGATAGTATATTTAGTATAGAGGTCCATGGCACAAATCATTACTTAATAAATTTTTGGTGGATTTCTCTGAAATTTATAAAGCATATGGAAAACTAAATTATCTTTGGATGCGCGTAGGAGTTTTTGATAGGTCAAATACATTTTGACTTAGAGCTGTTTCTTTACAAGTATAAAAAATAGATATTTTGACTTTAACACTTCGCTGTTTTGTCAAAAATTAATATACCCAAAAACTCATACGCTTTTCTTTAGATAATTTGGTTAAATTATAGGCATACGAACCATTGCAAAGGTCTCTGTAAATGTCGTTCCATTCTTACAATGACTCCATTTTTGTAGCCAGTGTTGGTAGGAGTTCCATCGCAACTAATAGCTATTAAGAAGTCCATATTGAAGTTCTCTTGACTCAAATAATACAGCCAACTTCAATCACGCCAAAATATGATCGATTAAAATTTGTGTTATTTTATAAGTGATCCACGGCACTCAGCATAATTTAACCAATTTTAGGTGGATCGGTCTGAAACATACACTTTATATAGGAAACTAAATTATCTAAAGAAAAGCGTATGAGTTTTTGGGTATATTAATTTTTGACAAAACAGCGAAGTGTTAAATTAAAAATATCTATTTTTTATACTCGTAAAGAAACAGCTCTAAGTCAAAAAGTATTTGACCTATCAAAAACTCCTACGCGCATCCATAGATAATTTAGTTTTCCATATGCATTATAAATTTCAGAGAAATCCATCAAAAATTGATTAAGTAATGCTGCCTGCCGTGGACCTCTTTTGTAAATATACTATCATTTTGTAAAACTTTGTGTAAAACAAATATTTTTTTGTACTCCTTCATAAATCTTGTGAAAACCAATCTTTGTTAACACATCTCCGTAAATAAAGAAAATAAAAAAAGGAAGTTTTTATATATAGGCTTTTTACGTAGGTTTTACCCCTTAAGTGGTATAAAAGGGTGCTTGAGGTCAATGATTTTCGATGTAACAAATTGGTATCATTGCGACAAAAACATTGATATATGACCCTTTAAGATCCGACTGTAAATACAGAAGATATGACAAAAAAATTAAAAATGCCCTACATTCTGCAACAAAAAAAATTAAAAAAAAATAAAATAATAGTTCCGCTGGAATTATTGGAATACTTTCCTAGCAAAAGTTTATTGCTTTTTTGCGAGCTTTCATTTTAAAATATTAGGGTAGTTCATTAAGGTGGTAGCAACTGAGATCTGGTGGGTTAATTCTAGAACGGGTTACTTGAGGTCAATCGCTCCTTCGAGGAAAACATCGGTCTCCCCGAGACAAAAAACATTGATATACAACACTTTAAGATCCGATGGTAAATGGCGAAGATATAAAGAAAAATATAAAATGGCGACCCCTACGTTCGGCCAAAAAAAAAAAAAAACATTTTCGAAATTTTCTTGTTATAATACTTTATATTTGAGGGTGTACGGTGAACTTTTTTTTTTTTTGCCTGTAAGGTGGTACGGTCTAATGCTCATATATATTTCGATTTTTACATGGGCAGGGATAATTTGGAGTCTCTACTTTAAGAATATACCTTTAACATAAAAAATAGAATATATATTTAACATGAAAAATAGCTGGAGGACTGTTTTGAAATTTAAAACACCTAATAAACGTTCAAGCTACCTAAAAGATTAGTAAGATGAAAGATTGCTTATGTTAAGGCTTATTAATTTAAAAATAATTATATAACGTTTCCCTGAATTTTGCGAAAATCGAGATAACTTCTTAAATAACAACGATAGATCAATAGGTTATTAACACAATACAACAAGGAAAGCCCGACTCAATGATAACAATGCAATGTAAAAGCATGCCACAAAGAAAATTCAAATTTAGCTGTTCAACGATTTCGATAATTTTTGACATGTATGCCTCCTGAAAAGAGCTTCTGGAGGATTTTTTTTCTTTTAAATTGCATTTTCATTTTTAGATCATCCAAAAACTAAATCCACTTTTAAATTGAGGTAACTCTAAAATTTTATTTTATTTAAATAGTGAACTGTGATAGTTTACACAGAAATCCTTATTGACAAAATAATAATTATCTAACATAATTTAGGTCAATAATTTTGTATTGTGCGTATGTTTTATATATTTTATAACACAACTCGAGTTAGATTTACATGACGTTAATTTAGAAATACATTCTAAAAGTACTATATGTACTTCATAATAAACAAATATTTTGATACAAATATATTTATAGCATAACATACATATACTTAATTTATAGAAATAGGAAATTGCACTTTGTCTGCACATTCCCAGCAAAACCATGGAATCAACTACTTACCAGCCTATTTACTGGCTTAATTACTTTTGTTCACAATGAGCCCAAAAGTAATGGGTACTCATTATTTTTTGGCTGTTTGTAAGCGATAGGGTAACGACCACCTATTACTTTGTGTTTTTTGTAAGTAAGAAGGTAATGACCACTCATTACTTTTGGGCTCATCGCGAACAAAAGTAATTAAGCGAGTAAATAGACTGGTAAGTAGTTGATACCATGTTTTGCTAGGTTGAATAACAACAATATTAAGATTGACAATTGATTACTTAAGAATTATATACTGATTACATTACATTTATAAGCCCGAGTAAAAAAAGTTTAGATATAATCATATGTGACCTCATTTAATAATATATTTTCATATATATTTACATGTCAGTATGCATTACCATATATAATTATATATTACATTATCATGTATTGTGCCATATATAACAACATCAGTTATATATTAATCTTTATAAAATTAGATATGATTTATATGGTATATATTCTATCATATAAATTAATATATAACACTACATAACACTACATGGCTTACACAGGACCATATTTACTTTGACTTATATATAACCGTATATAATTATATATGCTAACTAATATTTGAAATAATATGTGGTCCGTTATCATATATGATTCAATATATGGTCCAATATGAGAAATATTTTTTGATATGGTATAATATATAATTATATATGGTACAATATTTGCAAACAAATTAGAGATATTGTTCGTTACATATCTAGAGTGTTTTTGATATGATAAAAGATATAATTATATGTGGTTCCATGTCAATGGATTCAAATCCCAGCAAGGAAGATAAATTTTTTAGTGTTTTTTTTTTTAATTTTTTTATAATAATATTTTTTGTACAAAACTTTAAAATTTTAACTAACTTTGGGACAACCCCTAAAAATTTTTCATATAAGATATGATCTTTGTTTCCAAAACTCCTATAAGTGGTCAAAATTTATATTTTTTTTTTGTTTAAAAATACTTATTTATATGTCCTTTTTCTCATAAGATATTATTATATACAATTATATATGACCCTAAGCTCCTCATAGGAACAACGGGAATTAATTATATAAAATCAGATAAGTACAGAACCAAATTTCTCCAAATTTCCGAACATTTAATTATATATAAGTCCCCAAGATTTATTTATTTTATTTATTAATCATATAATTAAAAATTATATGTTAATACCCTAACCGAGCACTAGCAACAAAGGCCTTCGGCTCGTTGTAGCGAAAACAGACCAGAGCCTCTGATGGGAATTGAACCCACGACCCCCGCACTGATAAGCTAGCACGCTACCAACTAGCCTACCGGGGCGCTCAAACCCCAAGATATAATTACATATAATACAATTATACGAAAATTGTAATCTTATAAACACATCCTCACACTGCTGAGTGCTTAACTGACTACAACTTTGGCAGACCGAGTTCAAATCCTCGTGAAGACATTGTTTGTTAGAATTTTAATATTGTTTAATTTAAAGTTTTTTTATACACTTTTTAATAAACTAGATTCGGAATATGTATTATATTGTTGGAACTATTCTGATACAATTCAATATGCCCTTTTTGGATAAATTTGGATCATACTTAATCTTTAAATATATATCTCGATCTAATTTTATCTGCCATTTCTCGGGTCAATTTAGATCATTTTATATCCCTAAATATATTGCTGGATCTAATTTGATCTCCCATTTTTCGGATCAATTTAGATCTTTCTAAATCCCCAAATATATTGCTGAATCTAATTTGATCTGCCATTTTGCAGATCAATTGTGATCTAACTTAATCCTTAAATAAATTGCTGAATCTAATTTGATCTGCCATTTTGCAGATCAATTGTGATCTAACTTAATCCTTAAATAAATTGCTGAATCTAATTTGATCTGCCATTTTGCAGATCAATTGTGATCTAACTTAATCCTTAAATAAATTTCTGGATCTTATATGACCTGTAATTCAAAAATATAAAAAATTATCAAATCATATAAGATTAAATAATTGCGCAAAATTATTTTTTTTTTTTTTTACTCTGGTGATCAAAAACATTTACATCTTCGAAAAAAAAACCTCATCCACTCACTATTCAATCAAATAAGATAATATAAAAATTTATCATCGAGTATTTGTTGTATGTACATTAGAGTGGTCCAATAACACATCAAAGTTTGAATTCGCAATCTCCACAATGTTGCTTTAATTCCGTAATGTCTAAAAACTCTCTGTGCCTAGTTTCAGCTAAATTCGTTTAAGAATTAATAATTTGAGTAATTTATACAAAAAGTTGGGTTGACTTTCAATTGAATAATTTTTTAAATCAAAATTTTCTGAAAAGATGAAAGTAAAAATTCAACTTGCTAACGCCTTATATGAACAACTTTCTCAAATCTGAACATAATTTTAATGAAGATTACGAATCTGCAATAAAATTGAAAACCAATTTTTAGTTTTTAAATAGTCCGGCATTTTTGTTATTGGATTTTCGCGAAATTCGCTTTTTGAATTTTATTTTGATTTAATATTCGCAATATACACTCAAAAAAAGTTTACATTTGATGTGTCGCGATGCTTATTATTATAGTTAATTTTGCTCAATTTTTAATTTAATTAAAATAATAGAACAAGTACAATTTTGAAACTTCAATGGCGATGTGCTATCTCTAAATAAATTTTTTTTTACAAATTTTTTTGAACCATCTTAATGTACATATTTGCACATCATAAGCAAATTTACAAATAGGTTTCAAGTACAGAAATATATAAAAAAAAAAAACACTTGAAAAAAGTTACAGGTAAGTGAAAACGAACTTTTGACACTGTACACTTGTGGTTGAAATATTAATTAATTTTTATTATTCACAGAAAAAGGTCAGATGTTTTTCTATAATCTACAAAATAATCATTAGAATGATTAAAATTAGTGTATGAGAAAGTTAGTAAGTTTGAGATTTATAAATGTATCAGTTTATATAAAAATAATAATGTAATGTAATTGGATGTAAAAGCATTTTTATACATAAAAATACATTTGTACAAAGATTTAATCAGTTAGTGTCAAACAAACTTTCATTCAAGGATTTTGCTTAATTAATTTTAGTACAGAAAATTCCATCACAAATTCTTCTAAATTGAGAAATATAGGCAATACAAGATAAACTTATGCTTAATTATGTCAATAAGAGGTTAAATCAATAAAATAAATATGTAGAAAAAACAAAATAAAATATACACTTGGAGCTCTTGTAACGCTGTTTCGTTGTAACGAAGTGTACTAATAAATATCTGCCCTATTATAATGTGATACAGAAACTTTAATACGGTTTTTTTAAAACTGCTAATTTTAAACGCCAAACACAGCAAATGAGCTAAAACATTTCGCATATTTAGCGTTTAAAATACATATATTTAGCGTTTAAAATTCATCTATGTAAAAATCGAAATATATATGAACATATATGATCATACATTGGCTGGTATATAAACAGAAGCACCTATGATCATAAACTTCCATGTATAGTTCAATATATGACCACCCGAGTAAATATTTGACCATATCTAATAATATATTATCATATATAAATAAATGTGTCAGTATGCATTACCATATAAAATTAATACTACATTAATTTTTTTAAAATTACCATATATGTATTTTGTCTTGTATATAACCATATATGGTTATATATTGATCTTTATTAAATTAGATATAATGTATATAATGAGATATGGTATATATTATATCATATAAAATTGTATTTAACACCACATATAATATATGGCTTACATGTGACTGTATATATTTATATATGGCTTAGACAGAACCATATATACTTATATATGGCTTATACCAAACCATTTATATATCCTATCAAATATTTGAGATTTTGCAATGCAATAAAGCCATATGGCCTTATTTCACACAGCATTGAGAAATAATGCCATATGGCTTTATTTCCACCGGTGAAGTGAAATAAAGCCATTATGGCATTATTATATATACATATATATATATTTTTTTTTCTTTAAATATAATTATTTCTCCACATATTTTCTTAGTCCATAAAATATGATTTCATTAATAACATTATACATAATATTATACAGTGAGCGAAATTTGTTTGGCCGCATATTAAAATTTTTTAAGAACTAACTGTTTTTTCAAATATACTTTAAATTTTAGTTTTTTAACATTATGCTTTTTAATTTTTAAACCACGTGGTATGTTTAACAACAAATATTTGATCATAACGGTACTTATATATAAAAAGAAGGAATGTAAAAGAAAATAATGTAGTTTTTTTTGCGAAATTTGTTTAGCCGCAGTTGCGTTTAATGAGTCATAATGGTAAGTTGTGTTAAAAGTTTTAAATTTTTTGATATTATTTATCAAGGTTACATTATTTTAAATGCTCAGCGATTTTTTTTTGTTTTTTTATGAAGATCTGATAAAATGGTGCGCAAGAAAGTACTAAACGAGGTGGAAAAAGGTCAAATAAAGGTTTTAAAGAAAAATGGTATTTCAAGTAGAGCAATTTCAAGACAAATACAAAGATCAGAGAAGGTTGTAAGAAATTGTTTAAAATAAGGCGATAAATACGGCGCTGGAACTTCAAAATGCAAATGGAACACAAAATTAACCATACGTCAAATAAATGAAATAAAACAAGAAGCCACTTAAAATCGACTATATTCGTCACAAATTGTGGCTAAATTGCAGCTTCCAGTTGGAAAACGTCGGGTACAACAGATACTAAGCGTAGATAAAACAATAAAATGTAAGAAACCTACAAAAAAAACCTCAGTTGACGGCTAACCATAAAGTGGCACGATTGACATTTGCAAAGGCGCACATATCGTGGACTGAAACTTGGCAAATAATTTTTTCAGACGAAAAAAAATTTAATCTGGATGGACCAGATGGTTTCAGTTACTATTGGCACGATCTGCGCGCAAATAACCCTCCGCGAATGAGCCGCAACTTTGGAGGGTGGTCAGTCATGATATGGGGTGCATTCTCATACCACGGAAAGCTGAAATTATGCTTCGTTCCACCAAAATGGACTCCGGAATGTACATTGCAGTGTTGGACGACGTTTTAATTGAATACTTGAAAAGAAATAATGAAATAGAATTTATATTTCAACAAGACAACGCAAGTATTCACGTATCAAGTAAGTCGAAGGAGTTCTTTTCATCTCGTTCTATTCCCCTGCTTGAATGGCCAGCGAAAAGTCCAGATTTAAACCCAATTGAAAATGTTTGGGGCATCATTGCAAGGTCTGTGTATGCAAATGTCAAACAGTATTCAACGATCCAAGAGCTTAAAATATCAATTTTGCAAGCCTTGCTTGATTTAGACGTAGATATGCTTCGAAGACTAATTAATTCGCTTCCTGCCCGGATTTTTCAAACAATTAATAAAAATGGAGGCTCTACACACTACTAAACATATAGATTTTTTAAGTTTATTAAGTTTAATTTATGATTTTCCATAAATTATTACTGTGCGGCTAAGCAAATTTCGCACATTAAAATGGATTTTTTGTGATAATTTGATCTAATTTTTTACTTGAAGTTAAAAAATTAAGTTGTTTTTGTAATTTTACAATAAACAAAAAAATATGAAAAAAACTTCAACAAATATTTTATTTTTTATGACTTGTTTGGCCAAATTGAAAACAATATTATATGCGGCCAAACAAATTTCGCTCACTGTATAACAGATAGTTATATAATTATATTAAAAAAGACCAATTTAGTCTCATTAATTTCGCTATGATATTTTTTTCAAATTCCGAATATATATTTATGTTAAATACATAAGTCCCTAAGATACAATTATATAAACACAATTATACGAAAAATATAGTCTAGTAAAGTCAGCCATTATGTATAGCACTGTGTAACTTAGTGCTTAAATCTCACAAACTCTGGCAGACCGAGAAATCGTTGTTTTTTAGAATTTTAATATATGCATATTTTTAATTTTTTATACGTTTTTCAACAATGTAGTTTCCGTGTATATTATGTTGTTGGATCTGATACAATTCGATCTACCGTTTTTCAGATAAATTTAGATATTACTTAATCCCTTAATATTTTTTTTTTTTTTTACGTTAGACTAACACTCAGGGGATGTCCCCTACTAATGCAGTGCATTGTGTTAGAATTAGGAAAATATGTTATGAGGGAGGAAAGAGGGAGTCGTGTTGAAGAGTACAGACAATATGCAATATATCTGCAAGAGTACAACAACCGGGTACACACTTTGTTGCTGAATTGGTTACTCAGTGATCAGTGCTATGCCTTCATCACTAATTGGCCCAACAACAAAAAGAATACAAGGCGGTTGTACCGTGCAAAATAGAGAAAAAAATTAAAAAAGGGAGAGGAAAGGGAAGGGAAAAAAATCTAGCAACAATAACACAGGCAAATAGTTTTTTTATTATATTGTTGGATCTAATTTGATCTTCCATTTTTCGAATCAATTTAGATCCTTTTAAATTCCCAAATATATTGCTGGATCTAATTTAATCTGCTATTTTACGGATCAATTCAGATCCTTCTAAAACACCAAATTTATTGCTCTAATTTGATCTGTCATTTTTTGGATCAAATAAGATCAGCAGATATTCAAGAATATTAAATTGGATATGATTAAACATTGCGCCAGATAATTTAATTTTTTACTCGGGCATACATAATCTGATATATTTGTAAGTTGAGGGTATATATGATTCATAAACATGAATCATATATGAGCATATATGATTATATATGTAAACAAATGTACAGCCATATACCCTCAAATTTCGGATCCGAAGATACATGGTCATATGTTAAATCATGTCAGGTCATATTTTGAACCACGCATGCATGTTTATGATCATGTATGCCGATGTATGTTCACATACCAGCCAATGAATGATCATGTATGTTCATATCTATTTCAACTTTCCATGGGTAATAAAACGTTTAGTATTTACATATGCAATAAAATGGAAATTTTCCATCTTTTCATTTTCTGTAATTTTACAGGAAAATTTACATACTTTATAGCAGTAGATTTACACGCATTTTTAGAGTATATTCCATTCAGCATATTCTCTAGATTTAGCCCCCCTGCGACTATTTCCTTTTTCCAAACCTGATGAAATTTTTTGGCGGTAAGGGATTTGAGTCAAATAAAAAGGTCATCACGGAAATAAATGCCTATTTTGAGGACCTTGAGAAAGCCTCCACTCCAATTAGATTTTATTTAATTTTACCCTATAAATTCTATAAATTATGTAAATTTGCACAGTGTGTAAAAGCAAAAAAAAAAAAAAAAACACTATATGTAACCTTCTCCGAGAAAAGGGACCAGTGTGTCAAAAAACGGGTTTGGACTTAAGAGTGGATTCTGGTACCTAAAAGGGTGTAGAATAAGATGAAATATGTTAGATTTCTGATAAAAATTTATTCACTCCATAAAAACTTACAAAACGAACGGTGTGTTCACAATGATAATGCGTTATGAAACTTTAAATGCGTTTTTCTCAAAACTTCATTTTTAATTTAGGGTTTTGACTAACAAAAAAAAAAATATAAATTCATTTTGTTTTTATTTTACTACTTTTTTAATTTTATTTTTTTAATAATAATATATTTTGGGAATCCTTCCTTTATTTATTACATCAAAAAATAATATTTTACGCGTGTAAGTTTACCAAACAAATCTTTACAAATTTATAAACATGTTAAATATTACACAGAATAAAATTACAAAATTCTGTTTGTAATATTGAACATCGTCCATAGAACATTTTTGTAAATACAAAAAAAATATTTTTTAAAAAGGCACCAACAATGGAATTTGTAAATACAAAAAACTTTTTGTTATTTTTTTGTTACTTAAATTTATATTTTCAAAGAATTTTTATATGAAAAGTGACAATTTACAAATATTTCAAACAAAAAATTGTTAGAAATCGAGTTTTAATTTTAACAAATATTTTTAATTACTTTAAATTTTGTGATACTTTTTTCTGTGTATATTAAAATTCTAAATATTATATTTTGTTCGTAATTTCTGTTGAAATTTACTTAACTGATGGAAAATGTAGTCCCACTATAAATTTGATAAAAATTTACTATATCTGGGCAAACCAAAAAAAATACACGTATTATGTGTAATTAAGTTATACACATAATATGTAAATTTACACTGAAAGTGTGTAAAAAAAATGAAATTTTAGAATTAATTTGTAAATTTACTAAACTTGTTTGTAAAGAGCTTATTTTTAGAGTGTGAAAACTTACTTTATTGCAGTAGAACATTGGAAAAAGATGGAATAAATGTGTCAAGCTATAACGCGGCTATGATGAGGCACTTTTAAATAAAAATCTTTAAAAATCGTGGCAATTTTTTAAAAATGATAAATTAATAAATAAAATTAATTATGGAATTGAAAAGCAGCGTGTTTTTTGTGTACAGTGTACTGTTTCCAAGCGAAAAAGAACCAAAGCCAAAATTTGAAAAAATTTAAAAAAATATATTTGAAAACCAAACAAAATACAAACATTTACATGTTCGTTTAAGGATTCATAGGGTTCCAGAGTATACGCTTAGTGTTTGTCATTTAAGTGAAAAGTATATTTTAAGCACAAGTCTGATTTTCTTTTAACATTTATTGTCCAGATTAATTATTATTTTTTTCTTGTTCCTTACCATTTAATTGAAACGATAAAATGAAATTTTATAGACTTAATTTTATTTCAATCAAAATTCATGCATTAGAGGGTTAAACAAAACAATGTCTATTCTTAGCAAAATTATTAAAAATTCCTATTATTTGAACTCTTTGAGTGTATAAATAAATGTAAATAGAGTAGCACAGGTGATGCAGTACCATGACGAATGAAATAAAAACAATTCAGAAAACTTCTCTTTTTGCATATCTGTTAAATAAAAAAAAAAATAGAAAATGAATATCGATAGCTTAATGTAGAAAGAACCTAACTGCCCTTTTTATTTCCTTAGAGGAAAAGTGAAAAACATTAATAAAATCTGGTAAACATTGGATATAAAATTTCTTTAAATGAATTTTTCAATCAATTAAGTGAAAAAATTAATTTAAATAAATTTTATATACAAATTATTTTCAAGATTTAATTAAGTTTATTCCTTCTAGTGTCAAGAAATAGAAAATGTAGTTAGGTACCTTTATACATTAAGGCATCGATATATACTTTATGACAAACTACATAACATCTTTACAAAAGTACACTTACTCACACATTTCGTTTAGATTACACAAAAAGTGTTCAAGTACAGGAGGGTAGACAAAAAAAAAAACTAAATAATTTTATGTAAAAAAAAGCATATCATTTTCATTCGATATACCAGATACTTACGTACGTATCTACATGGAAAAAAAGTATTAAAAATAGGAAAATGCTGAAATACAAGACGGAAATATGCAAAAAAAAATGTGCAAACGTTTGTTAAATGATAAACGTAACATTTGCTATTGAATTTGAATCGTATTCGATTGTATAGATAAATATTTTATTTGTATTTCCGTTTTTTCTTTATTTTTTATTTTTTTATTTTTGAAAAATTGTTATGTTCTCGACATGCATACACAGCAGCATTATTTTAAGATGAGTAAGGGAAATTATTTTCAATTTCTATTTGTCTTTTCAAGTCTCTGGGTAGATGTGTGTAAATTGATATACAATTTGCAAGATGTTTTTTTAGAAACTTTTATAACAGTTAAGATAGGGTGACCATTAAAGGTTTTCTGAGTTATATGGACAATTTTCAAAGAGCTTTTTTGGAGGAAGTATGGATCCAATTTGTATTAGTAATATATAATTTGTAAAAATAATATATACATATACACTAAAAAAAGACATGTACTAAAATGTAATCAATAATTTCCTTCAAAATAGTTCATAAATTGTCCTCAATTTAAGTAAAAATTTTATTAAAACTTTGAAAAATTTTCTTAAAAAAAATAAAAATTCCTAAGTTTGAGGAAAAACGAAATAGTTTATATACTCAGAAATAGTTCATATTTTTCCTAAGTGATATTTCTTTATTTTAGGGAAAAAAACAAGTCAATTAAATAAAAATTTATTAATTAAAAGAAAAAACATCTTAGTTTTAAGAAATTTACATACTCAAATTAAGTTTAGTTCAAAAAAAAATTTAGGACATCATTTACTCCCATTTAGTTCAATAAATGTGGATAACTTAAATCGAGAAAGTACTTGAACTTAATGTGCGTTCATTTTTGTTCGCGAGTAGTAAAATTAACTAAATTTTAGAAAGTCATTTCCAAATTCAGTTTTCTTTCTAATTTTGAAGAATAGTTTTCTAAAAATTAGTTCAGACAATTAAAAACATTAATAATAAAAATTAACTTGATTTCAGAAACTGATGAACTACTTTTAAGGAAAATTTTCCTGCAACTTAGTTCAGATAAATTTTAAAAATTTTAAGTATTCTTTTTCCCAAGTAAAAGTTTTCTAATTTTTAAAAAATAATAAAATTTGGAATAGGATATTTTTTTGTTGGAAAACATTTAAATTATTTTTAATATTCTACTCAAAAAAAAAACAATCAATTAAAAACAAACCAGTTAGTTTTCCTAATTTTCGAGCAAAAATATTATATAAAATAAATTAAACTAACCATTAAAAAAAACTATCGTGCATGATTGTAATTTTTCGATCGTGATCGTGCGTGAGTCTCACGTGCCCATCTCTAATCTTAACAGTCTTAAATATTGAACTTACAGTAGCTGAAAATATATATTACAATTTTGTTAGCAAAAGGTAAAAATTTCGAATTTGCGCTTTTATGTAATAAATTTGTTTTTTGACTACAATACAAAATATCGCAGGCACATCTTATACATTACGGCATAATGGCTGTCCTACAATTGACGTAGCGCTTATTAAACTTTATACATATCGAACTATTTTTTCACTTAATAATAAAGAAGTTTAAATTTGTATATGTCAAATAAAGTTTAAGCTAAAAATCCCATAAAATAAACTTATGACTTTTCCATTTTCCAATAATAACAAGAAATGTAACTGTAATATTTTGTATTTTTGCAACAATTTCCTCAAATTAGTTAATTTAAGAAGACAAAGAACCCCCAGTGTTTCTTAGCCGTAGATGCCGTGTGTCACGTAGGGCGTCCCTTTTTGCAGTTCTCTCAAGCAGAACCGTTAATTAACTATGAAAAGGTTCTGACTTTGTCACAATTTGTTACGTTTCAGGATATCCTGCAGTACATTTTTTAATTTGTTTACCTTTTTGCTAATGAAATTTTATTTATATGTATTTTTAATACATGAAATTAGTATAATTCAATTTATTTTAAGACAAAATTGTATAGCAAAAAGCTTTTGTAGAGCAGTGCCCTCACAAAGCGGAAGTCCTCCGAAAGTGGGAAAATACCTACTCAATAAGTGTAAAGTACTTTAAAATATATGGTAAAATATATTAACTTTACCATAGAAGCAGCATAAGGATAATTTTCACTTAAATGAAGTGCTATTTAACTTGTTATTAGAAAATATTCTCTTATTTTAAGGGAGTTAAGTCCTTGCTTTTAGTAAAACAAAATATATCTAATGAACTTAAATAAAATAACATTTTTCTTAAAACCAAGGAAATATTTCCTAACTAACAGTACAATTTTAGATGATGTATGAACTAATTAGGAGGAAATTTTACTGCTTTTTAATAAAAATTTACTTCTCAGTAGTAAAATTTTTCTATAACTTAGAAATTTTGACCAAATTCCAAGTAAAATTTGTTTCTTAATTTCAAGGAAAATTTTATTAAATATTGGTAAAAGGAATCTTTGGCACCGTTTTTATTTCAATTTTTCCTCTAAATAAGTTAATTTTTCAAAATTCTAGTTCATTTTTTTAGTGTATATATATAATAGTAATATCGGATGAAGAAAAGTCGCGATGGATATCGATTGAAAATTTGATGAGTTTGCAAGGCAAAAAAAAAAAAATACCTTCCCATGTAAAAATCTAAAGATATATGAAAATAAATACATGGACTTGTATATGATTATTCATGGGCATACATGGTCATGCAAGGGTATATATTGTCACGTCAATACATTCTTAATATATGACCATACGCTCAGATAAAAAAAGTTTGTAGAGAAATTTGTAAACAGTTTTCAATCCCACTTTACTATTTTTGTACTAATTTTTAGTACAAACATTATTATTTAGTAATTTTTTTTTTGCTATTTACATTTTACATATGACAGGACTTCTACAGAGTATTTACAATTTTTTGTTGCTAACTTCAGAAAACATTTTACAAATTTTTAAAAACCTATTTTTCAAAATTAACAAAAAAAAAAATATTATCTTTTCAAAACTCCAATTTCAGTTTGTTGAAAATTTTGGTAAACGGAAATTAAAAACTTTTAGATTGTACTTTAAAATATTTACTAAGTAAATTTAAAAAAATAAAAATAAGTTTTTCTTGTCATAATTTGCTTCAAAGGGTACTTTTGTTTTACTATTGTTTAGTTTCAATAAACATAGTTCAGAATATTTTGACACAAGTCATGAGGATTTTATTCCGAAAACTTTACTAAATCCGAACAACGTCCCTCTCATCCCGGCGAGGTCAAAATTTATCGACATTTTGGGGTTGTTTTAAAAATACATCGAAATATTTTTTTTTAGTTTTTACGCATTTTATTGGAGGCAGAAATTAAATAACTGTCGTCATTATTAAAAGAAGTTACACACATCCCTCTTTCTAAATAAAACCTTAAAGTGCAATCCTCAAATTTTAAAACTTTGTATAAAAAAAATTTGAAATGAAGTTCAGAAAATTCATATATCAGTTTTCTTAGGTCTAAAAGATAAACAATATTGTAAAACTAGAAAACTCTCAAATAAATAAAATTTGTTGTTTTAGAAGCATTAATGACCTAAGAAATTTGTAATTACTACGATATTTTGCAACAACAACAAAACTTTTAAAAAGGCCAAAGAGAAAGTAATTGTTCGTCTGGCAAACACTAATTAAATATTCAATCGATTTCACCGCCGACTTTTCATTATCCAATCGCCATCAAATTTCACATCAGCAATTCGGAATTTTTAAAATTTACTTTAATTTTATTAAACACCTCTAATGGCCACCCTAACTTAAGATGTTTATTTTTAAATTATTATTTTTAATAGGAGGGAACAAAAATTCGCGGGAATTCCCGAAACCCAAACCTTAAAGGGAACCTATCGGTGGAGTTTTATTAATTTATTTTATTAATTATTTTTCATCGTAGTAAGTTGTTCGGATTTCACGTGAAAAAAACAACTGTTTTATTCCATATAAAAATGTATTTTCCATGATAATGAGTTTCACGTGAAAATTGTGTACAATTTGTTTACAAGCAATTTTAATATACAATACTATTATTTTTCTGGTGAAAAATCGTATTTTTGGTTTATTGTGATTGTGAATTTCTGACATAAAAATTTAAATTATTATTTAAAGTATTTACAATTTACTATCCAGCAAAATAAGAGCTGAGAAAGAAGTAGTTAAACACTACATCTACTGAACCCGAAGTTGTGAAAATTGCGTTAAATCATTAATGATTTTAACATTGGCGTGTCATTGGAAGGAAGTAGTTTGTTTCGGCGCTATGAAAAATCGATAATCAGATGGATTTTTTATTAGTTTACGAAAGTTTTTAAAGAAAGGGACTACAAAAAAATATAGGGAGTGGTTTTATTTTAAAGTTAAAAATGTGATTTTGAACAGACCCAGAATTATTATTCCGACCAGGACAAAGTGGATATCACTGGAATGCAAAATATATTTCAATAAGGCAGGAATTAACTATTAATGGACCAGCTAAATTTATAAATTGCTATAAATAAATATTAAAATTAAAAAATTTATTTGCTTTTCAATGGAACTGTTACAAAAAAATTTATTTTTATGACTTCATAAGTAGGGGTTAATATCAACATTTAGGAAGTTGTTTAAAATGACTTCTTAAAAATCGAAAAATTTTCACTAATAACTTCTTTCAGTTTTTCAGTACATGAGTTCAATATAACAAAACTCTACTGTACACAAGTACAAGTGAATTCTTTAGTAGCAGCAATCGAATTATTTGGTTATTGTTAGCAAATTTGTAGTACAATGGAATCTGCTTGGATTCCAAAATAAAAAAAAAAAAAAAAAAAACAAAACCTCCGCTCAAGTGAAAAACCGTGTCGTTCAATTCAAACAGTTTATTCACAGTGATAAAAATATGTATACTAAGAAAAAGGTTCTAAAAGAACAGAAGGTTTTTTTTTAACGAAAGCACAAAAAGAATTAGCAACATCTGCAATATTTTAACGATCTAATGTAATAATGAAAAACATAGAATTAGAACATTACTTGAACAGAGTTGTTAGCATTTGAGTTGTACTAAGGCTGTAACGTTTTCTCAACAGTTATTGCTATCAAATCTATTTCTATCACAATTGAAAAACTCGATTAAAGTCAGACATGCTGACTATATAATACCCTACACAAACTAAAACTTGGGTCAAATTTCCAGAAGCGGTCTTAATTCTGGGAAGGGTTCTGATTTTTGCTTATAAACAGAATGGAAAATATAGATAAATCTGAACGGAATTGCCGAAAATGTTCATTTAAACAAATACTGGAAATAGGATTTATATGGGGACTAGGTTTATATTTATACCCTCCACCACATATGGTGAGAATTTATATCAGTTTGTCATTCCGTTTGTAACATTTCCAAATATAGGTTTAAGATCCCAAAAATTATATATATTCGTGATACTTATGTTATTTTAAGGCGATTTAGCAACGTCTGTCCATCTGAGCAGTTTGGTATTGAAAATGTGCGGCTACAAAATTGTGAGTGAAAATGTGAAGGTACCTCTAAATTTTCATACAAATGGTGGTATTTTAGTAAAATTTCATAGCAGCGACTGGTAAGTAAAATATTTCCTTTTGTTTTTAACCAATCGCTTAGAATTGAATAATATTTTATATTCACCTCAATTATTTTTCTGTTCAAAATGATATTTTTTTTTTACTAAAATTTTTTCATCTCAAAAAATTTTTTTCATTTAAAAAAAAAATTTTTTTTTTTTTCAATCACAAAATTTTTTTCACATCAAAAAAGTTTTTTACCTCATAATTTCACTTCTAAATTTTTTTACATTGTTCGTATCAAAAACAAATTTTGTTTAAGATATTGGTGTAGGGTATTTTAACACTCGGCACAGCTGAATTTAAGTCTTTTTTTTACTTGTTTTATGTTTGCGTCCTGTAGTTTGATTAAAGTTAATATTTCTAAATACCTGGAAGGCGGGTCTTCCATATAACATTTGTGTATCAACACCATTTAAGTTCAATTGATGCTTACAAAATTTAATAGGTTTAGTCCATATCTAGCTTTGTTCCAGAAGATTTAAGCACTACAAGTAACAATAAAGGTGAATTCCACGTGTGACGTACACGACTTTTGTCATTTTTGATAAAATTTCTGGTACAATCATAATTTTTTTAATTTTTTCGTTTTAAGAAATAACATCTACACGAACATACGTATTAATTCATGCACTTTGATTTTTGATTTGCGATTACATAATTTTAATTTTAATATAATTAATTAGTTGTGACTTACACGACATCAAATCGATTGATTTCAGGGTAATCAAAGATAGTTTAAAAATTCTGTTATTGTGTAGTCCGATTCCTTTTAAGCTGCACCAAAAGTATTTGAGAAATACAAATAACGACAAAATGGCTTCAACTTAGTGAAATTTATTTTATTTTTCACAAAAAATAGTGACTTACACGACACTAAATAATATGAAGAGTTAAAGTTAAAGTTATGAAGTTAAGATTATACAGTTTTTGATTAATTTAATTTTTGGAATTACAAATAAATTTATTTTAGCGCTTCAACTCTTTTTTGAAGATGTGCAGTTACATTAAAATGAGTTATCCTCGTCATCTTCAATATTTTTTCCAGTTATAAAAAAATAATAATATGAAAATTTGACTTTGTTGTGTACTTTTGTATGGAATTCACCTAAAATAAAAAAAATTGCATTCAAGGACATTTTTTCAAGCTTTTTCCGTTTTGATTGAGTTTTCTCCCTTTCCTCTAAAGAACTAAGGAGAACTGAAAATAATTTAAAAATTAAAATAGCCAAAGTAATCCCGAGCTTGGGTTTGGAAGACAGACCACACAGACCCACCGAAAGGTGAAGTAGAAGACACCAAAGTAGAGCACACCGGCCATGTGAACATTTTAGGAGAATGTCGATTTTTAATTTTTTTTTTATCCATTAATGAAGTCCTACAAAAAACATATTCCACTCATATTATTTATCTTCGAAAGTTATTCGCATTTGAAAATAAATTTTAAATGTTTGCAAATAACTCGTCCGATTTTTTTTTTGCCAATGTTTGCAATACCTCGTCCTGGTTTTTGATACTCAATTTAAATTCATTGTAAGTTCTAATTAAAATTACAAAAAAATATCCAAAATAAAATATAAAATTCGTATTTTCTTTGCACGATAATTCAATCTTAAGATATCACAAAAAGTTAAAGTCTTTTTTTGCTTGAAAAGAAAAATATGCAAATTTTACTTTTGATTAAGGTTGTGAATGAAGTTAGTTCTTTACCTTAATCATGATTTAAATTTGCATAAAAATAACTGTCAAAAGTTTCAAATTATCTTTGCTTTAAAATTCTGTTTAAAAAAACTTAAATTTTATACTATTGTGGTTTTCGAACAACGATAATGTCAATAGTTTTATGCATCAAATTTATTATTTTTCTCCGCTCATATTTCCAAAAAAAAAAAATACTGTAAACAACTCCCACTATAAACATAAAATGTAAATTATACACCAAAGATAAAAGAAAAATATAATTCATGGTAGATTTTCCAAAAACAAGGAAAACAACAACAACAATCATAGAAAACCAAAGCGCAGGTCAACAAATTATACATCAACATTAAAATAAATAACATACAAGCGTTAGTAAACATTTATAATGCGGAGCAACGCTTGAGAACGCATATGAACGCAATAATTTAATTTTTAAAAAAACAACTATTTTATAGATACATATTCTTATTTCGTTTTTTGCTTCAGATAAATATATACATATATATTTTTGGATAAGAGAGTAAATAATTTGACACTCATTTTTGCTGGACGCAAGAGAAATGGATAAAATGTGTAGAGTTTTTATTGTTTACTTTAAAAATCATTATGTGTGTTCGAAATGCAACATTGAAATTGGATTCTATTTAGACAGATAAACGAAATTTTATGTATGAAATTTTACACTCTGGCTGACATGGCAGAAAATTTTTGATTCCCTCTTAATGGTAAAATATACTAAATAAAATAAATAAAAATAAGCTAAAAAAATGTATATCGTTTATGATCGACTATGAGACAACCTTAAAAATACACCTGCCGAAATTGATTAATTTCGAATTTTTAATCCGGTTTTACCACTAATTATATCCAAAATGAGATACAAATTCGGATTTCTAACAGATGTTAACAGAGAATAGGAGTTTTATTATCTTTTAATAAAATGTATTTGTACAAAGTATCAAGTTGACAGAGAAAAATTTCGATACTTATATTACCTATATAGTCTATGGTTTGCACACAGGGATGCCACTTATTAGAACTGCAATATAGAAAAAATACTTATAATTAGTATATTACTCTGGCAACTTTTAAATATTTTTTTAAAATGTAAAAGGTTTATATATAGTCATATATCTTGAGATAATTATAAATATATTTATATATGTAGCTTTACGTAATGACTAGCGAGCAAAACCCGCTATCTTGTTAGCTTAGAAAAATTTTGCACGGGTTAACGACCGGAATTACCCAAGTCTCCAGATGAAATGGTTCGCAAATAGGGTTGACCTCCAAAAACCGCCAATTGCAAAAAGTATCTTATTAGAGAATTAGCACTCACGCAAGGACAAGCCCTTTTTGCCACTCCAGCCAAGAATTTTCTAAGATCCTACCTGAGCAGATATTTACGCAGCAACAGGAATTTATATGCAAAGTTTCAACTTCAGAGTACTGGCAGCTTTAGCAAGCCGCCCAGGTTGAGAATTTCCCTTTTTTGACCCTCCCCGCAGGATATTCCAAAAATTCCGTCTTAGTTGATGTCTACACCAAAGGAGGAAATTTCATACAAAATTGCAAGTTCCTAGTTCCAGCGGTTTGCGCAGGCAGTTAAGGAGGAGACTTTTTATTCTTTGAACCTCCCGGTAGAAATTTTAGAAAATACCATCTGGGCGGATCTCTATGTCGGTGGATTAATCTTCATACCAAATTTCTCCTTCCTAGCTCCAGCTGTTTTAGCAGTTCACCAAGCGGGAGAATTCCTCCTTTTTTGCCCCTCCCCTAGGCTTTTCCAAAAAGTCCGTCTTAGCAGGCCTGCCCGTATGAATTTTAGAAAATACGTTGAAGGTGGAACCTACATACTAAATTTCAATTTCCGAGTAAGCTTTAGCAGGCCGTCATGGGGAAAATTTTTCTGCTTTTTTAGCCCTCTCCGTAGGATATTCAAAAGATTCCGTCTTAGTTGATGTCTACACGGAAGGAGGAACCTTCATACGAAATCACAAGATCCTAATTCTAGCGGTTTGCGCAGGCAGTAAATTAGGAGACTTTCGCTTATTAAACATCCCCGTAGAAATTTTAGAAAATATCGTCCTTCACACCAAATTTAGGCTTCCTAGCTCCAGCGGATTTGGTAGGCCTCAAAGGGGGAGAAGTTTCCTATTTTTGGACCTTTCCCTAGGCTTTGCCAAAAATCCCGTCCTTGCTGTTGTATACACTGGAGATTAAACCTTTATGCCAAATTTCAACTTCCTAGCTCCATCGGTTTGGGCAGGTCGTTAAGGAGGAGACTTTTTGCCCTTTGAACAGGGACTGAATTCGCTCTTTTAAAAACATTTGAACCTGAACACGCTGGACCCAAAAAGTTAACCAGGTTCGGGTTCAAAGATATAAAAAAATATTCTTGCTGTTCATGGCGTGAGAAATGTTTAATAGAAAAACCATAAAAAACATTACATTACTTGCATTCCAGTTTGCAGTGCTCGAGCAGAGCTATTTGCAAAAAAAATGCAAACACCAAAAATTTATTCTTTAGCTAAAAAGCTAAACTTGAAAAAAAAAACTGGATTG
Source organism: Eustalomyia histrio (assembly GCA_949748255.1). NCBI lineage: Eukaryota > Metazoa > Arthropoda > Insecta > Diptera > Anthomyiidae > Eustalomyia > Eustalomyia histrio. The sequence goes on from OX456524.1 coordinate 34,257,082, forward strand.
AACCAGTTATGACATGGTTCAAGCCTTATTGGAATACATTAGTATTTGTTCGGAATTACTGGATGCAGCATTAACTATAAATGATAATATTTGGAATATTTGTGAAGAATTCGTAGAAGTTTTTGTACCTGTTAAAAAATTAACGCTGAAACTATAAAAAGTTTTATATTTTTAGAAGAATTATATTTAAATATTTTAAAAAAAGAAAACCACTTTATTAATAATCCACTTTTAATTGCAGCATTACATCTGGACAGCAGATTTTGAAAATGTTGAAAACGCTACAAAAAATCACATTTTAAAAACAATTAAAATTTGCAAATGGAAAGAGAAGAAGAGAATTTTATGAGAGAATCAATATCTTTAGTTTTAAAAAAGAAGAAACAATTTTCTAAATAAAATTCTTCAAATGAGAGGGCCTTTTCAGCCAAGAAACTCATTTTGTCGCTGAAAGAACAAATTTATAAGAAGAAAACTTAAAAAATATATTAATTTTAAAATAAAACGAAAATTTTTTTGAAAAATAAATAAATTTCCTATTAATAAAACATTTGTAATTTTTTTAAATGTTAAACCCGAACCCTGAACCTTAACAAGCCTGAAACTGGACTTTTTATTTCGATTAACCCGAACCTGAATCTGTACCCATTTTTTCAAGGTTTCAGTTCCTGCCTTCGAACCCCATTTTTACCACGTCCCTAACGAAAATTCCAAAACAATTTATCAGTGATTTAGCCTATACTTCAAGGAACGCATATTATAAATTTTAGGTTTCTAGCTAAGGGGGTTTGGGCAGGCCGTCAAAGGGGATTTTTAACCCTTTTCGCCCCTCATTGTAGGAATTTAAAAAAATACCATTTTAGCGGATGTCTACGTCGGAACCTACATACCACCGGTAAGGCTGGGGAATGTTGAATGAGTGAGTGAGTGAGTGATTTAATGAGTGAGTCAGTTAGACAATCAATAACACTATTCCTTTATATATATGGATTGTTGCCAAATTGTTGAGACTTTGAAATTAGTTTAATTAGAATTAACGGAGAATTCGTCTTATTCTATTTAGTTTTAAGAGTTTTACTGTATAATTATAACGGAACATTGTTCATTTGATTTAATCCGCTTTTAAAAATCCTGTATGGTTTGCTATCTATCAGTAAGACGAATATTAGCCACCTTAGTTACGGTAAATAAATGTCTTAAAACGATAGTTCGTTATCTAAATTAACCATTCCAAATCTAAACATCAATACAAACTAAATCAACCACAGACTGTTGTAGATAAACAACATAACCAAAACAAAAATATACAGACCAATTAGGAGTAAAATATGTATTTTAAGATACACATAAACAAAATATAAAATAAACACACACAGAAATCTCGTTCTAAAAACAACTAAATATCTTACAAGGAAGGTCTTTAGAGTCGTTTACCACTATTTTGATGAAATTGCTTGTGGAGAAGACAAAATTAATTAATGGCATATTTAGTGGGTGAAAAGTAGGGGACAGGTTTAAAGCTTTCTATATGGGTGCATATCTGAAATTCACGAATTTCAATCAGTCTTCTATATAGCTTTAAAGTACTTATACGAATTTTTATACCCATATTTAAGATGTTATGGACGCTTAACATATTTGATTTTTTTTTATATTCGATATAGAAATAACTTTTAATTGACATCTAATTAGCTATAATTTCTTCGGGAGATATATGAAAACTTTAAAAAAATACAACATTTTATCTCATCCCTTTTTAATGCCCCTTTACCCTCCAATCATGAAATTGGCCCGTTAAAAAAAGTGTGTATATAAATTTTGTCTCCGCTGCAACATATTCCAAATTTAATACACATCGGAATGAACCACACCGTATACCTTCTTTGTCAGACATGTGTTTGTTTCGATCAAAAATAAAAAATAAAAACTCATAGCCAGAAAAACTGGAAAATTAGGCATACAAATAAATTCTGTTTGTCTGCAATCTATCGAATTGCCTGTTTTTACAATTTCTTGTTGGAGACAATAATATCTATTACTTATATCTACAATTTTTATAGGAAAAAATAAAAATAAAACGTTACTTACTAATGACTTCATTTCCTCTAAAGAAATACAATAAAATAACACATTATCAATAAACAGCATCTTCGGAGACCCCAATGTTTTTTTTTTACAAAAGAACATACTGCCTATGTTGATCATCATCATTAACTATAATAACAATAATGATGACGACAATGATGATGAGGATATTAATGATGTTGCCCATACAAAAACATACACACTGTTTGTTTTATTTAATTAACAGAGATGGAAAATTCGGTTTTTCAAGAGATTCTAAGGCAAAATAAAATTTTTTCGCAATATTCGGGACATTAATATTCTGGGAATTGTTTTTCAACAAAAAAAAACTAGTTATGACATTTGGGGGTTAATTATGTATCTTTATTTACGAAATGACACCTAACTAAATGACGTTTCAAAATGTGATGTTTCAGATTAATATGGCATTTATAACTCATGAGATATTTGCATAAAATGAGTTCCATCGTCGAACGATAATAGGCTTTTTACACTGAACAACATCCTTGTGAAACGCATGGAAGGTGTTGAAAACGTGAAACATGTGTTCACATTGGCAACATCTTTCATCAGTTATTTATTCAGCTGTCAAAAAAATTAAAGAAAAATACGCATAATTTTTGTTAAAAATAAAAAATGCATTTAGAGAAAGCATTAATCATTGGAGTAGTTGTTGCTTTGCAAGAACAAACCCGAATTTAATGCAGTATATTGAAATATTAAAGGCCATTCTGGAAGATGATGATGAAGAAGAATTTTTGGTAGACATAAGAATGAAATTCTTACATGTGCCGCTCATTTTCCTTTGTTAAATAATTTTTTTTTTGTTTATTTTGTGCAATTTCAGTTTGCTAGTGATGGCACAAAGAAAATCGATATTTTTCGTAATTTTTTAGTGAGAATACTTAAAACAACGAAAGATGTAAGATAGAACAAAATGAGAAAGGATCATCTTTTGTAGATGTAGAAAGATGTAGAATTTTTGGCCTGTATAATTCTTATGGGAAGATGTTAACATCATTGCAAATTGATGAAAGATGTAAAATGTAGCTCAGTTGAAAAAAGCTATAACACTGTTTTTGAATTTGACACTTTTTTAACAAGCTGGGCACCCTACTGGTAAAGCTAATTTTTTACAATTTTTCTCTGATTTTTAGCGGAAATTTTTTTTCGCGATATTTTTTTTTTACCAAAAAAATTTTTCTTAACTCTGTTACATATTTTGCTTAACCCTATTGAATATAATATAACAACATTGTAGTCTAGCCGTCACTTGGTGGAATCTCTCCCCATGCTGACCAGACTTAGCTGGTGATTGTAAACTTGAATTAATTGCAAAGTCAAAACAAACAAAAACAAAAATTTCGCAAAAAAATTGTATTCAACAAAGTTGGATTAATTTAAATTCATAAATGATCCCAATAGTATAAAAAATATCACAAATAACACGAACAATAGCCAAAAAACTGTCTTTATGAAAGTATGAACTTCATTAATATGATAAAAACAAAATCAAAAATATTATGTAAAATTTTTTGTCTTAATAAAGTGTTTCATGAATACTGTGAAACTTTAGTTACATTGGACGAAAATCTATGATACATTTCATAAATATAACGAGGCTTTTACTTTATGAAATGATCTTTTATTAAATCTTAACTTCATTAATATGACAAAAAAACAAAGTTATTATGTAACATTTGTTGCCTTTATGAAGTGTTTAATAAATACTAAGGGGTGGTTAAATTTTAAGGGCCGATGTTGAATGTGAACCACACCTAAACGTCAAGTTTTTTCTGCATTTCATTTAACATTTCTCAATTTCAGACTAACTCAATTTGAACCATGAAAAGATGTACAATCGCGCAACGCGTTAAAGTTATTCAGTTATTCAGGCTTATTATGAAAATGGGCGTTCAAATCAAAATGCATTTCGTGCACTTCGTGATTTTTTTTGGAAAAGATGTACGTCGATAAGCCATCAACACTTCAAGAGCTAAAGGATGAGATAATTCCGCACATTAACGGCGTAGGACCTTAATTATGCCTCAGCGTCATCGAAAATACGGACCATCGGATGAAGGTGTGCCGCCGAGGTCGTGGCGGCCATTTGGCCGATATTTTGTTCCATACATAATTGAACCATACCATACTATCATAATAAAAAGAAATGACAATAATTTCCTAAATAATTTGTGTTTTATTTAAAATCAACATCGGTCTTAAAAATTTAACCACCCTTTATTATGCATATTAACACTGGACATTTTATAAATATGAAGCCTTTTCTTTGAGTGTAGGGCTAATTTACTATGAGTGTACACGCATATGCGTAGGTTAACTAAATACAATATATTTATATTTACATTGAATTTTCAGAAATTTTGTGTAATTTTACCATTTTTGTGTGTATTTTTTCTTTTTAAATACAGCCCTAAAATTAAATAATAAAATAATTTTCAAAATATCATTATACAATATAAAATAATATTAATGCTTTATATATGCCTCAAACACAGATTCTGAGAACATTTTGCTATGTAAAAAATTTCACAGTTTAAGGACTTTTTCCTATTCAAAAAACTTCAGATGTTGAGAACTTTTTTATAAGTCTTAACTTCTAAAATATTTTTCCCATAGAAAAGTCTCAGGTTCTATAGTCGATACCTTAAAGAAAGTCTTAGATTCTTAGGAAGAAGAAGTCTAAGATTCTTATACTACATCCGTCCTTTGATATCGATTAAAAGTGGAAACCCATTTGCCCATTAAAAATCCTCCTTAAATACAACAAGCTTCTTGTATATTTTTCTAAAATAAAAGCCTCCAGATCATCAGAGCTGAAATTTTTAATCACATTTTGTAATTATAAACTTATAATTGCATGCACTCACAGTTTATTTTTCCCAATGCCTGGTATTAAAAACATTACAAAGTAATGTTGAAGCCGGCAAATATGAGTGTACTTTTTTTTATTAAATACTCTTAAATTCTGCGATAGAAAGTCAGAAAATAGAAAAAAGTAGGTGCTCTCTTAGTTTGTTGGCATCTATATTTTTACTTTTCCTTTGTTCAAATCTTGTGATTTTTTGGAAGTACATAAGACATCAAAAAGTCTGATATCCGGAATTTTCAAATACAAGTATTTAAATTTTTTCACAAAACAAATACTAAACTTACCATCCCTGGCTGTAAACCATCATTATTACGAGTATAATTCTTATTGTTTTTATAAGATTTTTTATTATTTTATTGCTTTATTGTTATTCACCCTCAACTACTTTATTTTCAATACAAAACAAAATTTAAACGGATTGGAGTCTAATGTGAAAGAAACTTGTTCTTGCATAAAATCGTTTGAATTCATTCAAAATGTAGTATGCAGTAGTAGTAAATGGTACTTTTGCATCTTTGAGTATTTTTTTTTCTTGTTTCTTCTTTTGTATTGAGTTTTTTCTTTCCATGCGTTCGAAATTTTTTCATGTTTTCATAATATTTTTTATTATTATTAATTTTTCAAAAGCACATGCTGTGTTTTTATTTAGATTATTTATTGACTCCAACAATTGTGCATTTTTCTGTTCAACAAAAAAATTTTTGTTCATTATTATTATCGATAAATAATGTCTAACCACTTAGGTGCTTTTGTGTATATGCTGATTTTGTTTTACAAATAATTTGATTTTTTTTTAAACTTTTATATTCGATGGATTTACTCGTATATTGAAATTAGTTTGAAAATTTTAGCGTAAATTCATTGTGTGCAGTGTGCGAAAATACAGTTAATGAAATTACAACAGATGTGTAATAAAAATATGACACAAATTTTATTTTGGTACTAAAAAGACTTTATTCAAAAAGTAATTTTTATTTAAAAAGTACCTTTTATTTAAAAAGTACCTTTTATTCAAAAATTGCTTTTTAATCAAAAAGTGCCTTTTATTCAAAAAGTACCTTTTTTCAAAAAGTGCCTTTTATTAAAAAAGTGTATTTTATTCAAAAAGTGCCTTTTATTCAAAAAGTAACTTTTATTTAAAAAGTACCTTTTCTTCAAAAAGTACCTTTTATTTAAAAAGTACTTTTTCTTCAAGAAGTGCCTTTTATTCAGAAAGTACCTTTTATTCAAAAAGAACGTTTTATTCAAAAAGTACGTTTTATTCAAAAAGTGCCTTTTATTCAAAAAGTACCTTTTATTCAAAAAGTAACTTTTATTCAATGAGTATATTTTATTCAAAAAGTACGTTTTATTCAAAAAGTACCTTTTATTCAAAAAGAGCCTTTTATTGAAAAAGTGCGTTTCATTAAAAAAGTACCTTTTATTTAAAAAGTACTCTTTATTCAAAAATTACCTTTTATTCAAAAAGATCTTTTATTCAAAAAGTACCTTTTATTCAAAAAGTACTTATTATTCGAAGAGTACCTTTTATTTAAAAAGTACCTTTTGTTCAAATGTACCTTATATTTTAAAAGTACCTTTTATTCAAAAAGTATCTTTTATTTAAAAAAAATAGCTTTTATTCAAAAAGTACCTTTTCTCAGAAAGTACCTTTTATTCAAAAAGTATTTTTTATTCATAGAGTACCTTTTATTCAAAAAGTATCTTTTATTCATAGAGTACCTTTTATTCAAACAGTACCCAGCAAAACTTTGGTAATGGGTGCGATATTCTCATGCGTTACCTTGTAATGATAGCCCGTTACCTTTTTCATTATTTGCAAGCATAAAGTAATAAGTTACTCATTATTGATTACGTAATATATGATTTATAAATGTAAAATAATAATTGAAATATTATTGAAAATCTATTTTTAGATACATTACATTGTGTTTTTTTTTTTTTGTAAGAAAAAGGGTAATGTAAGTTTGTTTTCACAACACTAGCGAAATAACAAAGGCGCAACAATTAATTTAAGTTTAAAGCAATCAAATACTATATGCGTCGATAGCTCAGTGGGTAGAGTTCTTGGCTGGCAACCAGATTTCCCTGGTTCGATTCCCATCTTGACCACATAATTTTTAATTTCAATAAAATATTTGTAAGAATTTTTATTTAATAAAAATTCCTCTTTTTTAAAAATCTATTTTTAGACACATTACTTTTTCCATTATCGTAACCATATAAGTAACCCCTTACATTATCACATCTAAAGTAATGGGTATATACATTACTTTGAGGCTCATCGCGTGTAAAATTCATCAATGAAGTAAGGTGTAAAGTAATCCATCGGCCCCTATGGTTGTACATTACTTTACCCATTATTTGGTAATGTGTGGTTTTGCTGGGTACCTTTAATCCAAAAAGTAACTTCTATTCAAAAAATACCTTTTATTAAACAAGTAACTTTTATTACAAAAGTACTTTTTTTTTAAATAAATACCTTTTCTTAAAAAAGTACCTTTTCCATAAAAAGTACCTTTTCTTAAAAAAGTACCTTATATTAAAAAAGTGCCTTTTCTTAAAAAAAGTCCCTTTTCCCAAAATGCAGTAAAAGTTCACTTTTTAAATTTAATGTAATTTTTTAATTGTGCAAGTGACAACTCTAAAATTTGGCAGCAGTCACATATGTTTATTTAGATTATTAAAAAATGGAGCGCTTTACGAAAGAATTTCGCAAACTTCGAAGAATTTTCAGTCGACAAAGTGCACCTAATGTGTCAATGTACCGGTCGGTCCCTTGAAATCATTGCTGCTGTAAACAATAATGTCGCCGAAATCCCGAAAACATCAATTCGGCTTCGTATCTCAACAACTTGTTTTCTTAAAAAAGTACCTTTTCTTAAAAAAGCACCCTTTCTTAAAAAAAGTATATTTTCTTAAAAAAGTACATTTTCTTAAAAAAGTACATTTGCTTTAAAAAGTACATTTTCTTTAAAAAGAACATTTTCTTAAAAAAGTACCTATTACCCATAAAAAGTAATTTTTTCTATAAAATTACATCTTGCTTGCAAAGTACCTTTAACATATTTTGCCCGCTTAATACATGGGTCCATAAGAAATTTCGATTTTAAATTTTGTAAGAGGAAATTTTATTGCCATTGGCGCAACAAACTATACTTCTACAGTCTGCTACTTTTTCCTTTCCAAATGTAATAGACGTGTGCGTATTGATTTTTTTGTCGCGCTTATGTAAGTATGTTAAATATAGACAGTCGATATGTTTAATTAAATTAAAAAGGATAATGCGTCCCCAAAACAGGTTCCTTCATAAAACGCAGAAAAAATTAAACCTCTTTAGGTATTCAACCTAATTAGATTTTTGTTATGGTTTCATTTTATATAATTTATTTGTAAGTTCAGTTATGAGCGTGCCGGCCTAGGCTAGGGTATGGCTTCTGCAGACAGATGCAACACAATGTTCGAATATCGGTTCGAATACGGATTTGATGACATATTTATAGAACTGAAAATATTTTCGAAATGAAATATTTTATATGCTGTAATTATTTTACTTTAAAGAAATTATCATTTAAATTTTTAAAATTATTTTCAATCCCTTGTGTTGTTATTTAATGAAATAAAAAACTCTTTTCATATTTATCACACACATATTTTTGTTTATATATGTATGTAGTATTTATGGTATCATAAAACTTTATAATTATATAGTACATACATATAAATATATAAAATATAACTTATAACACCAAAGAGAGGAAGAGACAAATATTTTCATAAATCACAATGGTTATCAATTAAAAACCAAATTAAATTTTTTTATACATAAATACTTGAAAAAAAAAACAACTAAAAAATTAAATTATAAAAAGCAGTCTATAACATAATAAATCTCTAAAGAATATATTAAAACCACACACAGATACAATAACATCGAAGTCAGTAGTATTTACAAAAAAATAAATATAAATAAAAGAAAATATTTTAAACAAAAATGAATAAAAGATAACGGTACCAAATATGTAAACACATAAAGTTGTGGAAACCAATATATTGGATTGGATGGGCTTATCAGTAGTCCAATTGAAGAATGAAAATGATATGAATCCCCAAGAAAATAGTTTGTATTGTATTTTATTGTAAATAAAGTGAACTAAACGAAAGCAAATGAAAGTGAAAAAGTATGAAATGAATGAAATCAACTAAAATCCATCAACATCATCAATCTCAAAAGAAAAATGTTAACAATCGATGTGATGGACTACTTTATGCTGCTGCTGCTGCTGGTATACGAAATAAATGTGTTTTTGTAAATTTTATCATTCAAAGTACTCAATAGGTAAATTATATGGAAATAGTAATTCAAAAATTAGAGATAAAATTATATAAAAAATTTCATTCATTTAATTAAGAGCTTCCATTAAAAAAAATTATAAGTATCATAAGGAAATTTATATTATATTATTATATAATGATTATTTATTTTCCAATATTTCATCTCCACATTGGGTCACATCTTCAGGGAAATAACTTAAATACACAGAATAAAACTACAAAATTCTGTTTTTAATATTGAACATTTTCCATAGAACATTTTTGTAAATCCAAAAAAAATATTTTTTAAAAAGGCACCAACAATGGAATTTGTAAATACAAAAAACTTTTTGTTATTTTTTTGAAACTTCAATATTTATTTTCAAAGAATTTTTACACAGAAAAAAGTATCACAAAATTTAAAGTAATTAAAAATATTTGTTAAAATTTAAACACGATTTCTAACAACTCTTTGTTTGAAATATTTGTAAATTGTCACTTCTCATATAAAAATTCTTTGAAAATAAAAATTTAAGTAACAAAAAAATAACAAAAAGTTTTTTGTATTTACAAATTCCATTGTTGGTGCCTTTTTAAAAAATATTTTTTTTGTATTTACAAAAATGTTCTACACAGAAAAAAATATCACAAAATTTTATGTAATTAAAAAAAATTGTTGGCTTTGATATAAAATTTGTAACAAATTTTGTTGTTAAATGTTTGTAATTTGTAAGAAAATTCATTATTTTTTCAACAAATCAAAGTTAATAAAGTTTTTTGTTAAAAAAATTGTAAATTGTTGAACAAATAATAAAAAAAGAAGTAGCCTTAGAGTTTTAGAAAAAAAAATATTATTCAATTCGTATTTTCTTGCTGAAAGCAAAATAAAATCTGTGAAGAAAATATTATTTAGTAATACGTGGCAAATAAACGCAAAAAAGCGCAGTAAAGTACGTGTTAGTGAAAAATAACGAAAATGGTATGTTCAATCAACTGTTTTTTATGTAACGTATTGTTTTATTGTCGTAATGAATTTTTAGTTCATTTGAGGGATTGTCCATTTGTTGGAGAAAATGAAGTTGGTGCTAACTTGTCATCTGAAACTGGAGTATACACAGATTGTGTATTTAATACCATACCATCTTTTCACGCCACTGAAAACTTCAGTGTGGACGATATATATGAAGGAAATTGTCATAATGTTCTTAGTGACTGCTTAATTTATTTCATAACAACTATGAAATTTTTTGATATAAATATATATATTTGGCTATAAATATAGCGAGAATTTGTTCATTGCTAATTTTAAACAGGATATATTGACTTATATATAATAAAATTAATTCCCGGAACAAACTCTGGTGAAGTTTATCTCTGTTGTCAAAAAGTTCTCTTAGAATAAAATGCTCATTTTTCCGCCTTTGAGTTAAACAGTTATATTGCATGATGACAATAAATGATCTTCTGGGGCCTCCTAGTCCTAGTGGTTAATATTCATCGCGGCAAGCAATTCGTAAAATTAAAAAAATTTTATCATAATCTATATTTGTTTTATAAACTGGAAGGATAATTAATTGGATATTAGTTAGCAGAATTCGGACTTATACAAAATAATAAAGGAATGGAAACTCTGTCATATATATGGTCACTTACGTGGTAAGTATACCGTTTTTGACTTTTTTTATAAATTAAATTATAAATCATTTTCTAATACTAATTTCACTTCTTATAGAGCAAAAAGAGTTGCTGAAATCTAATTGTTAAATGATAGGACAATGCCTGTTTTTAAGTGCGATAAAAAAATAACAAAAAATCGTCCTTATTGTGAAAAACACTGTTTTTAATGGGACGATACTGATTTAGTACACCATTTTAATTATCCTTTTATTACTCCTTACTTTTCTGTTTTAAAAAACTTACTAAATTATTATTGTAGAGTTTTTTTTCCAAATTAAAAATAACTGATGTTTTTTAAAATTGCATTATTATTGTATTGTTTTTATTCTAAAATACTTAAAAGCAAATAAAGCATGAATTTAAACTACATTTTTATTTGTTTTATTTAAAATATTTGCAGCAAAATTTTATTAAATCATTTGTGAAGAATACAACATTAACTAAACAAATTTTTTTTTAATATCACAAAATCGTTGTTAAAACAAAACAATTAAATAAATTAACAATTACAAAAAAGTTACAAAAGGTTTTGTTGTATTTACAAAATTCATTGTTGAAAAAAAAAATCGATTTTACTTTTAATAAATTACAAAAACTTGTTTGTATTTACAAAATCCATTGTTGAAAAAAAATCGATTTTATTTCTAACAAATTACAATAAAATTACAAAAACTTGTTTGTATCCACAAATTCGATTGTTGGTGCCTTTTTAAAAAAATTTTTTTTTGAATATACAAAAAAGGTGTTCAATATTACAAACAGAATTTTGTAATTTTTTTGTGTGTATGTATATAAAAATTTTTTAAAAAAGGCAAGAAATAAAAAAAAAATAGTTCTTGACAATATGAAAAATATAAATATCATAGGAAACAAAAATATTTTAAATTAAAAAAAAGGAAGATAAGGAAACAAAAATGTTAAGTTTTAATCCTCCCCAATGCTATTACGCCGATATGGATAAAACCCGGATATGTAACAGTGAGTCCAAATTAAAGGTTGAACTCATATTTTTTTAAAACCATCAAATGTTTTGTACTCTCAACTATAAAGTTAATTTTAATAAATACGAAGCTTTTAAGAAATTTACTCGGTGCAGATAACTTAAATTTTATAGAAATATTCACTAAACATCGCCCATCGGTTATTTTCAGAGCGACAGCTTTTATAAGTTTTGTTTAGTTAACACTGAGAGTTCTTTGTAGAGTCCCTCAGATTTCGTTAAAATTTAGATAGAGGGGGACCAAATTAAAGTACTTTTAGTAATAAACATATTGACCCTATATGGGTTTCAGGGGTTTAAATTGAGTTAGAAATTTATTCGAAACATAAGTTTTTAACAGCTTTTTAATAGTTTAAATTTTTTGGAACATGGAAGTATTCAGAAACCAAAATCGTGTTTATTTTTGACACTATTTAGGAACTTATTGTTAGTTTACACAATTTAAATGAAGATTCAATAAATAAACAAGATTACAATCTCAAAAAAATCTTAACACTTAAACATGAGATTGGGCTACTAAAAAATTCCACTTGCTTATTTTTTCTCAATTACATATCCAAATTTTATTGGTATCTAACAGAGATCTCTCAAAAAGACTCTCTTTGTTAGTTCGAATGGTTTTTACCATTGTGCTAGGCCACTGACTAGAGCGTATGTCACGATAGGTCTGATACCTTTCAAGGTACATCTGCCAGTTTCATACCCCAAATCTTTCTTAAGCTCTTTGACACGAGTCAGAAAGTCCGCAGTTGCTTGAATATATCCCTTCTTTTGGGCGTCTTCTGCTAACCTCAGCTGTGTTCTATACACCTCACTGCATTTTAGCGGTCAAAAGTCTTCTAGAAAACAAAGAGTATATCCAGCTTACTTGAACTAAGTTCACTCCATGCGCTTCAGCCTAAGACTTAATTACGTTAAAAGTAGCATTTGAAAAGCATCCTTAATAGCCTCAACAGCCAGCGTATATTTCTTTTTACTAAACCCTTCTCGAACTTGAAACCAAGATCACCAAGAGACGACTCATATGATCTACCGCTTTGGCACGTATGTTCTTGAAAATTTAAAGGATTTTGCGAAAGTATTGTCTTTATAGGAAAGTTGATATTCGAAATGTGTTACCAGGAGTATCGGCAAACTCATTCATTTTAGAATTTTAGCCAGGGACATGGTAAAAATGGGGGTTGAATGGAAGAAAATCTCCCCATTAACGGCCTGAGCAAAGTAGCTGCACCTAGGAAGTTGAAATTTGGTATACAGACTCCATCTTAAGTGTAAACAGCTAAGACGGGATTTTTGGAAAATCCAACGGAAAGGAGCAAAAATGGGAAACTTCTTACTTTTGACGGCATGTCAAATTTGCTGGAAATACTAAGTTGTATTTTCTTAAATTCCTGAACGAGGGGCAAGAAGAGAAACAACTCACCCTTAACACTCTGCCCTAACCGCTGGAGCTAGAAAGTTTAAATTTATTATGAAGATTCTTCCTCCGGTGTAGCGTCAGTAAAGTCAAGATTTTTGTAAAAGCCTAGCGGAAGGTTAAAATTCTTGTATGTGCCATCTCCGATGTCGAAATCTACCCAGACGGTATTTTCGGAAATTTCGTATAAAGGTTTATTCTCCGGCGTAATTAGCAGCTAGGACTGGGTCTTTAAAAAATCATACGGGATGGAGCGAAATAAGGGGAATTTTTTTCCTTAACGGACTGCCAAAACCGTTGAATGCAAGAAGTTGAAATTTGGTATATATATACGCTCAGAAAGGATTTTTGAAAATACCTACCGGCGAAAAGTCTACCACTGGCGGCTTCCCCAAGCCATTCGAGCTAGGAAGTTGAAACTTTTTATAAAGGTTTCTCCTCCGGCGTAGACATCAGCTAACAGGGAGACATCAGATTAAACGGGATTTTTGGAAAAATCTACACTCAGAAAAAAAGTTAGTAGAAAAATTTGTAAACGGTTTTCCATCCCACTCTACTATTTTTGTACTGATTTTTAGTAAAAAATTATTATTTAGCAAATCTTTTTGCTATTTACATTTTACAAATTACAGAATTTTTACAGAATATTTACAAATTTTTGTTGCTAATTTCAGAAATCATTTTAAAAATTTTTGAAAACCGATTTGCTAAAATTAGCAAAAAATTTTACTAATTTTAAAACGTGGATATTGAAGGAAATGTTATACCTAATTGAAACTTACACCTACGAACTTAAATTTCCTTAAAATGTTACATATATTTAAAAAGGTAACGGAAGTGAAGATACCGACTCATGTCTAAAAAGAGGACATCCACTTAAAATAGCACAAAAAAGGTTTTTTAGTTCTAAAAATCCGCCCTAAAAACAATTAAAATTAAACCTTAAAAGTAAAAAAACTGACCAAAATATTTTTCAAAACAAAATGATTTATTCGTTATTTAAAAAATATAATCAAAATTTTTGATGCTCAATAAGAAACATAAATTCGAAGCTTTTTACTAATATTAATAATGTTTAGTAATTTTTTTTGCTGATTTTAGCAAACAGATTTTAAATTACACTTTACAAAAAGTCTACTAAAATTTAGTAGCGGCTACTAATTTTGCTACTAATTTCATTGTACTACACGTCAGCAGACATGTGTTGCTAAAATTAGCAAAAAATACCGCTGTGCTCAAATTAGCAGAATTTCCTGTAATAACAGCAAAATTTTCAGTTGACATTACAGACTTTTTTTGTTGAGTGTACGGGGAGGTGCAAAAAAGAAGAAAATTTTCCCCCTTGACGGCCTTCCAAAACTACTAGAGCTAGAAAGTTGAAATTTGGTATATAGGTTCCTCCTACGGCGGAGATATCCTATCAGATCGGATTTCGGAAAATTCCTACGGGAAGGGGCAAAAAGGAGAACAGCCTGGCCGTTGATAGCATGACCACACCGATTTAGAAACCTGACATATGTATTACCTGGAGTATAGGCTAACTGATTGTTAAGGTAATTTTTTTAATTTCTGGGGACTGCGTGTACTCCCAGGCTTTATTCTAGCCAATGTTTTTCGATGCTAACAACGCTGCGGGCTTTACTCGCTGGTATAATATAAAAAAATTTTAGTACCTTACTTGTAAAAGTCGAAATATATATGAACATACATGATCATACATGGTCTTGTATATGATCATATATATATGTTCATATATAGCGATACATCCACAAATTTCGTATCATGTATGGTAAAATGTTGAATTATATATGGACGTATATGATCTTATATGATCATATATTTATATATGTACTTCGATTTTTATATGGCGTGATAATTTTTCCCATGAAAAAAAATATAAGAATTCCTCCTATAAACGATTTATCTCATATGAACAATATGCCAAAAATAGCATTAATAATCAGTTGATATAAACCATTTCAACATTTTCCAATTGGGTATTATCGATGAAAACCCAACATAAATACTATGCTGCAATTTAGTAACACTGATATGTTGTATTAAGTTAACAACAAACAAAATAAAATCATCAATCAATATTTGATAAATAGATGGCTAACAAAACACAATAAAATAACAACAAATTTGAATAGTAACACAAATAAAATATATGTTAATTTTATTTAATTTTAATTAAATTAAAAATTATTTGAAATGGAAATATGGAATTAGATAAATACCGTATGAAGTAATAATTTTTTAAAACTTAACGTACGAGTATTTTGTAATAAAGTTTTGAAAAACAAACTCAAATCAAACAAAAATTTAATGAGTGAAGTTTTAGTTTTAACTCAATACCAGTACATTACATTACACTCACACCAAAACAAAAGAATTTTTGTATACAAATACCGGTCTCATCAAGTAAAATAAAACACAACTGAAAAAATATTTTCTGTTTTTCTTTTTTTTTTTTTGTTGTGAGATTTGTTTGTGGAGATTGTATCAACCAA